>LPNX010442786.1:117499-481027 GCA_001517045.1 Pseudotsuga menziesii
CTTCAGGACAGTCACATGTCCACATGCATCTCTAGGATTCTTTCATAGTCCTCGCTCCCAACGATACCTATATTCAAACATTGAATAGATTCACATGTTTAGTTTATTCTCAATGGTTTTTATCTCTTAAACAAGAGCTTAAAATATCATAACCAAATCACATACACATGCATATTCATAAGCAAGAAATTGCAAAGTATTCCAATACTTATCAGTATTGTGCATTTCCTCGTTGGTCCACAGGATCCTGCTTCGATTTTCAAGCCTTGGGATCTCCTATGGACTTTGATGTTAGGTCAGCACGTAGGCTTCTCCTCAACACCAAATAATTAATGTCCAGCCAGTACACCTTCACGCTGACTGGGAAGGAACAAATCAGCCAAGCCAACACAGTTGGGTTTATCAGGCCATGCACTTATATCGACAACGCACTTATATCAACAATACACTCATATCAACCATGCACTTATATCAACAATACACTTATATCAACCATGCACTTATATCAACAATAAATGACCATTTCCAGGTCCAGGATCTACTATGGATCCCTAGGCATATAACAGCCCTATTTCAGTGACATCTTCACCACAACCTTTTATACATATCAAGCACAGTCAAGCCAACCTATAGTTGGGTTTATCAGACCGTCCAGCTAAGCCAATACACAATTGGGCTTATCAGGATGCAGGCAAACAAGCCAACACTGTAATAACCGTTTACCCTTTTCTATCTAGTGTGCAACATCAGACTGCATCTGTTTAGCCTGACAACACAAGCAATACATGCAAACTCATCAGTGTTATTGCTCTAAAAATCGTAATCATGTTCCATATCATTCTCTATCAAATATTGAGACACCAGGAGTGCGTCCACCCCCTAGGGTGTAATCAATATTGAAAACCCTTTCATGATCCGACATTGGGAAAGTGTGCACCCCTTTTCGATGTGAACCATGTAGGCCCTATTCATACTCAAGCAATCTGCCATAATGGAAATAAAATAGAAACATGCTCTGCATATTGAATTTAACAATTTGGCATGCATATTCTTAGCTAGAGTGTAACAAACATAAAATAAAGATAATCATTAAATAATTAGGTTAACTAAGTTAGGTTATGAAATGAGGTGTCTCCTCATTTCAAATGCACAAGCCATATTTAAGGCAGGGCCACCATTGTAACATATCATCTCTTATCTTATCATTAGTATATGTATTTGCCTTATGGCTTATCTCATTTACCAAGTTTTCTGGTAATATTATTTGTATGAGCGAATAAATATTCGGCTCATTTGGTATCAGAGCCTCGTTGGCTAGATCCCGGTCTTTGGCCATATTTTTGGCTTTTAGCCATCACCCAGGGTTTCCCTGAATTTTTGGGTTTCACATTATTTACACTTTGTGTAGATTTGGGTTTCCCAAAAAAAATATGACTTTGTCCTTAAAAAAATAAAAATAAATAAAAAAAGGGTAAAAGTAACTCCCCCCACCCCCCAAAAAAAAATAGTTAAAAAAAAAGGGTAAAAACAAAAAAAAACTAAAAGAACGAAAAAAAAAGGTTAAAAAATAAAAGTTAAGAAAAAGAAAAGATAAAAGTAAAAGGAAAAAAAAAAGAGAGGGTAAAAGTGAAACCACACCTGGTTTCTTAAAGTGGGTTTGACTTTTAATATAAAAGTGCATAATAATTATTAGTAAAGAGCAAGTGAGATTTGAACTTGGGTGGGGAATATAACACTCATTCCTCCCAACCACCCAATCTACTCACATTTACAAAACTTAAGGGAAATAAAAGATCAAAAAGGTGCATAATAATTGATACTAAGAAGCAAGTGAGATTGAACTTAGGTGGGGAAGTCAAAGGAAAACAAAGTAAAAAAAAATCGAAGACCATCATCATCTAGTGTGGAATAAATAAGAGATCATGGAATCTAGTTTGCGACTACAAATAGAGAAATTAGAAGCCAAGTTAAAGCGTTATTGAAGAGACAATGAAGAATTACGAGACACAAATACGAACTCGGAAGTAATAATTAAAATACATGAGATGCAAAAAGAGCTCAAGGAACAAAAAAATTTCAATCAGAAAAATCATATAGAAAAATTGTTTGCCCAAATTGAAAAATTAAAAAGCGAAAACGAGTTTAATCAGAGATTGAAAAATCAAGATATAAAGAAAGAAAGAAATGATTATGAAGCGGAAATAAAATGATTGAACAAAATCGTTAGCGACAAGGATGAAGAACTAACGCAGATAAGACATAAATTAGAAAATCAAGAGTTAGTGATCGACCAGTATCGACATTAGATAAAAAAATTTCAACAACAAAATGACGAATCTAAAAAGACTCATAAGTCGGAGATCGCAAAATGTAATAAAACACTATCCAACAATTCCGAAGAAATTTTCAGATTAAGGAATCATAACAAAACACTAGTCACAAAAATTAGGAAGTTGAAAAATAGTCAAAAGACAGAACAATCTACGGAAGACATTGAAGGGAAACTTCTAGAAAAGCAGGAAGAAAATGATTGCATCAGAAGTCATAACAAATATCTTATGGAACAACTTAAGAAGTCTGAAGATGACATAAAAGCGCAAGTAGGACTGATTAAGAAGTTTCAAAATGATTACGTGCAGTTGGAAAAGATACAGAAGGAAACCTTAAAACCTCAAGGGATGAAAATACAACTTCCAACTCAAAAGAAGACACTCATAAAAGAAAATGACATTGTGAAAATTCCCTATAGACACCCCAACCATAAAAACCGACACTCTAAAAAGTGGGAAATGTCGAAAGATAATGATACTAATATGATCAAGCTCCTAACAACAGATCAGTCGGAAATCCCAAAAGTCAACAACAAATCAATTTAGGATGGATTGACCCATCCACATATTGAAAGTTATGCTCTACACTTAGCAGTTTGTATCGACATGTTTCTTCAGCCACGACATCACAAAGAACGACGCGACAACATTATAAGGCTTTGAGGACAAAGCCTTTCTAAGAGAGTGGAAATGTAACAAACATAAAATAAAGGTAATCATTAAATAATTAGGTTAACTAAGTTAGGTTATGAAATGAGGTGTCTCCTCATTTCAAATGCCCAAGCCATATTTAAGGTAGTGCCACCATTGTAACATATCATCTCTTATCTTATCATTAATATATGTATTTTCCTTATGGATTATCTCATTTACCATGTTTTCTGGTAATATTATTTGTATGAGCGAATAAATATTCGGCTCATAGGGTTAGAGAACACTTATCCATTTGTCGAGGCAGTATTCCTTCGTTAAGGAGGAATGGGGCTCCTTTCTCTGAGTTGACAGTCCCTCGGTTTGCCATCCCAAATCCTTTTTACATTTCATATCCACACATGTCTTACCAACATAATCTATACCATCTCACTCATGTTGCTTACCAAACATGTAGTGCAGATAAGACATTTCCAAAATGTCCAATGGAGTTTCACCCGAAACCCATTTCCAAGATAGGGGAGAACTTTCCCATAACGTTTGGCTCCTTCAGGCCATCACACATGGTCTTCCTGCAATGTGTACCCCTGGGACATTCATCAAGTAGCCAAATAGTCAATCATCATCTGATAATACATTCCAAATTGATTGTTCCATAACCACGCAATGACATTAGTAATTAAATTCACTAGGAATTTGCAACTCTGTCTACTACAGAAATTGATTTGCTTGGAAATGAGGTGATCCTCATTTGTGGGTCTCTTGTAAGCAACACCACTATGCCCATTATGATCTTATGCTTAATAGCATATCATGAACACCCACTTACAATGCGTCCTCCTGACACAATTCTATGCAAGCCAATCGTCATTAGTAGTTGTCAGTAGTTTCTTAAATTTGAAATTTACAATTTTAAATTGACAATTCATTCTGCATACAAACTATTTTCATATCCATGAGACTCTTCTCATAAGGTTTGGCTTTTTCACATGGTATGAGACCTCTTTCTTTTACCACTCCATGCAATTGTCATAATTAAACTCTTACCTTCATGGGTCCTACTTACACCCTTGACATTACCAGTTTGGTTGGTCCTTTGCAAGAGATTGCAGAATTTGCTCACCAACTTTTGATCCTGGACTTGTTGCCTTATCCCTTTCTTCATAGGGTTTCTGGTCCCATTCATCAGCATCAGCAACATACTCAACCATTTCCATGTTGTCGTTGGTTTTTCCACTAATTCCAACACCAATACAATAGTTATCATTAGTGGCTCATTATAAATGTATAATTATCAATATTCTTACCAACATGTAATATCCTATGCATGCAAGGAATATCCTCATACATTTCATGTATAAAACTTGTAATCATAATTAGCAAGATAGGGTTTAAGGAAATTTCCCTTTTCAAGTCCCTCATCCTTGCATGGAACTCCTTTTCCACACAACAGCTGGTTTGACTTCATGGTCTTGCTACCTCTAGGCATGCAACTCCCAGATTTGTCCATATTGACAGCAGCACATTCCTCTTTCAAGCAATTACTAGCACTTTGCTGCTCCACCCTCAAATCTTGTGACTCTCCCTTGTTCCCTGTTGGATAAGCTTTCCAACGCCTATTCACATGCTTCATTTCAACCTCGGGTGTGAAAACCACACCACTTGAAAAATGATGCTTTTTACCAAATGTGTGCTGGTATGAAATGTCAACTTCAACCCCCCCTGGGATTTTCTTCCTTTTTAGTCCTAAAATTGATGAAAAATACACTAAGAATTTCACTGAAAACTGCTGAAATCTCTGAAAAATCCCAAATTTTCCTTGAATAGAATCGAGTCTCATACCAACTAACATTTCAATGTTTCGGCAGTCAGAACGACTAATTTCCTCTGCTACTCATATGCGGCCATACAACTAACCCTTTCTGCGGTATCGGTGCTCTGTTCATCCATGCTTCTGGACTTTATTGGCGATGCCAAAGGCCATCCCTCGATGGTCAAACAGCTAAACTTTTCCACTATTTCAGGTCCATAGTCATCTAAGCTTCCGGACGGCATCGATGATGCCAAGGACTGTTCATCGGGTCCTTTTTGCACTAACCTTTTGGTATTTCGGTGGCCAGAACGTCTAATTTTCTCTGCTATATTGACGGGTTGTTTGTCTAATTTCCTCCACCATATCGGGTCTGTAGTGACCTATCACTCCAAACTTGGTCGAAGATAAAATAAACTAACCGCTGCATCAGCGGTCAGGTTCTCTATGTATTGGATGGCTAGTCGTCAAGGTTTCCGCAACGGCGGCCGACCGACCTTCTGCATCTTCTGCGGTTCACGACAATATCGACGGTCGGAGCGACTAGTATCTACGGCATCGGGTGGGTAGTTAACTAGGCAGTTGCAACTGCAGGTGGTAATCCCGTAGCTGTTTTCGCTGACCTTAATACCCCATCGGCCATTGGGAGGACTAACCACTACGCATCGGCGATGAAATCAACTATCTTTCGCCAATCGGTGCTCCAAACATCTAATCATCGACGATGCAATCAACTAACTTCCGTCGATGGCCAATGGGTCCAATACTTAGACAAATTTTTGAAAATTTTCTTCTTCCTCGTCCGCGTCGGCGCCTTTATTCTCTAAATTTCTCCACCATTTCGGCGGTCTTCAAGGGATCTCCACTGACGTATCAACACTTTCAACTTCTAAATTTCGTCAATCAAATCAACTAAATTTCGCCAACAATTTCCATACTTAAAAATTTTCAGTGAAGCCTCCTTTATTCTTCCGTCATGTCGGCACCTTTATCAGCTATTTTCCACTGACATATCGGCACTGTCATCTTCTATCTGTCGGCGATCGGATCCGTTATGTCATCGGACAGGTAGTCTCTTAGGCAACCACAACTGCGGTTCATCATCATTGAACTTTTTTCGATCGGCGGTCTGATCCACTAATAAATTCCGCTCAGAGATCTGATGCACAACTTAATCGACATCGGTAGTCGGAACCTCTACCCGTCAGAATATTAGTGCACTAGACTTCCGCAACGGCGGGCGCACAAACCACTAACTTCTTTCGATATTCATCGACGACCAATACCACTAGCCTTAGGAAATTTTTTGAATTTTCTTCTTGCATCGGTTCTTCCTTCAACTAACGTTCGCCGATCCACTTCACTAATCCTTAGCAATCTCAACAACTATTCATCGGCGATGTCAACAACTATTCCTTTCCGAATGCCAATGATCCCATTTCTTAGAAAAATTTTGGAAATTTTCCGTTGCGTCAGTTGTCGGAACGACTTTCCTCTTCAGCATCAGGGGTTGGGGACTCTATCCGTCGGAAGGATAGTTCTCTAGCCATCTGCAATGGAGGTGCACAATCAACCATTCTCTTCTGATGTAGTCTCCAAACTTTTTTCCACGTCGACAACTTGATCATCTAGGCATCAGCAATGCGATCAACTAATCATCGCCGAATGCCGAAGATTCCACCACTTCAAAAAAAAATTGAAAATTCTCTCTGCTACGGGTGAGATTCAGACTAACACTTCCGCGGTGTTAGAGGACCTTCGCACTTAGTCCTCCGATGGGCCGACGGCCAACGAATGCAATTCCTTCCGCAATTTTCTTCTGATTGTCATACTTTGGGTGATCTTCAGACTATCTTTTCCACTGCATCGGAAGAACTTCGCACTAATTTTTCTGATGAGCCGAAAATTCTGGAACTTAGAAATTTTTTGTGAATTTTCCTGTCATTCACCCATTTCCTCTTAGTTCTTCCTGGGTAGTATGCAACCTACCTTTGTTGACTGATTTTTCATGGCCCCCTGAGGCTAAAATGCTGCAACATAAGCTCTGTCACTGCATCTTCACGGCCCATTTAGGCCCATGTTGCAACCAAAGCTATGATACCATACTGTAACGTCCCCGACCCTCCGACCGGCAAAGAGGACGCTACCAAACATCTAAAAAACTCCGGACAAATTGCCCCATGAACGTGAACAGGCATATAATGTGGAAATAGAAATCTTAAAACATAAAACATACTAAGATACATAATCCTTCATATACATAGCGGAAGTAGACATACATTCATTCAAGCTTACCACATGTTCATCATATTCATTAATCAGTGAATATAAATGCAAAGGAAGAATAGTCAAGAATACTTATCTCAAAAAGAATTCGTCCCGCAACCAGCTACGTCGCTGCAATGTTCCACCCAACCATAGGCCAGCGTGCTCCTCAATTTCTCAGCAACACTGCCACCCCTGAGCTGGGCACGATTCCCCAAGGAATAAGGGTCAAAGCAGGCTTACACATAGCCAAGGTTACACAAACAACCAAGTCAACACGGTTAGGTTTATCAGGCCATCGAGGAGCTAAAAAAGGCTAAATGCTAAGTTGGTAGTCTCAATGGAGAACTAAGGACGCCTACACTAGAGCTAAACCTAACTTCTAAGACATCCACACACCCAACACCAGGAATCATTCCTTTCTCTACTTCGCAGTCCCTCAAGCCCTGACTTCCCTTTCCAATACTCTTGAAGGGTGGTGAAGAAGAAAGCTAGCAGTCTAATTCTGTCTGAGTGGCTCCCAACACCAGGTTTCTCAAGCATACCCAGCCTCTAATCCTGCTCTAAACAGTCCGAAGACCAACCACTGTATACCATAGCAAAACAATCAATTCACAGCTCTGTGAAGGAAACCAAAGGAAACAAGGTGACAACTCAAGGATGGTGAACATGGCTCAAGTCAATCAAGGCGAGTCAGAGTTGCTCTTGGCCCTAGCATGGCCAAAACAACCTAGCGGCACCCAACAGATGATTGCATTCACAGCAACAACAACTTGGGGGGGGGGGGGGGGGGGGGGGGAGGGGACCAAAAAAAGCCACGAACAGTGGAGGAAAAACTACAACAAACCTCCAAACCAGGGAAAGAACCACAGTCTCGGCTCAATGATGAAGTGACGGAAACATTACATAGTCCCAAAACAGGAGAGAAGTCTGATTCTCAATCTTGGACAAGGGAAAAATAGGTACGCAGACCACAAAACCATGAGAGTAACACACATACACACAGTCCAATATTGTAAATAGGGTCATACCTTCTGTGTGAACGGAGAAAGAATAGAACGACCCACTATGGGAGGAAAAACAGATCCACCGACCAGCAGTCGACGAGAGAAGGGAGAACAAAGCAGACTGCTCCGACTCCTATGTGAGATGAACAAGCGATCAGGATTCTCCAAATGGTGCCCCACGTAAGGAAGAAACCCCCCTGCATGTGTATGAGCAAGACTAAAACCATGAGTGGAAGAGTGGGAGAGTGGTGACCGTTCCCCTACCCTATGCGTGAGGAAGAGCGAGCTCGCTGGTGGAGTGTATGTGGGGCAAAGACAGGCAGTCCTGCCACCCACCACTCCTCATCCATAACTGCTCCTAACTAACAAAACAAAAGAAGTTTAGTGGGTGGTCGACACATGGAAAACTCCCAATGGTCCCCACGGGTTAGACAACCCCCCCTTAACCTTAGGAATCATGCCCTTTTCATTTAATGTTGCACTGTCGTACCTGGCTATAGGTTTATTTTAATTAATGTGCATATTTACATGATGCCCAACTATAATGTGTCGGATAGCATGATATACCATCGGCAACGATCCCTATCGCCGAAACATACACAACCAAATCGGTGGTGGGGATTTTTTATTTATCTCCACACCACGATTAATTACAAAATATACATCATGTATCTTTTAATGCAAATGGGGTCAAAACTAGGGTATTACATTGGAAGCTTTCTTCACACCTCGATGTCCATTCAAACTGTATCCCCTTCCTTTGCAAAGAAGTGATGGCATGTGCAACCTTGGAGAATCCTTCAATGAATCTCCTGTAGTATCCTGCAAGTCCCATAAAAGACCTTACATCTGTCACATTTTTTAGAGTAGGCCAATTCATAATGGCTTCAATCTTGTTAGGGTCCACATATATACCCTCTTCTGAGATAATGTGACCCAAATACTGAATTATATCTTTATAGAAGTCACTCTTGCTCAACTTTGCATACAGCTTATGCTCCCTGAGCAATTGTAATGTCAATCTCAGATGCTCTTCATGCTCTTCCTCATTCTTATAATAAATAAGAATGTCATCAAGGAAAACAAGAACAAACTTGTCCAAATACCTGCTGAAGACACTATTCATAAGGCACATAAATGTAGCTGGTGCATTTGTGAGACCAAATGGTACCACTACAAACTCATAATGTCCATACCTTGCTCTAAAGGTTGTCTTATGAATGTCTTCATCCTTGATCCTCACCTGATGGTATCCAGGCCTCAAGTCAATTTTGGAAAATACCTTTCTCTATCCTTAGGTTGACTATAATTTCTCTATCCTTTGTTTTGTAAGTTAGGACCACTTTTATCATTCTTTTTCTTTGGTTTATTTACAAATGTAAACTCTCACTTATTCTTCTTCTTAATTTTTTGCTCGATTTTGACAGCAGATAAATAAGTGACTCCCAATGAGGAGACATATAGGAAATTCATCTATGTCTAGATGCTCCTATGTAAGATAGTACCATACTTCATGACCAAGCTTTGAGAACAAGGTATGGAAGATAATGGTGAACTTCAACACTTTTTGGCGTCTTTCTTTGTGAAAATTTGTTCATCTCAGGTATGGTTCATCATAGTTTTTTACATGGTAGAATTCCTCCTTAAGGGAATAATAAAATCCACCCAAGTGAGTTATGTTGTATATGTTATAAACTCATATCCAACATGTCTCTCCCAATAACCATCCCACCAATCTTTGATGTGGGAGAGGGACTTGAGGAATACGTAGGTAACCTTTTTATTGTCGGGAAAATTTTGAACAAAGTTAAACCCTCTAATAGATATAACCATTTATTTAAAGCATGTGCATCTATCTAGCCTTGAAATAAAGGAATGTCAAAGTTAGTTTCTACTTTTAAAGGTGATTCACCTATGAAATGGTTAATGGTTGAAGGTGTATCGATCTACCACAATATGTAGCCATTGAAGGATTTGGAAGAAATTATTTATCATTGTGTTCCTTTGTCACGCAAGGTATTCCTCAAGCAACAACTTCATAGGATCTCCTACTCTGTCAACCCTATTTTTTTCCACCATGTGAGGATTCTTAGGATGATAAAATAAAGTTTCCACAAGCTCAATTAGTTTGAGACCCAACTCTCAATAGTGGGATCTTGCCGAGGAATACATGCACCGAGAAACAAAAAAGAGTAGATTGATTTGATACTGGTACTAATTTGTTTTTTTAGCTAACGAAATGAAGTTTGAAATATAAAATGGAAACAAACACACAAAGATGTTGCTAAGAGAGCAATAGTATAGTATAATCCAAATTTTATTAATGAATTATGAAATGGAAAAAGATTGCAAATTGCAAATTGCAAAGCAATGCAAACTGGCTAGAATGGTGGTAGATTATCCCTGAGAGAGATGTGTCAACTACTGTCATTCATAAGAAGGCCATTATAAGAGGTCAAAAATGGTACTTTAACATAAAGTGTTAAACCCTAAGAGAAAAAATCCCTAAAGATCCAAAACCCTAACTCTAGGAGATGAAGTGGCAAAAGAAATGTGAGACCTAAGACCCTAACTCTAGGAGATGAAGTGGAAAAAGAAATGTGAGACCCAAGGAGTCTAATTAATACACCAACTTCCCAAGGCCACAACTTCCACATACATACTTCATTTGGGACATGATATCCCATTGGAAAGATATTTATCAAAAGAACAATTTTGGTCAAGGATTAGGTAAAATTCTAATAATCCAAAGTTGTTGGAAAGAAAAAAAAGAATATTTAGGGCCTTAAAAATGCATTGGAAATTTAAGAAAAAAAATTGTAAAAAATGTTCCAAGATGGAGAATCATTCTTGGTCAATTGGGTGGACATCGATATCCACCTAGATCAATGTCATTTATGGGATGCAATGTCAGATGAATCCTCCAATACTTGACTTTCTGGTGTCCACTCAACTTGAAATTTTGGAAAAAAATCTTATTCTTGCATGGACTATTTTGGCATACTCCATTTTCTTTATGTTCCTCTAAGTTGTTTGTTGTTATCATGGGGAAGTATTCTTTCCATTTTTCCACTAAAAACATTTGGTATCATGGCATGTGAAATACTTATCCCAACAAGATGCATCAATATGGTCTTCCTACCCATATAAGGAACATGCTTCGAAATACCAAAAGTTGGAAACTCTGATATTTCATCCTGTAGCAATAATAAACAAGGGATTTCTTGCTTGATGCATGCATTTTGTTCTTTTTCTCATTGATTGACTTGTTGTTTCTTTTAAAATCTAGTGTAGACTAAATCTATGAACTTTCCTCATAGTTGTGCTTTTGTAGCCTACCACAAGGAGGATTGAGTGGTAGCATGTTGCCATCTTCATTTGGTGTTACTATGTTTTCTTATGATAAAGCCTAATCTACTGCATATTTTTTCCTTCACAAAAGTGGTCTTGGTGTCCAACATGGATTTTCCCTTTGTTCCATCAAAACCTAGGTGTTCATGCTTGACCCTTTTATCAACTACAATGGGGCTTACAATTCCTTAACTTCTCTTGCCTAGTCCTTGATGATTGTATCCTATCCATCTTATAAATAGCTTGGAACTTGTGCCTCTAGTATGCTTTTCAAAACCTAGTTCTCTTGAGAAAGGTTTATGGAAGGTAAGATTACCATGCTTGTCTCGGTCATGGTGTTGACTTTTGTAGTAGCTATCGAAGGTTGATTAGCTTCCTTCGTCTCTTAGAAATTACTTGCAATTTTCCCAATGCCTCCTCCTTCATTGTCAATCCTTGGTATTATTGGGCTGTCATCTAAGTGAACCTCTCTTCTTCCGAACATGAATTACTTTTTCTTCCAATTTTATGAGTTGAACTTTTATTTTGTCCCAATTTACCATAACAACGATGATGAAGTCTTAGCATTCAACAAAGCGATCCTTGAGCAAAAGAAACTATTTTGCATAGGTCTCAAGGTATTTTTCGATCTCTATTATCTTGTAGTAAAACATGTGTATGTTCTCTTTCAAGTGTTTATTTTTCTCTTGAGTCCACACATTGATGGCCCTTAGGTCTCTCTCTCTCTAATGCTTTATTCGTGCTGGGTCTACTTCTTCTAAAAGAAATGTTAGATGCTTTGAGGTCAAGTATTCACCTTCTTTGATACCAATATGATTCGTAAACACAAGACTTATAACCCTTACATCTCACCAGCACAGATCCTTTGTGGAATTAAAAATAATTGGGTTGTCTCTACAATCACAATGAACTCTAGTGCTGAAAATCTTGCATCATCGAGATGTATTCTAGCCACCACTAAATGGTTTTGTTCAAATCCATTTACAATGATTTATTTCTAGGCCAATTACATCACATGATCTATGTATTATAATGTGCAATCATCGGAGTTGGTTTTGGTTCAACCATGTCTACAAATTCAATATACATTCAAGTAATACATCCAACACAGAGTTGCATGCACAATAGTCCAAATGCCTATTAAACACACACTGTTTTATAATTAATTTCAAATGTTTAAATGTATTTATGTAGGTCCATAAAAGGGATCAATATAAAGAGACAACCCACTATATGATGTCAACCAACAACAAATATTCGTATGTAAAAGCTTAACCTAACCTCTTAATTAAACAATGCACCAACACTTCAACATTTCTTCAAGCAATTTCATGAACATGATCACTTTCAATTGTTTATTTTATATATAGCATTGTTTGAACTATGGTCAAGTTATCCCATTTTCTATTACCATGATTTCTAAATGTAATATTCCAGCATTAGTAGAGAACAGAAGCGCTTCATAAGTATATCGCTCCAGTAGTATCAGTAGAGAACAGAAACGTTTCTATCACTCTCGCATTAAATAACAAAACAGACACTTTACAGTCAACGTCACCCAACATGGATATAGATAGATCATAGATGTATAATTTCAAATGCAGGACAACCATTTAAATGCCATTAATGAGGAAATGAATAGAATATTGAATTTTATTGTAAGCATATCAAATGATTAAACAAAACGTATGCTAAAATGAAATGGTGTATATTTGAAAATATTGAACTTTAACGGAAGCCTGTCATATAAGTTATCTAACAACCAGCAGTATGGGAAATGTTTCTATCACTCTCAGGTGGGATTGTCCCTAGAGAGGGCTTTTGCGAATGGGTAGGGAATGTAGGAGATAAGTCCTAAACCTAAAGCTATTATTGAGTAGTGGTGTTACCTTGAGGACCTATACCACTTGAGAAACTCCTAGACATGCATAAACCCACTAGTCCAAGCAACAAGAGACAATATGTCCACTTGGACTAGATTTTCCTACTGCTTGACACATGTTTGAGAGGTGCTTCCCCGATAAGTACTTCATGCTAATAATGTGTTTTAGCTCTCTTTAATAGTTCCTAGTTTCCAATATTGTGTGTCCTTGGAGGATTTTACACGACACATATCTCAAAGGTCCTTAACCCTATACTATTAGATGAATTTCTATCAAAAGAAAACTTCTTAGTCTTTTCCAATTGTTTCTTACTTATTCAAAAATATAATTTCAAAAATGTTCCAAAAGAAAAAAACTAGTGAAAATAAACCAAAACCATGAAATTTTAGTTTTCCAATGTTCTTTTGACGGAAATGCAGACTCAAACTTTTAATGCAAATGCAATTCACACAAACCAAATCCAAAATCTTTTGAAATGATCCAACTTTTTTTATTTTCCTTATGAATGAAAACGAATTTTTTTATGGACAACCACTAATGCAAGTAATAAAAACAAAATTTGATATCCCTATCACTTCAAATGAAAGCAACTTCAAACACAAGAATTTTCAACCATTCCAATTTGAAAAGTTCGAAAAAAATAGACAAAGTACATGTTTTATAGAATCAAACATGTAATTTGGTTTACTAAGAAATAAGTTTTGGTTCAACTTAATTCTTGCATCCAAATAGCACAATCAAAGACATAAATAAAAAAATAAAGTTATGAGCTTTCACTTTCAAGATCTACCAAATGCACAAACAATGAAAAGAAAATGAAACCAATGCACTTTTTTAGACTTTTCACTTTATTTTTACTCAAAATGCAAGTTAAAACTAATCAAAGGCCACACAAACTTTTTCTAAAGGACCACAAAGAATCCCAATACACTAAGAAACTCCAAATACACCAGGAAAATCCAAAAAAATAAAGAAAAATGAGAAAAAATCTCACTTTTCAGGGAATTCACACATGTCTATAAGGTTGCACACGAAGGTTGCACATGTCCATGATGACCGATTTCTTGAGTATGAATAGGGCCTACATGGCACACACCGGAAGGGAGTGCACACTTTTCTGATGTTGAGTCATGAAAGGGTTTTCAATATTGATTACACTCTGGGGAGTGGACGCACTCCTGGTGTCTCAATATTTGATAGTGAATGATATGAAATGTGATTACAGTTTTAGAGCAATGATGCTAATGAGTTTGCTTGTATTGCTTGTGTTGCTTGTGTTGACAGGCTAAAGGTAAAGGTAAATGGTTGATATAAGTGTATTGTTGATATAAGTGTATGTTGGTATAAGTGTATGGCGATATAAGTGTATGTGTCATTGTTGACATAAGTGTATGATGGGTTGTGATATGCCTAAGGATCCATAGTAGATCCTAGACCTGGAAATGGTCATGATAAAGTTCCAAGCCCAGTTGACATGGTTATGTACTAGTTGGACATTGATTATTTGATGTTGAGGAAAATCCTGCGTGCTGACCTAACATCTAAGTCCATAGGCGATCCCAAGGCTTGCAAAGCGAAGCCGGATCCTGTGGACGAACGAGGAAATGCACAATACAGATAAGTATTGGATTATTTTGCTTATTAATATACATGTGTATATGATTTGGATATGATGTTTAAGCTCTTGTTCTAGGGATAGAAACTAATGAGGATAAACTAAACATGTGAATCTATTCAATGTTTGGATATAGGTATCGCGGGAAGCGAGGACTATGAGAGCATCCTAGAGGTGCACATGGACGTGTGACTGTCCCGGAAAGCTCGGAATGAGCGGTATCGAAAAAGGTGCTAGTAAGACGGGGGAGTCCTAGCAGCCGAGACAAACCATGTGGAGAGACTCCATGGTTTAGAGGTCTGGAATAGACCAAAGACACTAAGTGTCATGACCAAGAAGGATTGGTCCAGCATTCACGGTGAAGTGAAAGAGGCTGAGAGCATGAAAAGCCACTATGATGGTGTGGGTTCCAGGATGGAACAAAACAAAGAGGAGAAAAACTCTTACTGCTCTCTCTTTCCTTTTGATTATATATATATATATGTTTATGCATTATGAAAACAAGAATTGTTAAATGCATGTATGATTGAGAATGAAATGTGTGTATTTGCTTAAGGTAAATTGTGAATGCTGGAATAGTTAATTCCCTGCCCAAGAATGGACATGAATGAGCTCATGTGCCTGTTGGGGAAAGGCATGAAAAATATAAAAGCCTCACTAAGGAGACTTGGATTGTCATGCCGATTGGGTAATTAACTAACTGATTTTAATATTATGCTTGGTCTGATAGAATTTCAATGGTGCATTTCACAGGTGAGAAAAGTGAAACCAGGTGGTGCACATTGATTATGGCAGCAGATCAAAAGTTGTTGGACTTGGCTGGAAGTCTCCTTCAAATGATTGCCAAGACCCAAGAGAACCTTGGGGAGATGCTCAAAATACAGAGAAGGCAGAGTGAAATGAACCACCAGATTTTGCAAGACTCTATTGGTTTGCAAAGGGAGGTGAAAAGCCTTCTAAGAGCAATTGGCAAAGGAAAGGAAGGTGGATCAGCAATGGGACATTCGTCTGAGCGACCCGATAAGAAACGGTCCAGGCATGAAGACTCAAAGGAAATTGAGCAGGTAAAGATGAAGCAGCCAGTGAGATGCTGGAGATGTGGAGGACATCATTTACGTCGGGACTGTCCAATGAGGGAACATGATGAGGGAAATAGCCGCAAAGTTCCTAGACTTCGGGATCAGCTGGAAGCTGAGAACAAGCAAGAAAAGTCCATGGAATCCAAGAGGCTTGGTCGTGAACGTTCAAAGTAGATGATTGAATGTGGAACAGATCTGCAATTTTGAAATTTTGATGTGCAACTATATATGTATTGTATATATGTAATGGAACACCGAGGACAATGTTATTCCAAGGGGGAGGGGAATGTAATGTCCCCGGTTTCGACCTTGTTTGCATGATGTATATATTGTAATTAATCATGGTGAGGAGCTCAAGGAAAAATCCCCACCATCGATTTGGTTGTGTATGTTTCGGCAATGGGGATAATTGCCGATGGTATGTAGTGCTATCCGGCACATTTTAATGTGGAATCATGAAAACACGCACATCAATTAAAACTAAAACCCACAACCAGCTACAGCAGTGCAACATTGAATGAAAAGGGCATGGTTCCAATGGATAAGGGGTGGGGGATGTCAAACCTTGGTTGTGGGGGAAAAACCCATGTTTTATTACCTTGTTGTTTTGCCACCTTTGTTTTTTGTCACCTTTTGTCTCATCCAACCTTGTCAACCTCTTTAATGCTTCAGCTAGTGGTTGAGGAGTAATGGCTGCTGTTGGTTGAGGCAGTTAATGCCTTTGGAAGTGGGGTGGCAGGACTGTCAGTCCTTTGCCCACCTACCCACTTCACCCACGTCTGCCCATTCTTCTCCCTCACGCACTCTTCCCTGGCCTGTTCACTCTACCCACGATTTTGGCTGTTCATCTCCTCACGCAGACATTCATCTTCACCCCACGAGTTGCAAAACACCCAAAAACTGCAAAATCACGTCCTTCCTGTTGTGTGAGCATCCACGGACAAAAACGGAGCTGTTTTTCCTCACGCAGGGCCTCCATTGTCTGTTCTTTTCCTTGCTGGGTCGGATTGTTTACCCACGCACAGGTATTCTTTTGTTTGGGGCGCACATAGTGAGCTGAGAGCTGTGCTCTTGCATCCACGACTGACTGTGAAGGGCCATTCACGTTTTTGGCTGTCTCACAGATTAATTAGGTCGTTTTTCCCTACTGTAAGTTGTGCTCACTGGTAGATTTCGGGGCTATAGTCTTCCCCATGTTGTGAATGTAATTGTTGTTATGTTTGGGGGCCATTGTAAATTCGAGTGAGAGTCATTTTGGCCATGATAGGGCCAAGAATGACTCAGGAATTCGTTTTCCCTGTTTAAGCTATGACAGCTAAGTAATTTCCTGAGTGCAATGGTTAGTCTTCGGACTGTGCTGGCTTGGCTTGTCTATTGAAAGCCTGTGAAACCCAGCTGTGTTAGTTTGCTATTTGTACCCCTTGGTTATGTATAAGCCTGCAATTGTCCCCTTAGTCCTTGAGGAATCATGCCCAGCTCGGGGGTGGCAGCGTTGCTGAGAGATTGATGAGCACGCTGGCCTATGGTTGGGTGGAGCGTTGCAGCGATGTAGCTGGTTGCGAGTGAATTCTTCATCAAAAGATAAGTGCTACTGTTACTTCTCCTCTGCAATTTATATACTGTATTATGTGAAATGATGAATATGATCAATGCTGGAAATGTGTTTGTGTTGCTTCCGCTGTATGATTGAAGAGTTTTGCATCTGTGTATGCTTGTAAGTTTTAATTTCAGCATTTGTTTTTTGTCAATGTTCATGGGGCGGTTTTCCCGGTCTATATTTGATGTTCGTCGCGTCCTCTTCACCGGTCTGAGGGATGGGGACGTGACAATGATATATAATTATTTTGGGGATTATATGCATACTATAAATCATTAATCTATGACCGATATCCCGTGAGTATCATCGCAGTTGACAGATTTCTCATGGTTTTGGTTATTCCACTTAGCACTCATTGCATTGGGTGATGCTCACAAGGGTGATTAAATGGTATTGAGACCATTGAAATGAATTGCATAGCATCAATCATTATTACTTTTGTGGCTTGCATCCGACAACCAATACAAAGTTTCCATCTCCCATCCTTATTTTGCACCAACACAATCGCGCTCCCCGAAGGTGATGAGCTTAGTCTAATGTTGCCCTTTTTTATGAGTTCTTGAATATGGTGTTTTATTTCCTCATTCTCTAGAGAAAAGTGTTTATATATTGGGTCTTTGGTAAAGAATCACTAGGTATAAAATCAATTGGATGTTTGACTTGATAGGGTAGAGGCACCCATTTTGGTGAGATAACGATATATTTGTGTTCTTCTACAATCTTATCCATCTACATATTATGTGTAGAGAGGCCTTGTGTTGAGGTCGTGGTGGTCAAAATGACCTTTTGTTCACATTCTAATTGAATCATGAAGAGGACAAATATTCCACTCCGAGAGATCACCTTCTGGCACTACTTTGTCAAGATCAAGGAAACTATTGTAGTCATAACTACTTTGGGTACTCTATAGATTTGGCCTACCAAATTAACAATGACACTACGGGGCATGGACTCATTAAAAACATGGTTTTTCCACATAAAGGGTTGTCCTAAAAGAACGCCACAAACTTTAAGTGGGGAAACATCACACAGTACCTCATATTTGAAGCGCTTAATGTTGTAGGACATGTACAATTGTTGACTAATGTTGATGTATCATCCATTGGTCAACCAACCAATTTTGTATTGTTAGAGGTATGTTATATTTTACAACATCAATCTATAATTGACCTTGATCCAAATCAAGTTATTTTGGCTAACATGGCCAGCAATGAAATTTAGTGGAATCCCCTTCACTCACATCTCTGAATGGAAGTCGAAGAGGTGTTCCCCTTCCTTATGATCCTTTGGCTATTTTAATTAGATCATTGTGATTGTGATGGTGGCACTAGGTTCCACGTAAACGATCATATTTCCTTCATATTTCTTCAGATCCATAGGCTAACTCTGAGGCTTTCATATTGGCCAACAATTTTTGTTGCAAGCAACATTCATTATTGTTTTTCTAAGGATTTTTGTGGAACTCGCACCGCTTTCCAATGTCCTTCTTTAACTTTTTATCACCTAGCTTCTTTACATGTCTCTTGGACCAATTTTCTTGAGGTTGTCTATAATTGCTCTATCCTTTGTTTTTTGAGTTAGGAACACTTTTATCATTCTTTTTCTTTGGTTGATTTACAAATGTAAACTCTCGCTTATTCTTCTGCTTAAATTTTTGCTCGATTTTGACAGCATATCAATAAGTGACTCCCAGTGAGGAGACATGTAGGAAATCCATATATGTCTATATGCTCCTATGTAGGATAGTACTATACTTCATGACCAAGATTTATTTGAAGTATTTGATACCTAGCTTTGAGAACAAGGTATGGAAGATAATAGTGAACTTCAACACTGTTTGGCCTCTCTCTTTGCACAAAGTTGTCCATCTCATGTGCGGTTCATCATAGTTTTTTACATGGTAGAATTCCTCCTTGAGGGAATAACAAAATCCACCCAAGTGATTTATTTTCTATATGTTATAGACTCATATCCAACATGTCTCTCCCAATAACCATCCCACCAAACTTTGACATGGGGGAGGGACTTAAAGAGTGCATAGGTAACCTTTTTATTGTCGGGAAAATTTTGAACAAAGTTATACCCTTTAATAGACATAACCATTTATTTAAAGCATGTGCATATATCTATCCTTCAAATAAAGGAATATCAAATT
Organism: Pseudotsuga menziesii; assembly: GCA_001517045.1. NCBI lineage: Eukaryota > Viridiplantae > Streptophyta > Pinopsida > Pinales > Pinaceae > Pseudotsuga > Pseudotsuga menziesii. The sequence continues at coordinate 137,243 of LPNX010442786.1, forward strand.
TAGTTTCTAATTTTAAAGGCGGTGCACCTATGAAATGGTTAATGGTTGAAGGTGTATCGATCTACCACCATTTGCAGTCATTGAAGGATTTGGAAGAAATTATTTATCATCGTGTTCCTTTGTCATGCAAGGCATTCCTCGAGCAACAAATTCATAGGATCTCCTACTCTGTCATCCCCATTTTTTTCCACCATGTGAGGATTCTTAGGATGACAAAAGAAAATTTCCACAAGATCAATTAGTTTGAGACCCAACTCTCAATAGAGGGATCCTGTCAAGGAGTACATGCATCGAGAAACAAGAAAGAGTAGATTGATCTGATACCACTAATTTGTTTTTTTAGCTAATGAAATGAAGTTTGAAATGTAAAATGGAAACAAACACACAAATATGTTGCTGAGAGCACAATAGTATAGTAAAATCCAAATTATATTAATGAATTATGAAATGGAAAAAGAGTGCAAATTGCAAAGCAATGCAAACTGGCTAGAATGGTGGTAGCTTATCCCTGAAATAGATGTGTCAACTACTGTCATTCATAAGAAGACAATTACAAGAGGCCAAAAATGGTATTTTAACATAAAGTGTTAAACCCTAAGAGAAAGAAACCCTAAATATCCAAAAACTCTAACTTTGGGAGATGAAGTGGAAAAAGAAACGTGAGACCCAAGGAATCTAATTGATACATCGACTTCCCAAGGCCACAAATTCCACATACATACTTCATTTGGGACACCATATCCCATTGGAAATATCTTTATCAAAAGAATAATTTTGGTCAAGACTTAGGTAAACTTCTAATAATCCAAAGTTGTTGCAGAGAAAAAAAAAATGTTTAGGGCCTCAAAAATGCATTGGAATTTTAAGTGTGTTACAACAATAAAATAGTAATAAATAGGTAACTATTCCTAATAGTAATTAATAATATTAAAATATAGTTTATGAAGAGAAGTGTCTCTTCAATATGTGATGGCAAGGCCATATTTAAGGGAGCCATGTCCATTGTAATTTGTCATCCATTTATACATTTAATTATTTGAAGATGGAACATATTCCACCCTAGACCTGGATACAGGTTGAATTAATCCGGATACGGGTTATCCATTACACTGGATAGGGTGTAACATTGGTAACAAAATTAATGAAGATAATAAACAAGACAAGGAGACTAAATATCGTAGGGATGACCAAAGTACCAATAATATATTTGATAAATATAAGCTCGACCAAGATCATAATGAGATTTAAGCCAGTGTCGTTGACAATAAGGACGATCCATATAATGACAAAAGATGAATCATACAATATGCAAAGGAATCCAAGTCAAAGGAATTAGATATCATAGATTCATCTTCTACCTTAACTCTTTTACCACCTTGGAGAAACCTAAATGTAACACTATAAGGTGACTTCGAGTGTGAGAAGCCTCATGAAACGCCACTTCTCGAGATAACTCGTAAGGATAATAAAATGAAAACATTACGTGATGACATCCTAAGTATCGTAGGACAAGCGAATTCTAAAACAAGGCTTGATATAGTTAGTCACAAAAATATTCCTCGTATTCATGTACAAGGAAAATTGGATAACAATAATAAACATAATGGAGTACAAATTCAAGATACAAATGAAAGGAAGATGACAAACTATTGCGTAAAGACCAAGCACATACCTAATACCGGTTCTAAAAAAGACATAAAGGAAGTAATGACATTGTTTCAACACAAAACGAGAATGAAAAGATGACAACAATAATCTAAGCTTTGAGGACAAAACTTTCCTAAGGGGAAGGCAATGTTACAACAATAAAATAGTAATAAATAGGTAACTATTCCTAATAGTAATTAATAATATTAAAATATAGTTTATGAAGAGAAGTGTTGGCTTCAATATGTGATGGCAAGGCCATATTTAAGGAAACCATATCCATTATAATTTATCATCCATTCAATTATTATACATTTAATCATTTGAAGATCGAACATCTTCCTCCCTAGACCTGGATACACACTGACTTAATCCGGATACGGATTATCCATTACACCAGATACAGTGTAACAAAGTCGCAAAAAAATGTAAAAAAACTTCCAGGATGGAGAATCATTCTTAGTCAATTGAGAGGATATCGATATCCACCTAGATCAATGTCATTTATGGGATGCAGTGTCATATCAAGCCTCCAATACTTGTCTTTCCAGTGTCCACTCAACTTGACCTTTTGGAAAAAACTCTTAGTGTTCCATGGACTATTTTGCCATACTCCTTTTTCTTTATGTTCCTCTAAGTTGTTTGTTGTTATCTTGGGGAAGTATTCTTGCCATTTTTCCATTGAAAACATCTGAGATTATAGCATGTGAAATACTTATTCCAACAAGATGCATCGATATGGTCTTCCTACTCATAGAAGGAGCATGCTTCGAAATACCAAAAGTTTGAAACTCTGATATTTCATCTAGTAGCAATAATAAACAAGGGATTTCTTGCTTGATGCATGCATCTTGTTCTTTTTCTCGTTGTTTGAATTGTCTCTGAAATTTCCTCATAATTGCGCTTTTGTATCCTACCACAAGTAGGATTGAGTGGTAGCATGTCGTCATCTTCATTTGTTGTTACTATGTTTTCTTATGAGAAGGCCTAATCTACTGCATATTTTTTCCTTCGCAAAAGTGGTCTTGGTGTCCAACATGGATTTTTCCTTTGTTCCGTCAAAACCTAGGTCTTGATGTTGGACCCTTTTATCAACTACAATTGGGCTTACAATTCCTTGAATTCTCTTGCCTAGTCCTTAATGATTGTATCCTATCCATCTTATAAATAGTTTGGAACGCGTGCCTCTAGTATGCTTTTCAAAACCAAGTTCTCTAGAGAAATGTATATGGAAGGTAAGATTACCATGCTTGTCTCGTCATGGTGTTGGCTTTTGTAGTAGCTATGGAAGTTTGATTAGCTTCCTTTATCTCTTAGAAACTACTTGTAATTTTACCAATTCCTCCTCCTTCATTGTCAATATTTGGTATTATTGAGCGATCATGTAAGTGAACCTCTCTTGCGAACTTGAATTACCTTTTCTTCCAATTTTATGAGTTGAACTTTTATTTTGTCCCAATTTACCATAACAACGATGATGAAGTCTTAGCATTCAACAAAGCGATCCTTGAGCAAAAGAAACAATTTTGCATATGTTTTAAGGTATTTTTCCATGTCTATTATCCTATAGTAAAACACATGTATGTTCTCTTTCAAGTGTTGATTTTTCTTTTGAATCCACACATTGATGGCCCTTAGGTCTCTCTCTCTCTCTCTCTCTCTCTCTCTCTCTCTCTCTCTCTGATGCTTTACTCGTGTTGGGTCTACTTCTCCTAAAAGAAATGGTATATGCTTTGAGTTCAAGTATTCACCTTCTTTGATTCCAATATGATTCGTAAACACACGACTTATAGCCCTTACATCTCACCAACACAAATCCTTTGTGGAATTAAAAATAATTGGGTTGTCTCTATAGTCACAATGAACTCTAGTGTTTAAATCTTGCATCATTGAGATGTATTCTAGACACCACTAAATGGTTTTGTTCAAATATATTTACAATGCTTTATTTCTAGGCCAATTACATCACATAATCTATGTATTGTAATGTGCAATCACCGGACTTGGTTTTGGTTCAACCATATCTACAATTTCAATATACATTCAAGTAATACATCCAACACAGAGTTGCATCCACACTAGTCCAAATGCCCACTGAAAACACAAACACACACACACACATTGTTTTATAATTAATTTCAAATGTTTGGATATGTTTGTATAGATCGATAAAAGTGCTCAATAAAGAGACAACCCGCTATGTGATATCAACCAACAACAAATATTCTTATGTAAAGCTTAACCTACCATCTTAATTAAACAATGCACCAATGTTACGCTGCATTTGTACCTCGACGTGCTTTCAAGTATGCCCCAGGGACAAAGAGAGTCAAAACCTAACAAAGAAGGATGTCATTAAGCAATGGTAGTTGTGGTTGGGATATTTGGTTCCTCCTTTTGAGGAATTATGGCTTAATGGCATCGTCGACTTCCCTATGTTGAGGTTTTTAACCTCGGGGTTGGTGACTGGGGCCCATAAGGGTTGGTCACTGGGTTTGGTGGCTCCATATGTTGTCTATTTTTCTTATGACGCCCTCCTACACTACAGGTTCTCCCCCTGGGCACTCTTCCTCAACAGGACATTCTCTCCTTTCACTAAGACAACGTGTCATTCGAGGGAGGTGTTGAGGGATTTACAGTATCTTGGGGTTAGTAGGGGCATGATACCTCCCTCCCAACCCATTCCAGGCCTTCATTTGGAATGTTTTTCTCTATAAGACTATTTTGGCACCCTGGGGAACAAATATCCCCACTAGCCTACCTTAAGCCTACAAACAAGTAATATTTTATTATTATATTGTTCTAATTTTAAGTGGACATCTTAATTGACAAATTAATATATTATGACATGTCAGGTTGTATGTTTTAAGTGATTGTGATATCATATAAATAGATCTCCTCACTTTCATTTCAAATCATGAGATAATTGGAATTATTACTATATTACTGATTTTTCCCTAACTAGAGCTCTTTGGAGAGGATGTGCTATTCTTGATGATGATTTTCTTTGGGTTATACAAGCTGGATTTTTGGAGTTTTCTAGATAAAGTTTCTTTAGGATGATGTTTAGATTTGTTGGAACAACACAAGCGCATTAAGGTCTGGTTTTTACCTTCTTGTTTATTGTTGGTAGATGATACATGTTCTTGATTTAATGGTAGCCATAAGCCTGCATTTAGCTTAGGGTTTTCCATTTTCAGCCATTTATTACCTTAGAGGGAAGAGATACGTTTCCTTTGTGAACGTTTCTCCACAGGTTGATCCTTAAGGTTCCTGGAGTAGTTTTTAACCTATGCTAGGTCTCCTCAGCCTTTGTCGTCCTCCTCCTTAGATGCCCTAGGACTAGGGCACCGGTGTATTCTCACCTTCAAGCACCTGATTAGTTTTTGAATTTTTTTTGTTTCTTCTTCTCTGGGTATGCCTAAAGTTCGTTGATCTGCGATACCCTCTGTCTCCATTAGTCATCTCTTTCTCAGTTTACCTCCTCTTTGCTATCCGAGTTTAAACTCCCCTCCTTCATCACTGCGGCCTTCATACCTCCTCGTTAAAACCAAGACCATCAACAATCGACATCGTTTTCTATTCACGCTGACCTCGCAGTCCTTCGCCCCCTCTCCCCTCTGTCGTTACTCTTGCCACCCTCGAATCCACTCTTCTCCTCAACCGCAACCTGCTAGCTCATCTCCAACTTCCCTAGCTGCCATCACAGCCTTGCGCTCCCCCGCAGGTTGCCTCTTACCATCCTCCCTACATGCGGCCCTCTACGATAGTCCTCAACCCTGTGTGCAACAGAAGCAGACGCAAGGTAAACGGTCGTTGCCAGCGTCTTCCATCTCCAGCCTGCTCCTTTCCTAACAACATTCCTCGCCGCTAGGCCTTCCCTTCACCGTGGCCAGCCCACCCACAAACTACTTTCCAGGTTGTTAAGCCTCCGCGGCCTCCTCTAGACTCTCGTAACCTCTCTCATTCTTTTCACGTTGCAGAATTTGCCCAATCCGTCTCTCCCAGCCTGCAACCAATCAGCTAGGGTTAGGTCATTGTTTATGTTTCATAATGAAATTCATAATTATTTAAATGCTTTACGTTTTAAACTGGGATTTATAATTAATATTTGGATTGAATATTATGTTTAATATGATATATATACCGCAGATGTAAATTACATGCCGATATTACTATAACGTCGGTGCTAGGGCAAACCTTGCTTACTTATCTTTGATAAAACGATAGTATGACACTGATTTTAAGAGACTTTCTCATAATTAATGATAAGTGGATGCTTTGTTTTGGTTCATAGTGTATTGAAGTAGTATTGGTGCTTTATAATATCTCGAACATTCTATTTGGTACTCTTAGTGCATTTACATACATAGTCTATTCCATATATATTATATATATTCTTTGTCTTTGCACTAACTCACTTAAGGCAGGTCACTAACCCTTTGTAAAAGAAGAAATTATTTGGTGTTTGAGCATTTTTATAGATTTACAATTAGGACTCTCCTAAGAAGTTCTGACTTCCAAAAAAGTTTAGAGAAATGGCTAAAAAGACAATGGCCACTTCCTCCTTCATACGCTTGTGGGTGACTAGCCTACTAGTTCATCCAATAACACACTAGCACTTCAACATTTCTTCAAGCAATTTCATGAACATGATCACTTTCAATTGTTTATTTTATATATAACATTGTTTGAACTATTGTCTAGTTATCCCATTTTCTATTACTATGATTTCCAAATAGTGATAAAAATGATTTCAGCCAAAACATTCCTACCACGTTTATGACCATTGATGAACTCTACTCATTATTCAAATGAAAGAATAGCTATGTCAATTGTTCAATTATATAGGGATTCCATTAGAAGACAAGCCTACATAGGGATTTAACGTATGCACTTAGTTTAAAGTGTGGCGGTGGTATCCAATCACCAACGCCGCTACAATAAAGTTTCACTCGACACCTTTTCCAAAATATTCCAAGAAGAAGCTGAATGCAATGATCCAGCATCAGTAAAGAATATAAACTTTTCTATCACTCTCACATTAAATAATAAAACAGACGCTTTATTGAAAGTCAACGTCACCCAACATGGATATGGATAGATCATAGACGTATAATTTCAAATGCAGGGCAACCTTTTAAATGCCATGAATGAGAAAATGAACAGTCTGTGTAATATGATGCAAATAATTCCCATCATTTATTGGAGCATTGTCATAGCTCTAAGTCGATTTAAAGGCCATTAATGAGGAAGTGAGTAGCCTGTGTATTCTCACTCTAATAATAATAGAAACTCTGGCACGAAGGCAGATAACTGTGGCTTGTAGGCTGAAACTCCATCCTGTAGGCTGAAGCTCCATCCAAGTTGTTGAGAATGGGATTTTAGTCTGCTTTTGCTTTTGCTTTTTCTGAATTGGTAAATGAGTTGAGTTGAATTAGTAAAGCATACGAATGGAAAATGTTGACAGTTCTACTTACTGTTGGAAAATGTTGACAGTTCTGAGTTAAGTTGACAGTTCTACTTACTGTTGGAAAATGTTTACGGTTCTAAGTTAAGTTGACATTTCTACTTACGGTCGGAAAATGTTTTTTTATCCAAACTAAGGCTGGCCTTGCCCATAGTTTTTGTCAAGGTCTTCAGATATACTAACGCCCTGGTGATTTTCATAGAAGTGATCGTTGGTGGCTGGGTTTTTCCATCTTATTTCATTATTTTGTGGGAAACTTTTCACTTCAATTTTCCTCAAGTTTTTGGTTTTTTCACTGTTTTTGTTTACTCATAAGTTTTTGAAACTTGTTATAAAGGGGTTTGCATAAAAAAAATATAGATTTTGATGAAATATTTTCTTATGTTGTTAAAATGACTTCAATTAAAACTATTTTAAGTCTACTGATGTAAAAGCAGTCTTTCTCTTTGGAGATTTGGAGGAAGAGATTTATTTGCAGCAGCCATAGGGGTATGAGGTCAAAGGGAAGGAGAATTGGGTTTGCAGATTGAAAAAGAGCTTGTATGGCTTCAAGCAAGCTCTAAGGCAGTGGTATTTAAAATTTGATAAGTTTGTGACAGAACAAGGTTATAGTAGATGTCATTTTGAGCACTGTGTTTATTTCAAAAGGCTAGATGATGGAAGATATATTATCTTGTTATTGTATGTGGATGACATGCTTGCTTGCTGCTTGAGGCATTCTAACATGCAGGATATAAATGTGCTCAAAAGAAAACTAGCTAAATCATTTGCGATGAAGGATTTGGTTGTTGCAAAGCAAATCCTTGGTATGAGAATAACGAGAGACAATAAAAATCGCAAATTGACATTGTCTCAAGGTGAGTACATAGAAAAGGTGTTGGAGAGGTTTAGAATGCAGAATGCAAAACCAGTGAGTATACCTTTGGCCAGCCATTTCAAACTAAGTAAGGAGATGTGTCTAAAGACACATGAAGAGATAGAATACATGTCCAAGGTTCCCTATTCAACAACGATTAGAAGCTTGATGTATGCCATGGTGTGCACAAGACTAGATATTGCACATGTAGTGGGAGTTGTGATCAGGTATATGAACAATCTAGGTAAATAGCATTGGAAAGCAGTACAATGGATTCTCAGGCATTTGAGATGTACCATTTCTCATGCATTATGTTTTGGAGGTTCAGACACTGTTCTACAGGGATATGTTGATGCAGATATGGGTGGTGATAAAGACAACAGGAGGAGCACCACATGGTATGTCTTTACTGTGGGTGGAACAAGAGTAAGTTGGATTTTGAAACTGCAAAAGGTTGTTGCACTTTCAACAACAGAAGCAAAGTATGTTGTTGTTACAGAGGCTAGTAAAGAGATGATTTGGTTACAGAGGTTCATGGAGGAATTGGGTAAGAAGCAGGTGAATAGCAGGTTGTACAATGACAGCAAGAGTGCCATTCATTTTGCAAAGAACTCAACTTTTCATTCAGAGACTAAACATATACATCTCAAGTACCATTTCATAAGATCTATTCTAGAAGAAGAACTATTAAAATTAGAAAAGATACATACTAGCCACAATCCTACAGACATGTTGACGAATATAGTAACCAGAGAGAAACTGAGTTCCTGCTCGGTTTCTATTGGCCTTCAAGCATGAAGCTGAAAATGATAAATTTTCCAAGTCCGAGGTTTAGAGCATAGTCCAATGAGTGCAACATCGATAGAGATTTTGTGATCAATTTCCAAGTGGGAGATTGTTGATTGTGGAGCCTGATCTTCCATATTCAAAGATGTTATTGTTCAACTATGTTTGTACCCCAGGTTTACTGTACACGCGTCCCATTTGGGGGTGCGGGGGGACATTGTTGGCCAACAGTTTGCGGACCCGTGGTATTGGGTAACCCATTTTATTTTCCCATGGTATTTCCCCTATAAAAGGAAAGCATTGTAATACAATTGAGTATTGTATTATAGCATTGCAAACAGTCTCTATGATTGTGGGAGAGAGGCTGTGAGAGTGTGAAGAGGAATTGTAGTGGTGTTGATGCAGGTTGTATCCCGTCATTTTGTTGGACAATATAATAATAAAGGACTGACAATTTCTGTGTGGACATAGCCCATCTTGGGTGAACCATGTTATATTTGTGTCTCTCTTGTAATGTGTTTTCATCTTGTTTAATTATTTAACTGTATAATTGCTATTTCTTTGCGATCATATTTTCTAACACTATGGAAGGTTGATTAGCTTCCTCTGTCTCTTAGAAACTACTTGCGATTTTTCCAATGCCTCCTCCTCCATTGTCAATATTTGATATTATTGAGCCATCATCTAAGTGAACCTCTCCTCTTGCGAACTTGAGTTATCTTTTCTTCCAATTTTATGAGTTGAACTTTTACTTTGTCCCAATTTACCATAACAACGATGATGAAGTCTTAGCATTCAACAAAGCAATCCTTGAGAAAAAAAAACAATTTTGCAAAGGTCTCAAGGTATTTTTCCATGTCTATTATCTTGTAGTAAAACACGTGTATGTTCTCTTTCAAGTGTTGATTTTTCTCTTGAATCAACACATTGATGGCCCTTAGCTCTCTCTCTCTCTCTCTCCGATGCGTTACTCGTGTTGGGTCTACTTCTCCTAAAGGAAATGGTAGATGCTTTGAGGTCAAGTTTTCACCTTCTTTGATACCAATATGATTCGTAAACACAAGACTTATAACCCTTACATCTCACCAGCACGAATCCTTTGTGGAATTAAAAATAATTGGGTTGTCTCTAAAGTCATAATGAACTCTAGTACTAAAATCTTGCATCATCAAGATGCATTCTAGTCACCACTAAATGGTTTTGTTCAAATCCAATTACAATGCTCTATTTCTAGGCCAATTACATCGAATGCTTTATGTATTGTAATGTGAAATCATTAGACTTGGTTTTGGTTCAACCATATCTACAAATTCAATATACATTCAAGTAATACATCCAACACGGAGCTGCATGCACACTAGTCCAAATGCCCATTGAAAACACACACACATTGTTTTATAATTAATTTCAAATGTTTGGATCTATTTGTGTATGTCCATAAAAGTGCCGAATAAAAAGACAACCCACTGTGTGATGTCAATCAACAACAAATATTCTTATATAAACCTTAACCTAACCTCTTAATTAAACAATGCACCAACGCTTCAACATTTCTTCAGGCAATTTCATGAACATGATCACTTTCACTTGTTATATATAGCATTGTTTGAACTATTGTCTCGTTATCCCATTTTCTATTACGATGATTTCCAAATAGTGATAAAAGTGATTTCATGTCAAAACATTCCTACCACTTTTTTGCTCATTAATGAACTCTACTCATTAATCAAATGAAATAAGAGCCACGAGGTGGCCAATGTCACCACAATTGCGAATAGCTATTAGCTATTGCTATAACATAAAAACTATATAAACATAACATTTTTTCTACAAAATTGTAACACACAAAAAAAAAAAATTTGCCACAAGTTTCATAATTGATGATGAAACTTAAAATTTTATCATAACTTGATATATTATATAATTTTTTGTTTATTTTAAATCAATTTGTTATACCACACTCTTGTAAGACTTTCATAAATAATTGTTTTATATCCAATATGTAATTAAATCAAAACTAATTTTTATGCAAATAAATTCTTTCATAATCAAGAAAACAAGATCTAAACTATATAATTACCTTCTAGTCATAAGAGTAACAAACTTGAAAAATACATGTTAATAAATAAGTTCAATCATGAAATATCTAATAATTTATTATTGGATTTGAAAAATAAATCTTAATAATTGAATGATTGATTGAGAGGATAAATCTTAAATTTAATATCTAATAATTTTTATTAAATTTGAAAAAATAAATCTTAACAATTTAATGTTTGATTAAGAGAATAAATCTTAAATTCAAGATTACATAATAAATTAAGGATACCAAATATTGACTTATGACATTTCTAATGAAAATACTAACAAGCTATATTCTGAACAAAGTTTATTCCCCCCATTTCATGAAAAATATAATAACATAGCATGCTATAAAGTCTTAAAGCTCAAGCCAGGTTGGCATAAATATGTCATGTGTCCTTGTTAAATATGTTGAGCATTGACTAAAATGTCATTTTCTAAAATATAGATGATAACTTAAAAATATTATTACTTCAAAGCTCAAAGCAAAGCTATGATGTGCTGAAAATTTAGAACATAAAATGAGAATTAAGATATTACAAGGGGAGTCATTAACCCTAATCTTGAAGATTAAAATTATCTCTCTCTACTTGAAGAAGAAGATCCACATAGCTAAAATAAGAACCAATAGTGAAAGAAGGCCATGGACCTTTCTAAATCTATCATATTTCTCTCTCTCTCTCTCTCTCTCTCTCTCTCTCTATATATATATATATATAATATTTGAATTTTAAAAATAAAACAATTTTTATCTATTAAAAAAATTATTAATATAAAATGGAAAAGATGGAATAACATATAAGAAAGCTTTGTATTTTATCATTAAAGAGAATGGTAAGATTTAGTTTCATACTCCATTTCTTTTTATGGTGTCCACCACATCTTTGGAGTGCATCCAAATTTTTTTGTTGGCCTATATAATAAAATTCTAGATTAAAAACCAACAAATGAACTTAAGTTAATACATGTATTGGTAGATAAATAATGAGTTAAAGCTCACCAATTTTAAAATTTACCGAGTAACTAGACATTGGAACTACCAGATAATTCAATTCTACTTCTAGGGTAATTTTGGGATAATTCTCAGTGTGTACCAAATAAAAAAGATATAACTAAATACTTCCTCATTACTGCAACTCAAATCTATATTTATAACCTCACATGGCTATTCACATGAAAACCACCAAGACTTGTTCACAAACATTAGTATACCGAAAGAAAATATTTACAGTCAGATAATACCCATCAAATGTATCTTTTGTTAGACTATTGAATTACCCATTTCTCCTCTTCGAAACAGAACAATAATAATAACCACATATAGACAAATTTAACAGCTCGCAACCCTATTTTTGTGGAAAATTTTCCTCTACCGAAGACATAAAATGAATGCCATCCAAAAATTCTAGAAAGTTGCCAATATTGAAGAGACACCTACAATCGAATGGGAATGGTTAACTTTTGTTTTTTTCATTACGTATGTATATATAATGAAATGAGTCACAATTCTGACATTCTGCTTTATAAACCTTATTTTAATCAATTGAAGTAACTCAATAAATAAACAAATATATCCTCCTCTCCCAAGTTGTATGATACCCAAATCCATAAATAAATGTGAGGATAGATCTACAAATCCAAGGGATTTAGAGCACAAGAATTTGCGAATGACAAACTCCAAAGTTCATTTCAAATGGACATTCTCTAATTTATTTGATTTTGAAATTTTCCAACTGATTCTTTAATCCTTGGATCCTAAAACATCTCAAGAACTCTTCAAACTTATAGCCTTGGTATAGAGTTGGATGTTGTTCATTAACCATGGATGCTGCAGGACCAATGAAGGCGTCCACTACTAGGTTAAAGAACGTAGGAATTGATATACATGCAATGGACAAGTTCGTTACCACTTGATGCAGAACACTCCTGAATCTCTCGTTTGTCACAGCCTATTTATATTCATATCACACAAGCAATTTCCATTATCATGTAGTCTTACAAGACAAAATAGAAACTGATGTATATTAGATAGGATCTGTGTAGTCTTTTCTAACCTATAGTAATTGCTCACTCTGGTACAAAGAATGCTGCAAAGACAGTAATATTCATTATTTAGTGAAGAAAGCATTTGCTTGGCTCGAAAATCTCCGCGATGCGAAAATCAATGGTAAGTTATTACAATTTAGTTCAACAGGTTTACAAAATTTACCTATTTAGGATGAAACACTTGCAAACATTGTCTTCAATTTCTTCTTCATACCAAAAGCCAAAAGCAGCGGTGTCGTCCGTCTCTGAAAGCGCCGTTTCGAACCCCCAGCACTCCATTGGAAACAACCGTTGTGATTCCATTAATATGATGAACTACATGCTCATTAGCAGTTCCATTCCTGTTAACATATGCATCACTATACGAATGTCTATTTCCATTGATGGAAAATCCATTTGTTGTTGCTTCCCCCATTTGATATGTTGTTGTTGCTTCCCCATTTTATATGTTGTAAAGGAAGCAAGCAAATGCTAAATATGTTGGAAACATAAAGGGCGAGTTTGAAGACGAGAAATTATTCCGAAAGAATCAAGAAAATCTCACAAACACCAACAACCTCTTATTTCTATACTGTTTCACCATATTTCCATTTCTTAATTTCATATTTTTTTTTCATGGTCCATTTTTCTATCTATTTTAAGATGGTTTTCTCTGGCCTTGTTACTGTCACTTGCAAGTTGCAAAAGCCACTGTTGATCTTCTACAGTTTTATATAATTCTGAGTGGTTGAAAGATAAGAGAATTTTGATGTTTTTATTATTATTAATGACAAAATCAAATTATTTAGATTTTGTCTTTTTTATTTAAATTTTATTTTTATTAAATAAAGATTCAACTTAACAAAATAACTCATTTACCTGTATAGATTATGTAATTAATGGAGATGGGTGGTTAAACCTTAATGTCACTCATCACTGCTTTCTTGACGTTCTTGTGCGGTAATACCTCCCTGACTGTGGAGCCTTCGCCGCCTCCCATGATGAAAACCCTTTTGAGGCTGAAATCACACATCATGACTACAAATTAGAATCATGAGAACCAAGTCTTTTCCAACATTTAAAGGGATACAGCTAAGGGATATTAAAAGATGCAAATTACTTAATTACTTGCTTTTGGTGACAGAGGGATGCACTAGTAATTTGTGATAGATAAATTCGTCCACTTCTGCGCTGTGCAATTTTCTATCGATAACAAGCGCTTGTCTGCAAGAGCAAGCAAGCCTTATTGAGCCACGCTATATCCTGGTAATTGCTCACTCCGGTATGAAGAATGCTGGGAAGACAATAATATTGATTATTTAGTAATATCCATTATATATCAACATTCAAGCTCATAAATCTCTGTGGTACGAAAACCATACTCATAAATCTTAATGCAATCTGTCACTAGAAACCTGCAAACGTTAAGCTTGGTAACCCTAAGCTGACAGGGAGATTAAAAAAACTTACACTTTGCACAATTTGATATGCTTGGTCAGAATGTCTTAATGCACTTCAACAACTAATCTTTCAAATCCTCTGTACATTCAAATCACAAATTTTCTCTGGAATACGTACGACAGTGCATTTATATCTGTACTTTAACTTTTCATTTTCAGGAGCAGGTAAATCCTCAAATCTAAGCCATAGTAAGCGTCGCCGAAGATTCATTATATTTTATTATCTCTGATTTTTTGAATCTCTGTCCAAGTTATCTCGCCAGCTTTTGCTTTCACAAGGTAACAAAGCGCCCCTTAAATCTCAGAGATTTTTTGAATCTATGTACAAGTTACATCACGATATTATGATGCTTTTGCTTTCACATCCAAAGCATGCATTATACACGCCGTAAATTTCAATGAATGCCCAAGGACTCCGGAAAATTAAAGAACGAGGTAACTCTGCTCTTATCTTTACAGATTTGAAAGGAGGGAATAATAATGAGGTAAATCTGTAAATGTTTACAGATTTGACAGTAGAAATATAAAATGTTTATAGATTATCTGATTTTCTGTCTAGGTTACCTCGCCAGATTTTGCTTTCACGTCAAACGCTTCCATTATACTCACCATAAATTTCAGCAATGAATGCCCAAGGAATCCCATTGGGAAATTAAGAACGAGGCAACTCTGCTCATATCTTTACAGATTTGAGGGCGGAAATAATAACGAGGTAAATCTGTAAATGTTTATAGATTTGACGGTAGGAATATAAAATGTTTATAGATTATCTGATTCTCTCTTTGTCTAGGTTATTTCGCCAGATTTTGCTTTCATGTCAAACGCTTTCATTATACTCACCATAAATTTCAGCAATGAATGCCCAAGGAATTCTATTGTAAAATTAAAGAACTAGGTAACTCACAAATTTGATGACGACAATATAAAATGTTTACATATTATCTGATTCTCTATCTAAATTACCTCACATATCATATTATTAATTTCCATCACTGCGGCTGTGATCTGAATCATTGTTGACAGATTTACTTTTTGGGAGGGCACGTTTTTTTAACCTGGAATATTAATTGACATCCTTGTCCTGTGCCAAAAAATGTTAGGGATAATTATACAATAAGGTTAGGGATAATTATACAATTGTTCATATCATCCTCGAAGCCAAGTCTTGGGGCACACGAACCAAGAGCAACCTCATACCCCCAAACCAATAGTAGTCTAAAAAATAAACAATAAAAATAATAATAATAATTAAATGTTTTAAATATTACCAAATCTTAATCTACATTTCATTAAATTTAATAAAAACTATTACAAACTTTAAAAGATTGAAAATTTTTACCTATATCTAAATGAATTAATACTCATGAATTTTTTTTTATATATATCACTTAGGATGACATAAAAGATAGCTGTCATTAATCAAATGAAAGAATAGTTATGCCAATTGTTCAATTATATAATAAAAGTCACAATGAGCTATGTAAGGATTTAATTAGAAGACAAGGCTATATAGGGATTTAACATATGCACTTAGTTTAAAGTGTGGCAGTGGTATCCGATCACCAACGTTTATTAAACTAAGTGTGGCAGTGGTATCCGATCACCAACGCCGCTGCCATAAAGTTTCACCCGATACCTTTTTCAAAAGATTCCAAGAATTAGAAGGTGAGGGTAATGCTCCAGCATCTGTAGAGAACAGAAGCGCTTCAGAAGTATATCGCTGAAACGTTTCTATCATTCTCACATTAAATAATAAAACAGACGCTTTCTTGAAAGTCAACGTCACCCAACATGGATATGGATAGATCATAGATGTATAATTTCAAATGCAGGGCAGCCATTTAAATGCCATTAATGAGGAAATGAATAGCCTGTGTAATCTGATGCAAAGAATCCCCACCATTTATTGGAGCATTCTCATAGCTCTAAATCAATGTAAAGGCCATTAATGAGGAAGTGAGCAGCAGCGTGTGTATTCTCAGTCTAATAATATTAGAAATGCTGGCACGAAGGTGGATAACTGTAGCCTGTAGGCTGAAGCTCCATCCAAGTTGTTGAGAATGGGATTTTAGTCTGCTTTTGCTTTTACTGTTTTCTGAGTTGAGTTGAATTGGTAATTACCTTGAGTTCAATTAGTAAAGCATATAGAGAATTTGACATTTTGTGACAGTTTTACTAAAGGTTGGAAAATGCTTTTTTATCCAAACTAAGGCTGGCCCTGCCCATAGCTTTTGTCAAGGTCTTCAGATATAGTAACGCCCTGGTGATTCTTCATAAAAGTGATCGTTGATGGCTGGGATTTCCATCTTATTTCATTTTTTTGTGGGCAACTTTTTATCTTATTTCAGTTTTTAATCAGGAGACATCTTGTCAAAAGTGAAAGATTGTCTCTTTCTGATGCACCATCTAAGGTGATCAGTATATATATAAATATTGATATAGATAGGATCTTGAGAGTGTATTAATAAAAATTAAATTAATAAAATTATAAATATTTTGTAAAAAAATAAAAACATAAAAAAACAAATAGAGTTATTCTCATTATTATTATTATAAATTAGAAACAAACATATTTACAATTTACGATTTTGATATACTGAAAATATAACTACTTAATTTATGGTTACTGAACGTAGGGCAAGTTAAATACCATGAAATGATATTTTTTATTACAGAAAGTTTTGTAGTTATCCGTCATGAACAATTGGTTATCCAGCCTATCCACAACTTAATTATAAATTAAAAACAAACATATTTACAATCTTGACATACTGAACCATTTCCAAACTATGTGATTGATTGCGACAGTTTTCAGAATAATTGAACCATTTCCAATTGTGATTGATTCGACAGTTCTCAAATATCTCGAGACTAAGATTACAATTTTGACATATTGAACCATTTCCAAACTATGTGATTGATTGTGACAGTTTTCAGAATAATTGAACCATTTCCAATTGTGATTGATTCGACAGTTCTCAAATATCTCGAGACTAAGATTACAATTTTGACATATTGAACCATTTCCAAATTGTGATTGATTGAGCAGTTTTGAAAATAATTGAACCATTTTCAAATTGTGAATGATTGAACAATTTTCAAAATTCTCTTACTTAACGCTTATATAGAGGATTGTCTCTTCACCTTTATGAAGAGCATTGTGTCAAGAAGACTCGGACGGATCTTATATTTTTCTTTATTTTATTTTTTTTAATTTTTTAATTGTGATATAGCTTGGTGGATCTTACATTTTACTTTATTGTTCTCTTTTTTTCTAGTGTGCTATAAAAAGTTCACCTAAAAAGAGTCGATTATTTCTAAAAAAATTTAAACAGTGTAAATCCATAAACTTTACACACAATGATTAAACACTTAAAAACATTTATACACAAATACTTATATAGCCTGTTGTTTCCATTCTGTGAGATAAAAAATAGAAACCATGATAACTTCTGCTAAATCTGATGGATGACTACTCTAACAGCTAACCACCACTATCT
Source organism: Pseudotsuga menziesii (assembly GCA_001517045.1). Classification (NCBI taxonomy): domain Eukaryota; kingdom Viridiplantae; phylum Streptophyta; class Pinopsida; order Pinales; family Pinaceae; genus Pseudotsuga; species Pseudotsuga menziesii. The sequence continues at coordinate 155,069 of LPNX010442786.1, forward strand.
CTGTCTAGGGCTCCATGCCCAATCATGAGAGCTTACTAATAAATGGAAAGGGTGCATTACTAGCTAGATTTTTATTCTTGGTGAGTGCACCCTCCTTGGAACTCTAACCTGCATGGAAAGGTGCACCCAGACTGTCTGTATCAGGTGGGCGACCTCCTAGCTTGCTTGCCCACACAGTTCACGCAGGAGGAGAGGATAAAAGGGGATGCAGGTATCGTTCCTAATAGAGTGAACTGTCGCATCGCTGGGAAAGACCTTGTTGGGGCTCTGCGGAAATAATTATATAGTCATATATGTGAAAACAAAAAGACAAAAAAAAACATTAACTCCTTTTTCTCTAAACTCTTCCTGTTTTATTTATTTTTATTTTTTTACATTCTCAAACCATTTACGATGCCATATGTAGAATATGAATATGACGAGTACAAAATTCAACATCCCAAAGTGTCATTTTATCTTTGCAGTCACTTCAGCTTACATAGACCACCTTAAAGAACAAATCTCTCTTGTTACAGTTTTCGTGAATTGCTATTCAATGCCATTGATTGAGATCTATGAAACCTATCATCAGAAATAACACGGTTGGAAACATCTCTTTGTAGACACTTCAGCTTTACATAGACAGCGGACAATATTCAACATGTAGCATAGTAATAAATGCTATGGCGGCTGTATTGTGGATGGGGGGATCTCAAACAAACAAATTGAGATCTAACAGTTCACAATGCAGACTCGGCAACATTTATTACTCTGCTGCATGTAAAATATTTTTTGACTATCTTGTTACNTATTGTGGATGGGTGGATCTCAAACAAACAAATTGAGATCTAACAGTTCACAATGCAGACTCGGCAACATTTATTACTCTGCTGCATGTAAAATATTTTTTGACTATCTTGTTACAGTTTTAGGTTTTCGTGGATTGCTATTCAATGCCATTGATTGAGATCTATGAAACCTATCATCAGAAATAACACTGTTAGAAACATCAGCCAGAGGAAGCCCACGATCTAAGCCTTTAGATCTATGAATTCTACCATTTCCGTCCGATTTTTTCTGCTTCTGCACAGGGTTTGAAAGTCTGATATTCTCTTTCGATAAAACTGAAGCATTGTTTTTCTTCTTACTCTGATCCTTGCCTACCGATTGCTCGGCATATTTATCATGATACAACACAGTGATCGCAGAAGAACAAGTTGAAGATGCTTCAGCCAAGGTTGAGGCAGAGGCATTTTGATTTTGTTGATGATTTTTCAGACGAGAAATCTTCGATTGCAAGTGTGAGACCTTACTCTGCGACGAACGCGCCTTGCATCTCCATTCCTGCATCTGTTATGTTTACCCAATAAACTTTCAGATTTAGAAGTTTAAAAGATTTCACACTAAGAAATTGAAATATTTATATAGGAATCAGTTTTTATTGTTTTTTCATGAGTTTAAATAGCTCACTCAACACTTATTCTTCCAGGGGTGCAGTAATGAAATTAAAACCAGTGAGATAAATGAGATAGACTATTCCCACTGAGATAAGTGAGATAAATGAGATAGACTATTCCCACTGAGATAAATGGCATAGACTATTCTGTGTGACTGGTTTCAATCCCACTTTTGGGAAAGTAGATATTCCATGAGTGTCATTTATTAATAACTGAATGATCTACTTAACATGCATTGCACATGACTGAAGCAGTGAGATTGGAATAGTGGATTTTTTTACTTTTTCTACACAATTTAAATTTCTGTAAGTAAATTTTTAAAATTTTAACGTTTATTGAAACCAAAATACTTAGTTTACTTTCTTGTTACTGTGATAAAAAAAACTTAGCAAAAAACTCTTCTCTTTATACTTTATATATAAATGTTAAGTAAACTTGTGAAAAAATTATCATTACTAAATAAAGCTCATCACATATGGATCATTGAACAATGACTTTCAATAAGCACTTCACCCCAATAAACAAAATGATATCTCATAACCAGAAATTGAAATATTGCTATAGTTTCATAAGAAAAAGTACAGACCGATGACAGTAAGGTGGACTCATGTTCTTTAGCATGGAATGCTCGGTTCTGCCATGCATCTCTCGACTTGTGCAGCTCTTTCGCTCGTTCCTGCAAATGATGCAAAACCATTTGCAGTTGCGAAAGTTGCTGAGTTTCTGATTTTAGCTGCTTTGCAATGCTGCATGATACCTCCTTGCAGCTCTTTATATCAGCTTCCTCAGCAATAATTTCATTCTCAAAACTGCAGCAGTTTTTCAATAGCTCCATCTCCCTCAATTCAGAGCTCTTTCTCAGCTTCTCCAATCTTTCTTGCAAGATCCGGATCTGCAGTCTGAGTGTGCTCTGCAAAATTAGGTCTGCCGTCTCCTCCTCTATAATGCAGTTCCTTCTTCCCTGAAAATTCAAAGTTGCCAATGATTCACTAAGCAAAATAATGGGTGATCAATTAATTAGGAGAAATAAAACAGATAGACAAACAACCCAACCAACCAACCTTGAGAAGAAGAGTTTGGAGAGCAGATCGCATGCAATGGACCACGCGAATGGCATTCTCCAACTCCAGGCTGCCTTGTTCGCACATTCTCTCTGCAAGCTCTTTCTCCTTCCTAAGGAAATTGCACTCTGCTCGCAGCATCTGGGTCTGGGATTTCCAGTCCTGTGATTCGAACCTTGGTGGAGTGGTGGGATGCAATGGAGTTGTAGAACAAGAGGACTTCATTTTTTCTGTATATGATTGGCGTTAATGGAGGAGGGGACTGTGACAGTGGGTGAAGTCGCAGAATTGGGTCTTAAGCCTTAGATCTGATCACATTTGAATGAAATTGATTGATAGGTTTGAAGATTTAGTTGGACTTGTTGGTTTAGAAGGGTAGGACAGGACAGAGCATGGCAGGACTGAACAGTCCTCCGTTGGAAACAGAAACAGAAAGCAGGAGGGAGCAGATGAGGACGAGAGCTCTGTCCGGCTCCTGCTCCCATGTGTGGGAGTGGGGCTTCGATTCGCGAGTGCCTTTCAATAACCAAGTCCCAACATCACAATCTTCACCGCTCCTCTTTTTCCTCCCCGTTTCTTCAAGTAATCAAACCCACCAAACATTTTTAATTTCCCATCTGAGAAAGTTTTCCATATAATTTGTTTGATTGGTCCCATATTTTCAGCCAAAATCAAGTATTTTTTTCTACTTCAGTTCATCAAACACCTACCGAGGGTTTCTAATTTCCGATCTGGCAAAATCTTCCATATAATTTGCTTGATTGGTCCCCTATTTGGCCTTAATCAAGTACAGATATTCAATTTTTTTCAATTTCAACCCATCAAACCCACCCAGGGTTTTCAGTTCATCAAACACCTACCGAGGGTCTTTAATTTTCCATCTGGAAAATCTTCCATATAATTTGCTTGATTGGTCCCCTATTTGGGCTTAATCAAGTACAATATTCAATTTTTTTCAATTTCAACCCATCAAACACACCCACCCAGGCAGGCCTGGAAGTTTCAATTTTTCTGTCTGTTAATAAATATTTAATGAGGGCTTATCATTTTAGGTTTTAGGCAATTTTATTAAGAAGTTAATTTTGTTTAGCCTGTCATTGACAGCTAGAGATTAGGAGCAATGCAGAGCAACCTAACATAAATATACAAAACACAATACATTATAGCAATATTTATTTCTAACCAACAAAAGTTTTAAATATTATTTTAACTGTACATATTGATCTGTTCATCTTAAACTTTTGAATGTCAAATACATGCAAAAATTTAAAAAAAAAAACAGTTCTGTACCCGATCAAATTCCAGGCCTGCACCCAGGGTTTTCAGTTCATCAAACACCTACCGAGGGTTTTTAATTTCCCATCTGGCAAAATCTTCCATATAATTTGCTTGATTGATCCCCTATTTGGGCTTAATCAAGTACAGATATTCAATTTTTTTCAATTTCAACCAATCAAACCCACACAGGGTTTTTAATCTTCCAATCTCAGAGAGTATTCCAGAAAATTTGTTTGATTTGGTACAGCTAATCAATTTTTTTCCAATTCGAGTCATTAAAATCACCAAGGGTTTTAAATTTCCCAACTGCAAAAGTTTCCCCTATAATTTCTTTGATTGGGTTCCATATCTTTTAAAGGTAAAATCAAGTACAGCTATTCATTTAATTATCCAATTACAATGTCCCTCCTCGGGAAGGAGGAGTTTGCCTTCCAATTTGCTCCAGAAAAGTAGGGCATTTGTTTACTTATTCCAAGGTTCTGGATGTATTTGTAATTACCTCGCAACTTGCAAGCTTCTTCCGCGACAAAACGCCATTAATAATGAGTATTCTGCGGAGGATTCAAAGAGTAATGCATCTTCTCTACGTGGAAGATCGTAGGCCTCTTGTCAAACAATCTTCGAAACTTCCATTATAGGTCAGACACTCTGCAGGTAATTATGCTTTCATAAATATAGTATAATAATTATAATAATCATTGATTTTGTAGAAAGGAACAAATTAATAAGTGGAGAACTTTAAGATTATTTTAATAAAAAAATTTCAAATTGAGGAATGATTTTGTCTCAAGTTACAATTTCATTTGTTTAAAAAAAATTTGACTATAAAAATTTAAAAATTTATCTTTCCTAAAAAAAAAGTTAAGTTTTATCTATTTTTTTTAATATGATGTTTTGAAAAATCAAAATATACCCCATGTCCATTATAACATATCATAAGTTAGATTTTAACTATGTCCATTATAACATATCATAAGTTAGATTTGAATTAAAGTAAAGAATATTACAACCGATACTACCAGTCGATCCAATTTATTTTCCTCATAATTAATTTGGTATACAAAAAATTAACTATTTAAAGAAAATAAAATAAATTTTTTTATCTTCATAATTCATTATATATACAATAAAATACTATTTAAAAAATGTAAAATAATTTTATTGTTACTCGTTTTTATAGTGAAATTTGATAAATTTGAGTAAATATCTGTTATTGATTTTCTAAAAGTTAATTTTAATCAATTTTATAATTTATCTATTTGCTAACAATTTTAGAAAATAATTATTATTATTGTTAAAAAATGAAATAAATATTGTGAATAGTAGTGTTTATATTTATTTGTATTTATGCTTGCAAAAACAAATGACCAAATGCAATACATAATAATAATAATAATAATGTGGTTACAACCTAGTTAAACTCTTCATTGATTATGTCTATAGACGTTTTTATTTGAGATTTGGGGTGTACTAGAACCTATGTTTTTCATCTACTAAAGAGAATGAGACAAATATACTTTAGCGATTGATTCTATGGCAGTCATTCAAAATTCAAAATAAACAATTATAAAAAAAATGAATATAAAAAATAACTAGTGGTAGTTAGTTAGATGATGAATGGATGTGGTAGCAATGCATGGATAACAATAGTTCATGGCTGATAACTAGAAGAATGTGAGATAAAAAGAAAAAAAAAATATAAAAAATAAGTGATAGTTGATAAATGGATAACATGAAGAATGTCTGTGATAATTCCATAACTATCTCTTAACCATTTGATATCTATCCACGTGATCCAACCACAAACTATGTGGGTGTGCTAGTATAAAATACCTCTAAACAAGAAATATACCTCTAAACAAGAAATAGCTAGTAAATACAGCTTACTCCATAGCCACTCAACTTGTGGTGGGTGAACCCAAATAAACCACAAGTGGTTTTTGAAGTTGCTCAGACTTAAAAAAATAAAGCATAAGAATTTAAAGCTTGACTAACAGTTCTAGTTAACCATTTAACTAAGTCCATTTAAATCTTAATCAAGATGCATTTAAGTATAACAAGATACGAAGACCATGAAATGAATACGGACTATACACTTATTACACTCGGGTTAATCTTGTTAATCGGTTCAATGAAGCCCAAAATATGAGATACTAGCACAACCACTTAAGTAAGTGGTCGGTGAATGCCCATAGGTGTAGCAAACCACTTAATTTTGGAGATTTCTGGTTGTTAAACAAAGGCTCAAATATATAACTTTATATTAATATAATATTATTTTATTCTTTATCTATCACATCCCCTTCCCTCTACTCGATGGAGAGGGCGCGGTCAACACTGTTGCTACTGTCAATCTAACATGCAATGTAGCCCCATGAACATAATAAAGAAATGCATTGAAGTAAAATACATATGTAGATGTATAATTCAGTAAAATACAGCGGAAGAAAAACACATTCATTCAAGCATTCAACATGTTCATAATAATTCACAAAAACAAATACAGTTGCATAGATTAAACACAAGAAAATACTTATCTTGAGAAAGAGTTGTCCCGCAACCAACTATGTGGTTGCAACGTTCCACCCAACCATAGGCTAGTGGGCTCATCAATCTCTCAGCACCACTGCCACCTTCGAGTCGGGCATGATTCCTATAAGGAATAAGGGAACAATAGCAGGCTCACACACAGCCAAAGACATATCAAAATTCATCCAAGCCAAAACTAAATTTGGGTTTATTAGGCTACCAAGGAGGTGGAAAAATTGAATTGCTAAGATAGTGAGCTCAACCACAGAGCTATGGACACCTACACGAGATTTGGCTTGGCATTCTCAATACCTACACACCCAACACAAGGAAGCATCCCCTTCTCTGCTACACAGTCCCTTAGGTTATGCCTTCCCTTCCAATGCTCTTCAGGGTGTGCAAAGAGGAATAACCAACCCCTCTTGATCTCCCTGTGAGATTCCTTCCTTCACTAGGTTTATCAAGCAAATTTTGACCCAATTCCACTCCAAACCAATTCAGACCAAAACAAAGGATGCAGACGCAACAAAATATAAGTTCTGGGATTGAGGAAAGATGTCCTAGGAGCCAAAAACGGAAATGGAAAATAGGGAAAACAACTTGAGTGATCAATACAATTCCAGGAAATGTTCAATGGCTTTACTGAGGCAAAAAAGACCTCTACAAACCCTCAGATCGTGGATCTATTCTCCCTTCCGCTGGGAATTACCAAAAACGAATTTCCAGCTTGGAGAACACTGAGGAAATGTAGCAATTCATGAGGGAGAGACCCCAGCCACTGAGCATCACAAAAACGACTTCCTGGCCATGGGGAAAAAATGAAGAAAACTGCCAAAGCATGAAGGAAAATGCACAGGAGCTCCAAAACACGTGAGGAAGAGGAGGACGTTCCTGCATAATGGGTTGGGCAGACATTTGTTGGTTTTTACTTGCCTAAGAAGTCAAAACACGTTTTTCAAAAACTGATGGCTTCTCAAATTCGAATTTGACTGCCATACTCTTCCCTTCCCCATGCATAAACTAGCTCAACCACTTTTGGAATAAATAAATGATTGGGCACAAAAGACAAAATGGGTAGTTGACAGTTTTATGGGTTCTCCCTTTGACATTTGGCTTTACCCTATTGGCTCAAGGGTTTGAATTATTTCCCTCCCTATTCCTTAGGGAATCATGCCCCCATCTATTTAATGTTGCATTGAAAAAGTCGGTTGTGGGTATTTTAATTAAATTGCATATTTACATGATGTCCAAAATATATTGTGCCATCGGCTAGCATTATAACCATCGTCATCGATTTTAGTTGTCGAAACATAAAACACTAAATCTATGGTGGGGCCTTTTCCTTTAGCTCCACACCATGATTAAATACAATATTTACATCATATATAATTTAATGCAAATGAGGTCAAGACTGGGGTGTTACATTCCCCTCCCCCTTACAACAACACTGTCCTCAGTGCTTTACAAAATTGAACAAAATGCTACACTGGCACCGCCCTCAGTGCTCTGCAGAATTGAACAAAAATGGATGTGTCAATCACATGGCATCCTCTAGCTCCCGCGTAGCCTCTTTAGGACTGTAGTGCTCCCATTGCACCTTTACCTGTCCTATGGCTCAATTCTGGAGCATTGTGACCTTCCTGTGGAGGATGCGTATTGGCTCGATTTGGAACTCTCCCTCGGGTTCCACCTAAATCACATCCCAATTTATCACATGGTTAGGATCATGTATATATTTCTTAAGCAAAGAAACATGAAAAACATTATGAGCTCTAGTGCTAGTAGGAAATGCAAGTCTATATGAAATTGGCCCTATTCTTTCGAGCACTTCAAATGGCCCACAGTATCTAGGTGATAGCTTGGCACAACTTCCAAGCTTCAAGGAGCTCTTCCTTGCCCTCACTCTGAGGTAAACATGACCCCCAACATTGAACTCACTGTGCACTCTATGCTTATTAGCATAGTTTTTCTGTCCGTCCTGAAATGCTTTTAGATTTTACTTGATCTTTGCAACCTCTTGCTCCATTTCCTTGAGCAATTATGGACCAAGAAAAATCTTGTTCATTGGATTATCCCAAGTCATTGGTGTCCTACACCTGCTGCAATACAAAGCTTCATAAGGACCCATCCTCAAGGATGCTTGTTGTCCATTGTTATATGCAAATTCTACCAAGTGTAAATAATATTCCCACTTGGTTGGTTTGTCCATCACGTACATGTGAAGCATGTCTTCAAGCACCTGATTCAGCTTTGTACCCAAAGATGCAAACAACCCCTTCCAAAAATTGGAAGTGAACTTGGCATCTCTGTCAGAGACTATTTCCTTAGGTAATCCATGCAATTTGAAAATCTCCTTCATGAATATTTTTGAAATGTTATCAGTCTTATGTGTGGACTTAACCGGTATGAAATGTGTTGCCTTTGTCAACTTGTCCACCACAACCATGATGGAATCATGTTGTCTCCAAGTCATTGGAAATATTGTAAAAAAATCCATGGAAATAACTTCCCATTTCCATTCTGGAACTGGCAAAGGCTACAACAAACCTGATGGGTGTTGATGCTCAACCTTCACCTGCTGACATTTCATGCACCTTGAAATATATTCATCCATGTCCTTTTTCATTTCTGGCCAAACATACTTCTTTCTGGCTGTACCAATTGTCTTCTGATATCCCGGGTGACCAAAATATGGAGCTTGATGGATCTCATCGATAACAACTCTCCTCAAATATGCTACATTTGGAATATAGATTCTGTTCTTATAGGTAAGAAGTCCATCTTCTTCCAATTTATATCCCTCATACTTCTTTTCAAGGCTTTGCTGCTGCAACTTGTCCTTGACCTGCACATACATTTACTCTTCAGCAGTATAAGTGTTGGATTTTTATCATTAAGCTAGCAATACATTAGGATCTTTAACTAAAAGAATAACAAGCACGGCAATCAAAACACAAGAGACAATGAACACAGTGTTTATCCTCAGGGAAACCATAAATGGAGAAAACCCTGCAACTTCCTCAGAGATAGAATCAACACCAAAAGTAAAACCTTAAAACAATAAGATGATCTCCTGACAACAGTAACCTCTTTCTTCCTTGCCCCAGTGTATTCTTCTTCCTCAGCTATGTGCTACAACTGAGTGTAAGTGAGTGTGTGATAAATAGAGAGGCTAGCTCTCTATTTATACTAATTCTCGACTTGACTAAACCCAACTAGGGCCGAATTCTCTAGGAGAGTCTAATAACCCTAGTGCCCCAGAACTGTGAGGACTTTAACCCTTGACCAATAGGAGGGTTACCCACAATGACTTGACATGACTTGTTTACATTATAGAACCTCCTGATAGGAACATCGGGGCATGACATGACTCAAGTACATTACAAATACATCCCGGAATAAACATCGGGTTACAATACATAAGAAATACAAGTGAATACATTCTGAATTTACAATTACATCAACACTCCCTCTTAACTAGGAAGGTATTCTTTCGACACAATTTTCAGTACAAGTCTTCTTCTTTGTATCATCTGGATCATCATCGAGTCCTTATCATCTTCAAGTCATCTTCATCATCGGATCTGGATCAACACTCGATCTGGATCATCATCACTGGATATGGATCATTACTCGATCTGGATCATCATCATTGGATCTAGATCATCACTTGACATTGTCACTGGATCTGGATCATCACTCGATCTGCATCATCACTCGATCTGGATCATCACTGCTGTATCATCGTCACTGAATCATCACAGGTGCTATCTCTTGATTCTTCTCATCACAGGAAGTTCTATAGAGCCAACCCTTTTTCATGCTGGATGTACATCTACAAAGCCAGTCCTTTTTCATACTGGATGTATCATCACACAGAGCTAGTCATTTTTCATAATAGATGAGTCTTCACAGAGCCAGTCCTTTTTCATACTGGGTGTGGCATCCACACAGAGCTAGTCCTTTTTCATACTATATGAGTCTTCACAGAGCCAGTCCTTTTTCATACTGCGTGTGGCATCCACACAAGGCTAGTCCTTTTTCATACTAGATGAGTCTACACAGAGCCAGTCCTTTTTCATACTAGGTGTGGCATCCACACAGAGCTAGTCCTTTTTCATACTAGATGAGTCTTCACAGAGCCAGTCCTTTTTCATACTGGGTGTGGCATCCACACTGAGCTAGTCCTTTTTCATACTAGATGAGTCTTCATAGAGCCAATCCTTTTTCATACTAGATGAGTCTTCACAGAGCCAGTCCTTTTTCATACTGGGTGTGGCATCCACACAGAGGTAGTCATTTTTCATACTAGATGTGTCTTCATAGAGCCAGCCCTTTTTCATGCTGGATGTGGAATCCACACATACATCTAACAATGGAAGGAACCAATCCTCTCACCATGTCACGGCTCTTACATCCGACCATGGAAGGAACCAATCCTCTCACCATGTCGAAAGGGAAAAACACTTACATCTGACCATGAAAGGAACCAATCCTCTCACCATGTCAGAAGGGTTCAGCACAGACACATCACTTCCTTTTGGGAGGAATATCGATCTGGAGAACACCAAGCTTCTCCTTGAAGTACTCAAACTTCACCCTAGCCAATGGCTTAGTCAACACATCAGCTATCTGTTCATCTGTCGCAACATACTGAAGCTTCACTGCTCCACTCTACACCATATCCCTGATATAGTGATACTTGATCTCGATATGCTTTGACTTGTCATGGAACACCAGGTTCTCTGATAACTTCACACAACTTTGGTTGTCGCCAAATATACAAGTAGCATCCAACTGGAGATCAACTAAATCAGAGAATAGCTTCCTTATCCATACTGCCTCACAACTAGTTGAACAGGCTGCGACATACTCTGATTCAGCTATACTCAGTGCCACACAGGAGTGCTTCTTGCTAAACCAAGAGATCACACCTGATCCCATACTGAAGTAGCACCCTGAAGTGCTCTTCCTATCTATGGCACTGCCTGCCCAATATGAATCAACATAACCCTCTAGGTTAATCCTTTGATCAGTCTTATACTTGAGCCCATAATCAACTGTACCCTTCAGGTACCTCAGAATATGCTTTGCAGCAATCAAGTGAACATGTCTCGGACCTGTCAAGAATTGGCTCAAGGTGTTCACAGCAAAGCAAATATCTGGTCTCGTGTTTGTTAGGTACATCAAGGACCCAATCATTTGATGATACATCGTGGCATCAACTGACTCTAATGAAGCATCACTCAATAGCTTCAGGTTCGATGCCATCGGTGTGGTTAAGGCCTTGCAGCCCATCATCCCAAATCTCTTCAGGATCTCTACTGCATACTTCCCTTGTCCAAGGAAGATTCCATCCGCATTCTGCCACACTTCCATGCCTAGAAAATAATGCATCATACCTATTAATCTGTCACAGTAATCTAGGGACTAAACACAAGTCTCGTCAAAGATTAATAACAATAAGGCATGAAAATGGTGCAATTATGCTACAAAATGAGTAGCCGCTCTGTATATTCACACAAAGAATGAGTAATACAATACATGATCATGCTGCAAGCATGAATGACAAAGCAATTCGAATTCCCAAGGAGGTCATTCGAATTTAATGAGTGGGTCTAGCTTAACTGAATGTAAGCCACAGTCAACACTCAAGTTAACCACTGATCAAAACCCTAATTGACTCAACTGAGCCCTAACTGAAGTCGAAGTGCAATAAATGACTGAGTTTAACTGAAAGTAGGTCAGACACATGTCACGGCAAGCCAACCATCAAGTGTTAGTGCATCAATGACTCTAATGAACCCCAATGAGGTTAACTGAAGTGTAACTGAACATCAGAAGTGGTTGGAGGCGCCCCTGTTGACTCCAATTCATTAAATAATCAATAAATAATCAATTTAATGATGGAGAGCACCTTCACTGCTCTGTTTAACTGATTGTAACTATCAGTTAACAATATGGGGCATTAATGACACTCAGATCACCCTCGGAGTGCTCCAGTTAACCTCCTCGAATGTAGGAGAATGCTAAGTTAGCCTCCTTGATTGAAGATAGGCGTGGGTGTGATCTAGTTGATGTCATCTAGTGCTCCTCTGATGTCAATTAAGTCAATAATACTTAGAATAGTGGTTTAACTAGGCCAAATTGACCAAAATGAGTGTGGAAGGTGGTAAATGTCTCCAACACCCCCCTTTAAGCTATACTCAGGAGGAGTTAGAAAACATAAAATGCATAAAAATGCTAGGGCCCCGGTAACTAAGGCCATAGGTCACCTTGTACAATGCTGAAACTAAAACAATGCTAAAAAACAAACTAAGTGAGGAAAAGAGGGAAAGCTTAGTGGGAAACCCCCCCCCCCTCAAACTGAACACTGAAAGTAGTCTACTCACCCTAATGGAATCACCCTCAATAGTGAACGGAGGTAAGTGAACTTCTTTTTCTAAAAATCTCTTGGTGAAGATGTTTGCAATCTGCTCGTTAGTCAGGCAGTATTGCAGAATGATGGTCCTATCATGCACTAGCTCCCTGATATAGTGCATGTGGATCTCTACATGCTTGGTCCTCTGACTGGAAACTGGATTTATGGATATCTTAATAGCATTTTGATTGTCAAAAAAGAGGACAGTGGACAAAGTACTACCAAGATCAAACTCTGAAAGAATGCCTTGCAACCAAACTGCTTGGATGCAAGCATTGACCGCTCCTCGATACTCGGCCTCTGCTGAAGATAGTGCTATGGCAGCCTGCTTTTTGCTAGACTAGCAAATGGGGCCACCACCAAACATGAATACATATCCGGAAGTAGAATTCCGATCAATAGAATCACCCACCCAATCAGAATTTGTGTATCCAACCAGCTCAAGCTCGAAGTCTGCAGCATAGTGAATGCCGTAGGTCATGGTTCCCTGAATATACTGGAGGATCCTCTTGGCTGCCTTCCAATGAATATCATGAGGCTGTTGCATGTATCTTGATACAGCATTCACAGCATAATAGATATCACGCCGAGAATGTGTCAAGTATAACAAGCTACCAATCAGTTGTCAATAGATAGTGCGGTCCATGGGAGGTGTGCTTTTCCCTTCTTCAAGGCTAATCCCTGAAAGGAAAGGGAATGGTGCAGGCCTACATTCAACCATGTTAAACTTGATTAATAGGTCTGATTTATTTGGATTGAGTGACCTTTATCCCATTATAATTTTGCTCAATTTTGATCCCCAAAAATTGTTTTAGGAGCCCCAAATCGCTCATTTCAAAGGCATTGTGGAGAGCAGTTTTGATGGCTGAAATGGAAGCAACTGTGCTACCTGTGATCAGTAAGCCATCAACATATAAAAAAATAATAATAAAATTACCATTAGAATGTTGTATATATACATTTGGATCTGATCTACACCTTTGGAATTTTTGCGAGAGAAGGAAGAATCCATCTTGGAATACCACTCTCTTGGGGCCTGTTTTAACCCGTATAGTGACTTCTTTAGCTTGCAAACCAAAGATGGATAAAAGATGTAGCCCTCAAGTTGCTTCATGTATATCTCCTCATGAATATATCCATGCATAAAGACTAACTTAACATCCATATGATGCACTTCCCGGTGCTTAGATGCTGTAATTGCCAAAACTAGGCGGATGGAGTCCATTTTTGCAACCGGTGCAAAGGTCTCATGGTAGTCCACACCTTGGACCTGAGAGAAACCTTTTGCCACCAGCCTTGCCTTATATTTGCAGGTGCTTCCATCAGTAGCAACCTTGTTCTGAAACACCCACTTGCATTGAACCAATTTCCTTCTTGAAGGAAGAGAAACTAGCTCCCAAGTAGTGTTTTTCTGAAGAGAATTCATCTCTTCATCCATGGCAACTTGCCATCTCGGATCCTTTTGAGTATGGTAGTAGGATTTTGGGTCTGAACTAATCATCAAATAACAAGTTTTGGACAGCAAATTATCAGGACAAGATAGCGTAATACCTGCTCTTTGGAAATTGGACCGGGTTCTCCTTGGATCATCTAGATTTCCAATGTTATCTCCTGCGGAGGAGAGTGTCTGTCGGGCCCATGTGGGAAGATGATTTTTTACTTCAGGTTTTGATTCAAAATCTAATGTTTGCTATACACTGATATCAAAAATCAGAGGATCCAAATCAGCGTCATCACCCCCAATTTCATCATCCAAATATTCAGTAGAATAGGAAGGAAATTCAACAGTTTTCTCCTTCACTAGTTCCACCTCATGAAGAGGCTCATTGAACTTGACACTCCTTTTGATGATGATATATTTTGTTTTGATATCCAATAGATTGAAACTTTTTGATTAATCAGTATACCCAATAAACATAAATTCTATGATTTGCGGTTGCAAAGCCCTCCTTTTATCAAGTAGAATTTGGGCCCATGCAGTGGACCCAAACACCCGCAAGTTCGACACATCTGGCTTGTGTTCGAAGTATGCTTCAAAAGGGGTATTCCCTTTTATGGATGAGTGTGGCACTCTATTCTGAATGTATGCTGCAGCATGCATGGCTTTAGCCCACAAATTTGTAGCCAACTTCTTTGATTCCAACATACAGGTGGTCATCTCCTTGAGAAACCGATTCTTCCTTTCCGCTACACCGTTCTGCTGGTGAGTGTAGGGAATTGAATGTTGGACCTGAATACCAGTTTGGGAGCATATGTTCAGCAAATAATTATTGACATTCTCCCCATCATTATCAGATCTCAAGATCTTGATCTTAATCCCAAAGGCATTCTCGATCAAGGCCTTGAGTTTAGAGAATTTTTCACATACTTCATACTTCTTTTTGAGGAAGAAGACCCATGTGTACCTTGAAAAATCATCAATAAAAGTCAGAAGATACCTTGATCCATTCATGGATGTGACAAGCATTAGGCCGCTAATATCAGAATGTATCAGCCCCAATATACATGTAGCTCGGTTTTCCTTCCCCCGATCGTACTTGTGCTCAGGGTGTTTTCCAACCACACAACCCTTGCAAATTCCAGTGGTTTCCTTGATGACCAGGAGGCCTTCAACCATGGATTTTTTCTGTAATTGCTGCAACTATTTGAAATTGAGATGGCCAAACCTTTCATGCCACAACCTACTAACTTCATTTCCATGAGTTAGTAGAGCGGTGGGCTTTGCATCTGCCACAAAGTGGGAGAACTCATAGGATTTTGCATGATGGTTTGCAAGGCCTTAAGCAACGAGTTTCCTGGATGCAAGTTCCATTATCTCAACATCATTCAGGCTGAAAGATACTCTCTTAGGCACTCTTGTATGTGTCATCTGATAGACACTAAGGAGATTTGATGCCAGAGACGGCACATACAAAACATTTGAAAAATAACCATTCTCAAGATCAACCGTACCTTGTCCTTCTAAAATGATGGTGGAGTCATCTCCCATGTGGATGGGGATGGATTTTTCGGTCTCCAAGGATGAAAAGGAGTCTCTTTCAGCCATCATGTGGTTCAAATCTCCAGAATCAATCAAGAGTGCTTTGGACTTCGAAGTGCTTGCCATGAGGGCATGACCTTTTTCATGCTGTGGCTCCCAATCTTGCTGATCTCTCCTCCGAAAGATTCCCGAAAGATTGATGTGATTTCTCTCAAGGAGAGAGGTAGCTTCATCAAGCTTCTTCTTCATGCAGGAATGTTCAGGGTGGAAGCCCTTCCCACAGTATGAACACTTGACTTTTCCCTTTCCATGATGCCCTTTACCTTTGTTCTTCTTTGAGCCGGATGACTCATCATGCTGCTGGTTTTCAACTTTAGGCTTAGGAGCTTCGACTTTAGTTTTTGGGTTCTTCTACTGCTTTCCTTTACCCTTCATATCTTTGGGCCCTGAGACATGGAGGGCTTGATCACAAGAGGATCTAATGATCCCCATCTGGGCAAGCTTATCATGTTCTCTTGTTAGGGACTCAACGAAGGCATTGAGTATAGGCATCTTCCATCTAGGGGTTGTGAGATTCCCCGCACGGAATGTATAGACAAAAACTGAATAATCAACTCCAAGTTTGGAGAGTATGGTGAGGATGAACTGATCAACCTCTTTCTCCACTTTGCATTGCTTCATTAGTAAGACAATGTGCTTGAACTTTGTGAAAAATTCATTCAAGGTCTCGAAATTGGAAGGATGGAGAGACATTAATTCATTTTCGAGCTGGTAAACTCTCAAATCATCCTGCTTTCCATACAAGGCTTCCAATTTGTCCCAAATTTCCTTTGGAGTCTTCAATCCTGAAATATGGAAAAGAAGATCCCGGGAAACGAAGAGGCACAAGAATCCGAATGCTTCATCCTTCTTGTTCAAGAATCTAGATTTGTCTATTGCAAAACCAGGCTCTTCTTCAGTGTCCATGGTGACCCTATAGAGTCCTCTGTAGCGTAGTTGGATCTCCATGTCTCCTTTCCATGAGTGGAAATTGAATGGAGTCAAAAGATCTACGGAAGAAGCCATCTGAATCTGCTGGAGCGAATGCTTTCACCTGTCAAAAAACATGAAAATCACAACAAAAGGGGCAATGTAAGGTCAGACAGCATGCACATTTTAGGCTTTCATCACACCCAACATAGTCAATCAAGCAAGATTAATCAACAAGATCTTTACTTGGGGTATTAAGTGGTAAGCCTTGGCTTTTGGTGCAGTGTTGGATTTTTGAGCTATTGCTCAATTTTCATGCAAGATCTATCAAAAACCTTGTTTTGAGAGATCTGAGCTTCATCCCACCATGAGCGCTGATACCATATTAATCTGTCATAGTAATCTAGGGACTAAACACAAGTCTCATCAAAGATTAATAACAATAAGGCATGAAAATGGTGTAATTGTGCTACAAAATGAGTAGTCGCTCTATATATTCACACAAAGAATGAGTAATACAATACATGATCATGCTGCAAGCATGAATGAAAAAGCAATTTGAATTCCCAAGGAGGTCATTCAAATTGAATGAGTGAGTCTAGATTAACTGAATGTAAGCCACAGTCAACACTCAAGTTAACCACTGATCAAAACCCTAATTGACTCAACTGAGCCCTAACTGAAGTTAGAGTGCAATAAATGACTGAGTCTAACTGAAATTAGGTCAGACACATGTCACAGCAAGCCAACCATCAAGTGGTAGCGCATCAATGACTCCAATGAACCCCGATGAGGTTAACTGAAGTGTAACTGAACATAAGAAGTGGTTGGAGGTGCCCCTGTTGACTCTAGTTCATTAAATAATCAATTTAATGATGGAGGGCACCTTCACTACTCTGTTTAATTGATTTTGACCATCATTTAGCAATATGTGGCATTAATGACACTCAGATCACCCCCAGAGTGCTCCAGTTAGCCCCTAATGTAGGAGAAGGCTAGGTTAGCCTCCTTGACTGAAGGTAGGCGTGGGTGTGATCTAGGTGATGTCATTTAGTGCTCTTATGATGTCAATTAAGTCAATAATACTTAGGATAGTGGTTTAACTAGGCCAAATTGACCAAAATAAGTGTGTAAGGTGGTAAATGTCTCCAACAATACCCAAGTCCTTCATTTCGAACTCGGCATCAAGCTTCCTCTTCATATCCGCAATCAAACCATCCATACTTATTACAAACATATCATCTACATATAGTAGAAGCATCACTGGGTTGCCATATTCAACCTTGTAATAAAGGTTGGAATCTGCTTTACTCTTGGTAAAGCCCAAACTGGATAAGAAGTTTTCAATTATGCCGTACCATGTCCTAGGTGCCTGTTTCAAGCCATACAGGGATTTCTTCAATCTACACACATGAGACTCCATGTCATGTGTCTCAAAACCGAGTGCTTGCTCCACATACACTTCCTCTTCCACTACACCATTAAGGAAAGTAGTCTTGACATCCATCTGGTGTATCTTCCATTTCATCACTGTAGCCAGAGCAAGTACTAATCTGATGGAAGTGTATCTGGCTACGGGTGCAAAATTTTCTTCATAATCTATTCCTTCTTTCTGGGAGAAACCACAAGCAACAAATCTTGCTTTATATTTTTCAATGCTACCATTTGCAACATGCTTGATCTTGTAGATCCATTCGGAAGTTACGACAAACTTCCCTTCTGGTCTTGGGACAACATCCCAAACATCGTTCTTCATGATCGATTAATACTCTTCGATCATAGCATCCTTCCATTCTTTCCGTTCTGTCAATTTTTCATAATTGGAAGGTTCTTTATCGATGAAATCACATAATAAGGCTACATATCCGGAGCAGGATCTGGTCCTCTTTCTTTCTCTTTGATCTTCTTCTGGAGCCCCATATCTTTCCACACCTTGGATAGATTCTCGTACCCAAGCAGGTTTCCTCTTGTGAGGATTCTTCTCCTAAGGTGGATCTACAGGTTCTTGAAATTCTCGATCGTCTTCTTGAGTTTCTTTGTTCATGGTTGTATCATGAATTCTGGGTGCTTCTGCTTCTTCAAGTTCTTTAGCAAGTCTCTTTCTGGATTTGTTGTAAGCTGAGTCTTCATCAAATGTTACATCCCTGCTGATTTCGATCTTCTTGAATCCAGGGAAGTATATTATGTAAGCCTTTGAGCTTTCAGAATATCCCACAAATATACCCTTCTTTCCTGAAGGATATAATTTTGTTCTCTTCTCTTTTGGAATGTGTATGTAAACTGGACAGCCAAATATTCTGATATGGATGACTTCTGGTTTCTTACCGGAAAAGACTTCTTTAGGTGTCTTGTTCTCGAGTACTCTGTGTGGAGTACGGTTCTGTACATACATCGATGTTCTGGCAGCTTTTTCCCATATATGCATAGGAAGATCTTGATCATGAAGCATTGCTCTTGCAGCTTCCATGATAGTTCTATTCTCCCTTTCTGCAATCCCATTTTGTTGTGGATTATATGGAGTGGACAAATCCCTCTTAATCCCCGAGTCTTTACATAATTCTTTGAATTCATTTGATGTGAATTCTCCGCCATTATTTGATCGAAAAGTCTTGATCTTCTTTTCAGTGTGGTTCTCAATCAAGGATTTGAATTCCTTGAACTTGCTGAATACTTCATCTTTGTTCTTCATGAAGTAAATCCATGCCTTCCTAGAAAATTCATCAATAAAATAAACATAGTATACATACCCGCTTAGTGAACTTGATGACATTGAACCGCATACATCGAAGTGGATGATTTCCAAGATTCCTTTTGCTTTTCTCTCGCAACTTGGAAATGTCTTCTTTATATTCTTTCCTTTCGCACATCCTTTGTAGACCCCATCATGTTTTGCTTGAATTTATGGAAGACCTTCAACAACTTTGCTTGCAAGTGGTAGTGCCCTGTAATGCATATGTGCAAGCCTTCTATGCCAAAGTTCATTTGGTTCTACTGAGTCATGAACCAAAGCTTGTTTTGGTTGGCCCTTCAATTTGCATAGACCTCCTTCTTGTTCCCCAATCACTATTGCATCATCAAAAGTATTTCCCTTTGGCCACATAAGAACTTGGACATCTACAAAAGCAACCCTCATTGCTTTTGCATCCAATGCAGATATGGAGAGGAGGTTCTTCTTTAGTCCTGGTACAAACAATACATTATTCATCTTCATAGACTTTTCAAAGTCTAGTTTATAGGATGATTCACCACTACCTTTTATTGGATACTGGTAGTCATCCCCAAGTTTCACCTTGTGAGGTGACTCATGTTCAGATAGTTTCACAAATGATTCTTTGAATCCCATCATGTGCTTGGAAGCACCACTTTCTATGAGCTAATCATTGCTTCCATGTGAAACAGTTCCCGTGAGAGCGGAGATCAGCACATATTCTTCATCACTTGAAGAATCACTTTCTTGTCGGATTCTCTTTGTGGAAGGTTCATCATCCTTTGCAGCATGAGAATGATGTCTTCTCTTGTTTCCCTTCCTCTTCTTTGAGTTCCCTTTGTTAGGGAAGTATTTGGATATGTGACCTTTCTCATCACATGTGCAACATCTAACAGTAGCCCAATATATTCTAGAGTGATAAGACTTACCTTTGGAGTGATGATGGTCCCTTTTGGTTTTCATGGTGTGGGTTGTGAGAGCTTGATATTCACTTCCCATCTTTTCTTCTCAAGCTGCTATCCGAGCTTCTTCTTGAGAGGATTATTCACATAGTCTGTTGATCTTGACTAACTTCTTTCTGGCACAGATCCCTTCATTGAAAGAGTCCCATGATCTAGGGAGACCATTGAAGGTGGTCATCACAATCTTTGCATTTTCCACTTCTTCATCTACTGCTTCCAGCTATTCCTTGATCTGAGATACCCTTGTAAAGTAAGACTGGATGGTCTCAGCATTCTGGATCTTTACATTCTTCAATTGGTTTCTCAGAGTCATCTTCCTATTTATGTTCTTCCTTTCAAACAATTTGGTTAGGGCATCAAACATAGCTTTAGGTGTCTTTAGGGAGGACACCTGTGGTATGAGGTGATCCTTGAATGAATCAGCAATAATCCTCTTTTCCATAGCCAACTTCTTCTTATGTAAGGCCTTAGCCTCATCTCCCTTTGGAACTGGAACCTCCTCACTGATATAGGAGTCCAACTCATTTTCTTCCAGGACCAGGGAGATCCTATACTTCTAGGCTCGAAAGTTATTAGCTCCCTCAAGCTTTTCATCAAGCTTGGTATGATGAGACATCTTAACTAAGAACCTTAGATGGAAATACAAAAGATTTAGATCTTACCAGGTCAAGATGTTGGATATGGATTTGGAGTTGAAATTTTGCAGTGCTGGTTCAGGAGCAGATTAGGGTTTTTCTTTTTCGGAGTTCTTTCCAACCGAATGCTTTGATCTTGATCTATAAACTTTGATTTTGAGGAGGAGATCAATCCAGGCCTGGGCTCACTAAAAAATTCCACTTCCGTGGAAAGCCCTAATTTCCGGCAGTAGTGTTGGGTCCAAAACTGAAAAACCTTAGAATTGGATTCCGCTTCGATAGAAAGATGTGCCCTAGGGATGAGAGTTATTCCAACCTTATTTTGCTGAAAATCTATGGAGAGAGATCCACAAAGTAGGAATCCCTAGTTCCTGCAGCTGCACAGTGTCTTCTTCTCAGGTTAGCTCTTATACCATGTTAAATTTTTATCATTAAGCTAGCAATACATTAGGATCTTTAATTGAGAGAATAACAAGCACAACAATCAAAACACAAGAGACAATGACCCAGTGTTTATCCTTGGGGAAACCATAAATGGAGAAAACCTCACAACTTCCTCAGAGATAGAATCAACACCAAAAGTAAAACCCCAAAACAGTAAGATGATCTCCCGAAAGCAATAACCTCTTTCTTCCTTGCCCCAGTGTCTTCTTCTTCCTTAGCTATGCACTACAAATGAGTGTAAGTGAGTGTGTGGTAAATAGAGAGACTAGCTCTATATTTATACTAATTCATGACTTGACTAAACCCAACTAGGGCCTACTTCTCTAGGAGATTCTAATAACCCTAGTGCCTCGGAACTGCAGGGACTTTAACCCCTGACCAATAGGAGGGTTACCCACAATGACTTGACATGACTTGTTTACATTATAGAACCTCCTGTTAGGAACATCAGGGCATGAAATGACTCAAGTAAATTACAAATACATCCCAGAATAAACATCGGGTTACAATATATAAGAAATACAAGTGAATACATTCTGAAGTTACAATTACATCAACAATGAGTAACAATCTGCTGCCTCAAATCTGAATGGAAAATACTAAGAGATGCCACATGCATTTCCTGCACCTTCCTGCTGAGTGCACCAACCACTTTGTTTTCTTTTCCTTTTATGTGTTTGATTTCAAAATCAAACTCACACAAAAACTCCAACCATCTAGCTTTCCTAGCATTTAATGTTGGTTGATCAAACAAATATTTCAGACCGCAGTGGTCTGTCCTTAGCTCAAATCTTCTACCCATTAAGTAATGCCTCCACATCTTGAGAGCATGTAATATGGCTGCAAGTTCTAGATCATGAGTGGAATATTTATTCTCATGATCTTTCAACTTTCTTGACTCATAACATACCACATGGTTGTCTTGCATAAGAACTCCTCCAAGTCCTTGTCCACATGCATCAGTACACACCACAAAAAAAAATTCTGGGTCTGCAATCTTCAAGATTGGTGTACTTGTGAGAATATTCTTCAACCACTGGAAGCTTTCTTCGCACCTCAGTGTCCATTCAAATTTTACTCCCTTCTTTTGCAAAGAAGTGATTGGATGTGCAACCTTGGAGAATCATTCGATGAATCTCCTATAGTATCCTGCAATTCCCATAAAATATCTTACATCTATCACATTTCTTGGAGTAGGCCAATTCATAATGGCCTCAATCTTTCCAGGGTCTACAGATATTCCTTCATTTGAGATAATGTGACCCAAATAGTGAATCCTATCTATATAGAAGTCGCACTTGCTCAACTTTGCATACAGCTTATGCTCCCTGAGCAATTGCAATGTCAATCTCAGATGTTCTTCATGTTCTTCTAGAATAGATAAGAATTTCATCAAGGAAAACAAGAACAAACTTGTCCAAATACCTGCTGAAGACACTATTCATAAGGCACATAAATGTAGCTGGTGCATTTGTGAGACCAAATGGCACCACTACAAATGCCTAATGTCCATACTTTGTTCTGAAGGTTGTCTTATGAATTTATTCATCCTTGATTCTTAACTAATGGTAACCAGACCTTAATTCAATCTTGGAAAATACCTTTAATCCTCTCATTTGATCAAAGAGCTCATCAATCCTAGGAAAAGGGTATTTATTCTTCACAGTGACTTTGTTTAGCTGTTTGTAATCAATACACAATCTGAGTGTACCATCTTTCTTCTTCACAAATAGAACTGGTGATCCCCACGGTGACACACTTGTCCTGATATACTTCTCCAACAACTCTTGCAGCTGCATCTTCACCTCTATCATTTCTGGTGTACCCATCCCGTAGGGTGTCTTGGACACTAGTGCTGCTCCTAGCACAAGTTCATGTGTGAAATCAATGTCCCTCTTTGGAGGAAGCACTGGAATCTCATCAGGAAATACTTCCCTAAATTCCTACAACACATGAAAGTCCTCGAACCTAGGAGTTTCATTCTCTGCTGCCTCCAAAACATGGGTTGCATACAAATGAAAACCTTTCCTACAAAACTTTTTCACCTGCATTGCTGAAATATGCCTAGCAGAAATCACTTTTGAAATGTCTCCTACAACTCTTGGGTTCCCTTCTTCATCCATGCATTCAAAATTCTTTTTATAATAGTGAAGCTTTACTCTGTGAGCTTCTAACCAATCCATTCCAATCAAAATGTCATAAGAACCAAGTGGTAGAACATTCAGATCTACACAAGTGACCAATCCATTCATAACCAATGGGCATTTTTCTACCACTTCACTAACATTTCTCTTATTCCAGTGGCTAGCTTAACTAACCATGATTTGTTATGCTTTAACTTATTAAAAGCACAAATCTCATAATCCTCCATGGTCTTCTATCCCAATCTTAGCTCATGGAACTCTTTAATCTTGTCATCATAGTACCTGTCAGAGAGGTACTTCCGCTTGAAATACTTCTGTAATTGTTTCCACAGAATCTTCCTTTCATTAATATTTTTCACTTTCCTAAAGTTATCCCACCATATGGATGCTCTTCCAGTTAAATTGAAGATGGCTACCCTAGCCTTCATATTTCTGGAGTAGTCTTGGACTTGGAAATATTTTCTCATCCCAAGAAGCCAAGATTCAACTTCTTAATCGTTCTTTACCTCACCATAAAATGTAGGAGGCTTAGCCTTCTTGAATTCATCACGTGAATTGTTCTGGTAATGTCTCTTCCTCTTACTTTTGTGAGATGAAGAGCTTGAATGCTCAGTGGATCCTTTAGGGTCAGATGATCCACTAGAAGGTCTTTTTCTTCATTTAGCACCACTCCTACTTCCTTCTGGTCTTACTTTTCGGTCCCCAGAGTTCATTTGCCTCTGGATGTCTGTCAAACTATGCAACATGGCTGTATTCAGCTGATTTTGCTGCTCTTGAGCCTTACCCAGTCTTTCATTATCTACCCTGTAACTTTGCATCTCCACCCTTAGGCTTCTCATGGTGGATGCAAAATCTGAGGGAGTATCTTGAAATATTCTCCCATTAGACTTTGTCTCAACATTTCCAACTCGGACATTTTCCTCCATAACATCTTCCTCATTCTCATAGGGATCTTATGCATGCTGTAGGTTCTCATGGTTGAGCCAACGCCAACTTTATTGAACTGCACTATGTAGAATGTTACCAATGAAGGTGACTATGGTTCTACAAAATTTGTTCATAAACACAATTGTTAGCTGTATGACATTTTCAGAAATCATAAATTACTTACCTACATTTGGAAAAATCATATGTTGATAGCTTGTCAAAACATATAATTTTCGTTCACAACAATCACTGTCTCAGGGGGATGATGGGGGTCAAGGGGAATTGTCCAATCTCTCGATTTCACGCAATCTGGCGTGTAAGCTCACTGCAATTTTTCATCTTTTTGGCACTTGCAATCCCACTGAAAAATTGCTAAAATTATCTGTTTCGGAGCAACTCATCTTTTTCCTTTGATCGACGAACTCACCTTTTTCTTCCGACGTGTCAGCAAAACTTGCCAAGTTTGTCCGACACGTACTAACAAAACTCACCCTTTTCATCCGATTGAAAAAACTCCGATTTTGCTTTCGACGTGTCAGAAAAACTTTGCTTTTACTTTCGACACATCAGCAAAACTCACCATTTTCTTTCGATTGAAGGAACTCATCAAACCTTTCTGACGTGTCGACGAAAATCACCGAGTTCACCCGACAAGCATCAACAAAACTCACCTTTTTTCTTGTTGACAGGGGAAATTTTGATACTTAGAATTTTTTTTCTTCTTTCTTTCTTCATCAGTGAAACTCAAATTTTTCACCTAACATGTATCGGCTAAACTCTCGAAGGTTTTCTGATGTGTGTCGAAAAAACTCGATCGAAGTATTGGCAAAACTCACCGATTTTTGCTGATTTTTCAAACACTTAGAAATTTTTTTTCTTCGAAACAATTTTCTTTTCTTCCTCTTCCCGTCAGTTCGACTCAGCCTTTCATGCTGACATGCATCGTCTCAAATCATCCTTTCACATTGACACGGTCACTGCAAGCTTCATCGACTCGACCCAGCTAACGTAGACAACATGTGTCAGCTCAATTCGACTAACTCAACCGACACAGTCAACACTCCAACACTTAGAAAAAATTTTAAATTTTTTTCTGCTGGCCTATGCTCAACAGAGGGTAATCCTGCCTCTGTCAACTATTCATCTTGGCCCATTGAGGCCCAATGCTGCAACATAGCTCTGATACCACACTTTCACGTCCCCTTCCCTCTACTCGATGGAGAGGACATGATGAACACTGTTGCTACTGTTAATCTAACATGAAATGTAGCCCCATGAACACAATAAATAAATGCATTGAATAAAATACATATGTAGATGTATAATTCAATAAAATACAGTGGAAGCAAAACAAATTCATTCAATCATTCAACATGTTCATAATAATTCATAAAAAAAAAACATTTGCAGAGATTAAACAGAATAAAATACTTATCTTGTGAAAGAGTTATCCCGCAACTAGCTATGTCACTGCAATGTTCCACCCAACCATAGGCCAACGGGCTCATCAATATCTCAACACCATTGCCACCCTCGAGCTGGGCATGATTCCCACAAGGAATAAGGGAACAATAGAAGGCTCACACACTGCCAAAGACATATCAAAATTCAGCCAAGCCAAAACTACATTTGGGTTTATCAGGCTACCAAGGAGGTGGAAAAGTTGAATTGCTAAGCTAGTGAGCTCAACCATAGAGCTATGGACAACTACACAAGATATGGATTGTACTTCTCAATACCTACACACCCAACACAAGGAAGCATACCCTTCTCTGCTACACAGTCCCTCAGGTTATGCCTTCCCTTCTAGTGCTCTTCAGGGTGTGCAAAGAGGAATAACCAACCCCTCTTGATCTCCCTATGAGGTTCCTTCCTTCACTAGATTTATCAAGCAAATTTTGACCCAATCCCACTCCAAACTAGTTCAAGCCAAAACAAAGGATGCACACACAATAAAATACAAGTTCTGGGTTTGAGGAAATACGTACTAGGAGCCAAAAATGGAAATGGAAAATGGGGAAAACACCCTGAGTGAGAAATACAATTCCAAGAAATGTTCAATGGCTTTACTGAGGCAAAAATGACCTCTACAAACCCTCAGATCGTGGATCTATTCTCCCTTTCGTTGGGCATTACCAAAAATGGATTTCCTTCTTGGAGAACAATGAGGAAATGCAACAATTCGTAAGGGAGAGACCCCAACCACTAAGAATCACAAAAATTACTTTCCAGCCATGGGGAAAAAATTGAAGAAAACTGCCAAAATGTGAAGGAAAATGCACAGGAGCTCCAAAATGCATGAGGAAGAGGAGGACGTGCCTGCATAATGGGTTGGGTAGACATTTGTGGGTTTTTACTTGCCCAAGAAGTCAAAACATGTTTTTCAAAAACTAATGGCTTCTCAAATTCAAATTTGATTGCCATACTCTTCCCATCCCCATGCATTAACTAACTCAACCACTTCTGAAGAAATAAATGATTGGGCACAAAAAACAAAATGGGTAGTTGACAGTTTTATGGGTTCTCCCTTTGACATTTGGATTTATCCTATTGGCTCAAGGGTTTGAATTATTTCCCTCCCTATTCCTTAGGAAATCATGCCCCATCTCTTTAATGTTGCATTGACATAGTTGGTTGTGGGTATTTTAATTAAATTTCATATTTACATGATGTCCAAAATATACTGTGCCATCGGCTAGCACAATAACCATCGGCATTGATTTTAATTGCCGAAACATAAAACACTAAATCTATGGTGGGGTCTTTGCCTTTAGCTCCACACCATGATTAAATACAATATTTACATCATATATAATTTAATGCAAACGTAGTCAAAACCAGGGTGTCACATTATCCATTTCACGCTTATCCTTTGTCATTATTTTTACCTATTTCTTTAACCAATGTTTAACTAAAGCTTATTTAAATCATAATCAAGATGCATTTAAGCATAACAAGATACGATGACCATGAAATGAATCCTTGTTACGCTCATAGGCATTTTTATTTGAGATTTGGGGTGGACTACACCATGTTTTTTTCATCTACGGACGAGGATGAGACAAGTGTACTTTCGAGATTTATTCTATGGTAGTCATTCAAAATTTGAAATAAAAAATTATATATATGTATATATATGAATATAAAAAATAACTGGTAGCCATGCATGGATAACACATAGCTGATGAATGGATAACCAACAACTCATGGCAGATAACTAGAAGAATGTGATATATNGATCTAATGGTTGAGAGATAGTTATGGAAAGGAAGCCACTTTGGAAATATTTTTTTATTCCTCATATTATTCTAGTTAAATGGGTTCAACTATGAGTAATCCATGCCTACCTACATGTTATCACCGACATTCTTCATGTTATCCATTTATCAACTATTAGTTATTTTTTATATTCTTTTTCTTTTTATCTCACATTCTTCTAGTTATCTGCCATGAACGGTTGGTTATCCATTCATCAGCTATGAGTTATCCAAGCATTGCTACCAGTTATCCATTTATTAGCTAGCTACCAATTATTTTTTATATTCCTTTTTGTTTTGAATTTTGAACAACTGCCATAGAACTTGTTATCACCAACATTCTTCATGTTATCCATTTATCAACTATCAGTTATTTTTTATATTCTTTTTCTTTTTATCTCACATTCTTCTAGTTATATTCCATGAACTATTGGTTATCCATTCATCAGCTATGAGTTATCCATGCCTTGCTACCATTTATCCATTCATTAGCTAGCTACTAGTTATTTTTTATATTCCTTTTTATTTCGAATTTTGAACGACTTCCATAGAATCAATCTTGATAGTACACTTGTCTCATCTTCATCCGTAGATGAAAAAGCATAGATCGTAGTCCACCCCAAATCTCAAATAAAAACGTCTATTGACATAACTAGTACACCCACATAGTTTGTGGTTGGATCACGTTGATAGGGATCAAATGGTTGAGAGATAGTTATGGAATGGAAGACAATTTGGAAATATTTTTTTATTCCTCATATTCTTCTAATTAAATAGGTTCAAGTGTTTTTTATCCATTCCTAGCTACTTGTTATCATCGACATTCTTCCTATTATACATTTATCAACTATCAATTATTTTTTATATTCTTTTTCTTTATATCTCACATTCTTTTAGTTATCTCTCATGAAGTGTTGGCTATTCATACACCAGCTATAAGTTATCGAACACTTTCCATAGAATCAATCTCTACAGTACACTTGTCTGAATCTCATCCGTAGATGAAAAAGCATAGGTCATAGTCCACCCCAAATCTCAAATAAAAATGTCTATCAACGTAATTAATTTTAAATGTTTCATTAATACATTATTAGTATTCTTAATATTTTAATTCATTACATCTATATTGATTTAGAAATGTTATTTTCATAAAATTATAATACAAATTAAGTAATTTATTTTTTTAATTTCATAAATTAAAATTTATAAAAACTAATAACCTTTATTATCATTCTTATCTATAAAAAATAAATCAAAGTTTAAAATAAATATATTTCATAATATCGATTTTATCTTAAAAATACATTTATAATATTATATAAATAATAAAATAATTTTAACATAATAAATCTCACCGTAATATAACATAATAACATAATAATAAATCTCACTATAGTATAACATAATTATCCATTAGATTGTTTTGAAATAAATGATTATATAATAATATCTATATTTTATATAATTAAATTAAATTATAGTTATTATATAATTATAAATAATTATAAAGTGAAAGAGAATAACATTAATAAATAATTTTTTAATTATGATACATCAATATATATTATTTTAACAAGTAATAGTATGCTTGTTTTATAGTTACATTTACAAAGAAAAATCGATTATATTATTAAATATTATTATATAAATATTTAATATTATTATATAATTATACAATGATGATGATAATGATGGCTAACTTATCTTAAGAGGAAAGAAAGGAATCATTTGTTTTGGTGTAAAATTGCATTCCTCTATTTAAAAAGCTTAGAAAGAAGCATTCCTAGGTCACCATATTTTTTACTTAGAAGGATAGGGAGGTATATATTGTAGCAAAGATTATGAAACTATCATCTAAAGTGGGCGTATGCAGGGCACTTTATTTGAAAGTATCTTTCATCATCAATGCTCATAGCGTTAGATAGATGGAAAGTCCTTTCCACTCATGGTGCTTTAGGAATTGTCTAGCGCCCTATCTCACAATGAAGCTCATGAGAGTTCGTTATGTTCTTGGCTATATTAATTTTCTTCTTCGAACTAGTTAAGACCAAGATGTATGTTTGATATTCTAGATTAGGGTTAATGACCTCCTTATAGTACCTTGATTTTATTTTAACCTCTAATTCTTTATTGTCCTGCAATTTCTCTTTAAACTTAGATGTAATAATATTTTTAACATTATTGATATTTTGCAGGGGGCATATTTATCAACCCCCCCAATGGTTTAACAAGCCATGGCGTCTTTATACCAACCTCTCTTGAGCCGCAAGTGGTTTTGAATCGATTTTAAATAAATTTTAGGAGGTCGATGGTCCCCCATGTTATTTATCATGCACTTGTACATTAGGTACCTATTCATAGGGATGCTCTCAATTGGGTGAAGACCCACTTCTATTAGAATAATAGGATAGGGCATATTGCTTTTAATTTTGAGGTTGTAAGTTATAAAATGCTTCTTGATTTGTTCAATATTTATCTAGGATTCTTTAGAGATTCTCAACCCCAAACTTCACACCATACAATATAACAAGAGTGGTGAGAGTTTCAAAAAGAAACATCTTTTTATCCCACATCACAAGGTTTGTTTTTTTACAATTGCTTTCAAGGCCAAAATAAGCTTTCCACCTTCCAATAATACTTTTCTCAATGCTATAGTTCGAGTTAATCTTGTGATGGATATCAATTATAAGATATTTGTAAGAAGCCACTTCCTTCAAGTTGTTATTGTCTTATACAAAGTTAGCGTAGGTGACCTTAGACTTTATAATCATAAATTTTGTTTTGTTGGTGTTAACAATCATACCATGTTAGAGCATATATCCTTGGTAGTTTTTAATTGCTTGTCACTATCAAATGCACACTTTGACATAAGAACAATATCATCAGCATAAAGAAGAAGGATGAAAACTATTATAGTAACGTAGTGCAAGCGCATCCTACTTCTTCTAAACAACCTTCTAGCTCATTGATGTATATGCTGAAAAAAGTAGGGGAGAGAGGGAAACCTTTCTTAGCTCCAACATTATAATTAATGTCTTTCAACCACCCATCATTGCTCTTAAATTTGGTACAACCTTATCATGATAGCTCTCAACTTGAAAGGAGCCTAAGTCCACAAATCAACATAAGAGATTGGATTTATTTTCATGGCATTCCTCCACAATGATCTTAAGCGTAACAAGGTGGTATGTGGTTGAGTGGTGTCTTCTAAATCCTTCTTGACCTTTATCTCACTTACCTTCACTTTCTATCCATGCCTTGATTTTTTTTCCAAAATAATGTCGTATAGCTTGGATACGAGAGGGCTAATCATAATGGTATGATAATAAGAGGAGTTATTTTTATCTTTATCACCACTTTTAAAAATAGGAATAATGAGGCTCTCAGTCTATGAATTAGGGAAACCTTTCTTAGCTACCAGATTAAAGACTTTACGGATGTGAGGGATGAGGAAATTCCCTCCAATTTTTAGATTTCTACTTGGTATCCTTCAATGTCCTTAGCTTTTCCATTTGCTAAGTGCTTAACCCCAAAATCTATGTCTTCTAATGAGAAAATTTCTTCTTCTATAAGGAAGGTTTGAATGTTATCTATTACATCTAGGGATTCATAAAGTTTTGTAAGATAGGAATTTCAATCCTTCAAAGTAGTCCTATTATTATCTTTAGTTCTGATAGTTAATTTGACTCCCAAAGTTCTTAGGAGCACCTTAGAGAGGTGTAATAGATCTTCCTGCTTTTTTTTTATATAGTGCATTTTTTTCTTTTAATTAGTACTTTGTGTCTATTTATCTTGTCAATTTTTACAGACTCGTCATTAGCTTCCTTGATTACTTTTCTTGCATTTGGTATTCTTTATCATGCCAGGGTTTGGTTCTATTTCTCCTTTTACCCGAGACTTTGATGGGGAACTTGTTAATGGAAGATGAGAGGACTGTAGCAAAATTATGATATAGGTATTCTATATTTTCCATACTTGATAGAGGAAACAATTCATTTCTTAAATCATTTCGAAAAAGATCATCCTTATTTCCATCTAAGATTCAATGCTTTTGATTGTGATATTTTTCGTATGTAGGATTGATCGTTATGCATGTTGATATTGAGGGTCCAATTAAAGGTTTATGATTTAAGTTAGGCCCGTGGTCACTTAAGATGTCTAGATTAACCATTTTCTTGTATAAAAGGATATCATATATGACATAATCTACCACTCTATTAAAAAGACCATGAATACAAGTCACCTGTCTAGAATTTGGCCACTTCATTAGACCATTGCAATTCACAATATCTTGAGCACTACAAAGCTTGACTAGCTCATAACCAAACACATTTTCACCTAGATCTATAGTGCTTCTTTTGTACCGGGTATCTAGAGCAGGGTCTTCCTCTAACCACAAAATATGAGCGTTGGAATAATTTATTAGAAGAATAGATTGGTTACTCAAAGTGTGAAAGTTAAAGTCACCCATTAAGAGGATATTTCCTTCATTCCTTAGACTAGAGAAATCAATTTCTAAGTTATTGTAAGGACAATTTTTATCTATATTGATTTTCTTATAAATGTTAGAATTAATACGGGTGAAATAACATATTTCTATATAGTTTTTTTTAGCATTAATGTTTGAAATATCTATCCAAATATATTGGTTGTAAGGGTCATTTTTGTAAAATCAGTATGGGGGGATATGTTCTACCTAATGTAACAAGTTATACCTCCCATGCCTCTGCAAGAGGATTACTTATGCCATATTGACCATAGGACAAATCCTTCAATATTAGAGACCTTAAATTCTTCATGCTCCCAGGTTTCAACAAGATAAATAATATCAGTTTCACTTGGAATCCAACTTAACTTAGGGCCTTTGTTCCATGAGAAGCCTCGACAATTCCAAGAGAGAATATCGAATGTGTTGAGTTGCTATTTATTATTACCTAATTGGTTTCTACCCAAATAACAACTTTTCTATTTCTAATTAATTTTAGGTTTCCTTCCTTCCTATATTCTTTGACATTTTGGACCTCCTTTCTTAATTTGGCTTGGTCTTCTAGAATGAGATATTCATTTATAAATATTCTTGATCCTTTTAGACTTGAGGGTTTACTAAGTATGGCATACTTATGGCTAGTAGAGCTAACTTTGACCTAGATTATCCTTTCTTTATTCTTAATTAATTTCCCCATCTTCTTTTCTTTTGTGAGGAGGGTTGTTTCAATTTGTAGTTGACTGTGCAGTTCTTCCTTAACTACGTCTAGCGTATCCTCTTCCACCTCTTATTTTAATCCAAAAATTATGAGTATCAATGCTCATTTATTACATTCATTGTCTAATTCTAACAACTTATTCATTTCCTCTTTAATGCGTTTGATATCTACTTTACCTTCTAAACTATTTAGGGTCATATTTTTAGTTATATTTTCTTTTATCTCTTTAATCATGTCTTTCAATTTAATATTTTCTAAGGTACGAGCATTTGTGGCTTATTGGGATAACTATTTGGTTTCTTGCATTTTTTTTCCCACTACCTATACTTGAATCTCCATTATCTCAAGCTTATTCTCCAACAATTTTATTTTAATGTTTTTTAATCTTTCCTTCAAAATATGCAAATTTATTATCAAGCATAGCTGCAAATTTATTTTCAAGCATGGCTTCTAAACCTTCTTGAATTTTAGCATCTCTTTCTTCTCATCTTTTCTCTAATGAGTCTATACAATCACCAAGGATTTGTAAGGTAGTTGTGCCAAGTCTCCCTTTGGTAATCATTGGCATATGTAGTGAATTTCCCATACTTATGTGTGTGTGTGTGTGTGTGTGTGAGAGAGAGAGAGAGAGAGAGAGTACAATAAATAAATGTTATAAATATTATATAATAAAAATGAAATTACTAATAATTTAAACTAATTGAATTGCAAAATATTTATCATTTTCTTAAAGGATAACACCGAGATCTTAAATAATATAAGGTGTATATATGGTTGAATATTGTCAAATAAAAACAAGACATATAAACATTCTTGACTTTTATATGACCAAACTCTATGATTATCATTTACTCATTTTCTTGAAATTTTATAAGTTAATGAATTTGAAAATCAACACACTGTGGAAATTGAACCCAAGTGATAGAACAATTGCACTCACAAAATTGCTAATCAAACATGCAAATTTACACACAAAGGAGACTGAAATTGGAGCATAACACTAATATGTATTGAATAAGAGTACAATAGGAAACCTTATGAATTCATAGGCTGCTGAAATATATAATTACATGAGAGATTGGAATGCATAAGGATTCCATTTGAAATAGTCAAAAAGCAGGCTTACTAAATCTAGTCAAATCCCCCATAGGTGCATAAAGCAGTTTCCAAATCTACCTAGAGGCTCACGAATTGGCAAAGTCAAGTAGGAAAGCTAATATGTGATGGAAAGACAAATCATACATGTTTTTATTAGGAGAAAATAATGGAGGATGATGAGGGCAAAAAACAAGTCAACTACACCTAGTCTTACTTTCCCTTTTGCCATAAATCTCAATAAAGCAGGCAACTTAGCAGAAAAAGTAGATATGCACTAGGGAGGATCTGGAATAAAGCAGTTATGCACTAGGGAGGATCTGGAATAAAGTAGATATGCTAAATATGGATTCTAGGAGGTGTCCCAAGTGCTCCATGACTCAGTTTTAGCAAGTTTGGCTTCTAAGTTTGGCTTCTAGGACATGTGGAAGACAACTTGCATAGAGTGGAATATTGGAAACTAGGCAAATAAGACACAAATGGATTATATAATGTCTAAGGTAGCTAAATATGGGTTGATTAATCTAACACCCCCCCTTAAGCCTAAATTTATGAGTAAATATCAGAAAACTATAGGGCCTAGCAACAAGGCTTAGTCACCCTTTACATACTGCATGTCCATTTAACCAAGGAAAGTGGAAAAAACCCAGTGGGAAAATCTTCCCTTAAACATGGACAGTAAAACAAAATTTGAAAATATTGTCATCAATCATGCTTCATAGCATGATCAGCAATCCCCAGTAGTGATTTGAGATTTCTGAATGTCTTCTCGCAAAAAAACTTTAGTGAAGATGTCTGCTACTTGTTTTGAAGATGCATAGAAGAGTAGGTGAATGGTGCCATCATGTACAAGCTGTCTGATGTAGTGCATATGGATCTCAATGTGTTTGGTTCTCTGTCTTTGAACTGGATCATTGCAGATTCGAATGGTGCTTTGATTATCACAATAGATAATGGTTGAAAACTCTGATTCGAAGCGACACTCACCAAGTATCCCCTGCAACCATAAACATTGAGTTGCTACATTTACAACTCCTCTGTACTCTGCTTCTGTAGATGAGAGTGCTATGGCACTCTGTTTCTTGATTGACTAGTTGATTGGTCCTTCAACAAGCATGAACACATATCCTGATGTTGACTTTCGATATGTGTTGTCACCTGCCCAATCACTATCAGTAAACCCAATCAAATCAAGATCAGATTTAGCTTTGTAGAAGATCCCATGAGTTCTTGTTCCCTGAACAAAGTTAAGGATCCTTTTGGCTACTCTCCAATGGATCTCACGAGGCTGATCCATGTATCTTGAGGCCACACTTACTGCATAAGAAATATCATGTCGAGTGTGTGTAAGGTACAGCAAGCACCCAATCAATTGCCTATACAGTGTATTATTTACCATAGGAGAAGAACCTGCTTCTTCAAGCTTAACTCCTAAAAGGAAGGGAGTCTTGCTTGGCTTGCAATATTTCATGTTGAACTTGTTCAAAAAATATAAAGCATACTTGGACTTATGTACCTTTATTCCATGTTGGGATTAAGCAATTTTGAGACCCAAGAATTGGCTCAACAACCCCAAATCAGTCATAGAAAATGCATGGTTCATTGCATCCTTCAAGGAGGCAATTTCTTTCTTTGAACTTCCTGTAATTAGAAGGTCATCCACATACAAGACAATAATCATCAAAGAACCATGAATCAGCTTCAAATAAACATTAGGATCATACTTGCATCGAACAAAACTCAATGACAACAAAAATCCATCAATCTTGGCATACCAAGCCCTGGGGGCTTGCTTAAGCCTAGACAATGATTTCTTTAACCTGCACACAAAATATGGATTAGACACAAACCCTTGAGGCTGCTGCATGTAAATATCTTCAATAAGATCTCCATTCAGGAAAGCACACTTCACATCCATGTGGTGTACCTCCCACTACTTCGAAGCTGCAATGGCTAAGGCTAGCCTGATGGAGTCCATCTTTGCCACTGGTGCAAAGGTCTCATTGTAGTCAATACCATGTACCTGTGAGTAGCCCTTGGCTACCAATATTTCCTTATATTTCAAAGGTGAACCATCAGCAGAAAACTTAGTTTTGAAAACCCACTTACATTGAACTAGCTTCCTCCATGGGGGAAGATCAACCAGTTCCCAAGTGTTGTTCTTCTGGAGTGAGCTGAATTATTCTTTCATGGCTGTTTTCCATATTGGATCATGTGCTACATATTCATATGTATGTGGGTCTAATTCAACCATCAGATAGCGCTTCTCTGCAAACAAAGGGTCTTTCATACATAGGGCACTCTCAAACTAAGATCTAGTCCTCCTAGGATCACTAGGATTTCCAGCTAGTTCCCCAGCTGCATGAATGGTCTTTGCTGCCCATTTTGGTCTTGTAGGACTGTCAGGATCTGCAATTAAATCATCATTATTAGACATATCAGAATCAGCAAACTCATTTGTCTCTTCACTTACATTCAATGGTTCTGGTGGTGAAGAAGACTCTCCAACTTCAACTGCTGCTAAAGGATCTTCTTGGAACTGAACACTCCTTTCAATGAAGGATTTGTTTGTGCTCAAATTGATCAGCTTGTACCCTTTTGAATCTTCAGAGTACCCAACAAATAGACACTCTTGGCTTTGGGTCTGCAAAGCCTTCCTCTTTTCTGTCGGAATTCTAGCCCAAGCCTTTGAGCCAAAAATCCTGAAATGGGTCACATCTGGCTTGTGCCCACTCCAAGCTTCGAAAGGAGTCATACCATCAAGCTATTTATGAGGCACCCTATTCTAGATATAGGATGCATATTTTATTGCCTCGGCCCAAAACATTGGTGGAAAAGTCTTAGCCTCCATCATACAGATTGCCATCTCCTTCAGTGATCCGTTCTTTCTCTCAGCAACACCATTTTGCTGTGGTGTGTAAGGGATTGAATACTGCATCTAAATACCTACATCTTCACACTATTGAATGAACTCAGAATTGAAATACTCACCACCATTGTCAGATCCGAGGATCTTGAGTCTCCTCCCAGATTGGTTTTCAACCAAAGCCTTAAAGACTTTAAAGAGGCCAAAAACTTCATACTTATGCTTCAGGAAGTAAACCCAACAATACATGGAAAAGTCATCTATGAAGGTTAATGCATATTTGGCTTGAATCATTGACATATGAGAAAATGGACCAGCAACATTACTATGGATCAACTCAAGAGGTGCAGAGGTTCTCTCATGACTAACTCTCTCAAATTTATGCTCTGGGTGTTTTCCTACGATACAACCTTGACAAACTCCCTTGGAAAATTTAATCTTTGGTAACCCTATGACCATTTCTTTTTCACTTAGATCAGAAAGATACTTATAGTTAAGATGGCCAAATATTTCATGCCAAAGCTTTCTTGTCTCATTAGTATGAATCAGAAGAGTAGAGGGGTTTGAGTAAGGCAGAAAATGTGAAAACATGTATACCTTCGAAGTATGATCTACAACTCCTTTTGCAATGACTTTACCATTCGAGATCTCTATGATCTCAACATCAACAGGGGAGAATATGACCTTCTTTGGAGACCCTGTGTGGGTCATCTGATACACTGACAAGAGGTTAGAGGCAAGACCTGGAACATACAATACATTACTGAACTTACCATGGTCAAGGTAAATCCTTCCTTTGCCCAAACTGTCAGTGAGAGAGTCATCTCCCAGCACTATTGGTGTACCTTTCAACATGTCAAGAGAGGATAATGCCTCCTTGGTTGAAACCATATGTCTTGAAGCTCTAGAGTCTATGATGAAGCTAGGTGAGCTTGATGTGCTAGCAACCAATGCATGTACTCTCTCTCTGTCCTCTGAATTTGATCCTCCTTCCCTCTTCTTTGAGATATCAGGAAGGGAGATGTTATTCTTCTCTAGGAGTTGGGTCAGCATGTCAATTTGCTTCTTCATGCAGGAGCTTTCAGGATGATAGCCCTTACTATAGTATGCACACTTGCTCATTTCTCCTTTGTTCTTCTTCTTCTAGAAGTTCTTATTGGAGTCTTGGGGCTCCTCTTGAGACTTGTTCTTATCTTTCTTTTGCTCAGGTGGCTTCTTAGCTTTCTTCTTTCCTTTTGAATCCACCCTCAAATCTCCAGAAACCAAATCTTGGTCTTTGGAAGGTTTGATGGTGCCCATTATCACCAATTTATCATGTTCTTGTGTGAGGGATTCCATGAACTCTACAATATTAGGCATCTTCTAGGCTCGAGCTGTCAACTTGGTGGCATGGAAGGTTGAAACAAACACTGAATAGTCAGGGCCAATCTTCGAGAGTATGGACAAAACTAGTTGCTCCTCCTTCTTTTCAATTCCACACTGTTTTAGCTATAAAACAAGGGCTTTAAGCTTGGAAAAGTAGAGTTGCAGGGATTCGAAGCTGCTGGGACTCAAAGAGATCAATTAATTCTCAATTTGATGTCCTCTCATCTCATATATCTTACCAAAAATCTCTACAAGATTATCCCACACTTCATTAGGTGATGTCAATCCATCAATATGGAAGAGGATGTCTCTGGATATGCTCAGGCACAGAGGACCATAGGCCTCATCCCTCCTGTTGTGCTATTTAATTTTCTCTGCAGCTGCATTGGGCTCTACCTCAGTTACCATAGTCACCTTGTAGAGACCCTTCGCTCTCAACAGTATCTCCATCTCTACTTTCCATTCAAAGAAATTAAATGGAGTCAAGATGATCTTCTGAGATTGATCCATAGCTCTGAACTGTGCCCTTCAACTAGCAGAATTTGCTCCCAATAAAGATGTCGAACCTGTAATAGTAATATGGAAGGAGAGAAATCGATCTACAAAGGCTTTGATACCATGTTGAAATTGAAACCAAGTGATAGAACAATTGCACTCACAAAATTGCTAATCAAACATGCAAATTTACACACAAAGGAGACTGAAATTGGAGCATAACACTAATCTATATTGAATAAGTGTACAATATCCAAACTTATGAATTCATAGGCTGCTGCAATATATAATTACATGAGAGATTCTAATGCATAAGGATTCCATTCGAAATAGTCAAAAAGTAGGCTTACTAAATCTAGTCAAATCCCCCATAGGTGCATAAAGCAGTTTCTAAATCTACCTAGAGGCTCACGAATTCGAAAATTCAAGTAGGAAAGCTAATAAGTGATGGAAATAAAACTCATACATGCTTTTATTAGGATAAAATAATGGAGGATGATGAGGGAAAAAAACAAGTCAACTACACCTAGTCTTACTTTCCCTTTTGCCATAGATCTCAATAAAGCAGGCAACTTAGCAGAAAAAGTAGATATGCACTAGGGAGGATCTGGAATAAAGAAGATAAGCTAAATATGGATTCTAGGAGGTTTCCCAAGCACTCCATGACTCAGTTTTAGCAAGTTTGACTTCTAGGACATGTGGAAGACAACTTGCATAGAGTGGAATATTGGAAACTAGGAAAATAAGACAAAAATGGATTAATTAATGTCTAAGGTAGCTAACTATGGGTTGATTATTCTAACACACACATGATTTTTCTTATTTGGCCCATTTTAGACTCAAATTTCCTCTAGTGAAAAACCAAGTGGTTATAAGGATAAAAACACCAATACACTTCCAAGGATGGAAATAAGAAGTGGAAAGGAAAGTATAAGAAGATAACCACTACGCATTAGTGCAATGATCCAAAAAACCATTATACTCATTGTAATATATGTGGCCATGCCAAAGATAAGTGTTGGAAGCTACATCAAAAGATGAGTCCAACGAACCACAAGAAGAATGTCAAGGAGAAGAACATGGTATCTATTGATGTAACCAGCCAGGTAGAGAGAAGATGAAATGAAGATGAAAATATATGATACACTACAAGGAAGAAGGAGGTGAAGTTGAGTATCCTCCATCCCAAAGAAAAGAAAGAGATGAATAAATTCTGCCATATTGATATCCAAGTTAATACGAAAAAATGTAGATGCTCTATTTGATTATGGTTTTATGGTCAACCTCATAGCAGAGGATCTAGTAAGTAAGTCTGGATTGGAAGCTCATGACCATACTCACCAATACCCATTGGGATGGGTAAATGCATAACTCAAGGTTAGTCAGTAGTGTAAAATCAATTTAATGTAAGTGCAAGCTATATTAATGAAGTGTACGTAGATGTAGTACAATTTGATGTGTGTGGTGTAGTATTTGGAAGTCCCTATAGATACACGGGGATAAGATTCATAAAGAGAGAAAACCAATACCACTTGATCAAGGATGAGCAATTCTTCATCATCATTGTGCACAAATTTAATTCTAATATATCTCTAATAAATTATAATTGTTGTGGGAAATTTTTTCTAACAGTTAGGGATTGACTACCACAAGAGCAATGGAGAGATGACTACTACTATTTCCCTAGGATATTTCTCTAGATTCAATCTATTGTATGGATATCTAATAAGGTGAACATAATGAAACAAGAAAGGGTATGAAGGAATCTAAATTGCATTGGTTTTCCTCAATCCTTATCCTCCATGCAAGCTTCAATGTAGCATGCCTTCAAACCTACACATAATGAGGCAAGAGACCTTCCTTAAATAATTTTGGAACTACATAGTTATAAACCAAATCATAAACAAATTACCCTAGTTAACCTATCGGGATGGTTAATCCCTTTACACCAATGAGAATTAAACACAATGATAATCAAGTTGGAGGGGGGGGGGGTGTGGAGACACCATATCTCTATTGAAAATGATGAAATAAAACATGTATAAGTATACTTGATTGTTTTAGCACTCCTAGTACCAAAGTATGAATTACTCTGCAACTTGAGCCACTCATGCTCCTCACTCCCAAGCCTTCAACCTATCCTTATGTATGAATTTAACACAAAACTGGGAATATATCTTAGAGACAAGGATCTCTAAGGGGGTAATCAAGCATAAAAACTTAGGGTAAAATAAATTTCATGCAGCAAAGTCATAATCTGGGTTTTCTCTCTCCTCCTTATTTCTCATATGAATGCCTTTCTAATGAGTGTTTGGCGTGGTTGATATTGTTAGGAAGTAGATTTTAGTGGTTACCACTAAGGAATTGCTCTTCCAACTGTATGATTTCATGAATTTTTGTATTTTTTTGTGCATTTCTATGGCCCATGCATCTCATAGGAAGAAAATGAGCATACCCACACACCTTACTTAAGGAAGAAGTGCCTAGGGATCAAAACTCTATGTTTTTTAGTAAAACAATTACTAGGAGGAACTAGAGTTGTTTCCTGAGGTATTAATCATCATTTTGAATGACCTTGATTACAAATTCAAGGTCATCAACAAGCATTATGGGATATTCTAGTAGTACGGGACATTAGGAGCCAAAATTGGGACATATAAATGTTGTTTGGAAGGATCTGATGCCATTAGGGTGATCCTAATGATTGTTACAAACACAAAGTTGGGTAACACTTTTTTTTAGACTAGGACATAAAAGAAAAATAGTGTGTGTGGATAAAACTAAAAAAAAATCAACTTCAAACTCTAGGCCTATATTTTTTTGAGAGTTCAAACTCTAGGTCGAGAGTTTGAACCAATAACAATGCCATATTTTAAAAATATCTTTGAGCCGAGAGTTTGGAAGATATTTTATTAAGATTTTTTTTCAAAACCTTATCCCTTAAGAATTCTAATGTTATGAAAATCACTTAAAATGAAAATTCAATATCATAACAAAGACAACACCAAAAAAAAAGAAATCTTCACAAATATCTTCCTTTCCCTATCCTCTTAAAAATGGCACTTTTAGGTTTTTCAATAAGAGTTACACTAAAAAGAAAATTGAAGGTCACCAACACATGTCAATAAGGAAATGTTATGAAAATCACCTAAAATGAAAATTCAATATCATAATAATGACAACACCAAAAAAATGAAATCTTCACAAATATGTTCATTTCCCTATCCTCTTCAAAAGGGTACTTTTAGTTTTTTCAATAAGAGTTACACTAAAAATAATATTGAAGGTCACCAACAATATCAATAAAGCACAATGTTCTGAGTATATGTTATTTAGATAAACAATAGCAAATAGTTTTCAAGTCTAAAACACCTCAAAATATAGTCCATGTAGAAGTGCAATGTGTGTATATTATGAGAATACATTATTTCCCTAAAATGAATAATCATCTCTCAAAAAACTAGAGGCCACGAAGGTCACTCATTATCCATACCTAAAATTTTCAAGTATATGTTGTTGGTGGCCTCCAATTTCGTCCAATGGTATGCCCATAATTATTTTTTAATATGAGTAGAAACCTAATTCAATTCTCTAAAATATTTTTGTTTAATTCAAGGTGTAATTCCCAAGGGAGATATGGGTTTGAATAGGTCGAAGTTGAAAAACATAAAAATTTGCAGTTATGTTTGTCAAAAAACAAGCAAAAGTGTTACCCAAAAGTAGAGTCAATTGAGGGCCAATTAGTGCTATAACAAATTCCCCCTAATGTGTGAGGTTAGAAAGAAATTTGATGGTAAAAATACATTATAGTACTTGGGAAAATAAGACAAGTGGTCTCAGGAGGAAGTCATTGGATGCTCACCCCAGAAAGTACCTAATAAATAGATCCATGTATCAAATAACCTTTCTTCTCTGATGCAGGAATAACCATGATTAGGTGTAAGTAAGCATGGACGCCAAATCAAGTACAATGCATATACAGGAAGTAAATAAGATTCTAATTAATCATGGCCATGATAAAAATGCATGGTGGATCCATCTCAAAATAGATCATAGCCATGAGCAAATACAAAGTGAATCGATGTCTCAGTATATATCAAGAGAATAATTAGAACTAAATGAGTACAAAAATGATTCTCCATATGGTACCAATATTATATAATATATGCTACAATCTTGTGCAACTCAAGAAATAGAAAATGAGGTAGGGATACTATATCCCAATATCTTCCATCGTCAAGATGTACATGTACTTACCATGTGAATATATTATTTGAAGTTGAACATGGGGTGCACTGTCTGATTACCAATCATTGATGTATACCATTAACAAACATGAGACGAACCATAGATGATGATAATTGGCATAGAAGTACTCAAGACATTCTAGAAAGTGTGAATAGAGGTGTTGTAGTCGAACACTTGTAGAACCTATCAAGAAATTGACATCTATGTATTCCCATTATCGATAGTAAGGGAATTTTCCACTGATTTCTGCAAGCCACAATGTACTAAAATGTATCTAAATCCCATTCTTAGAGAAAAATGAAATGAAGTTGATGGGAAGAGATATGTTGGAATGAAGGCATTAAGAAATTCCCCCATCAATCAACACAAGGAAGTATCAAGAACTAATTTTTGTTGGAGAGGTCTTGGACAAAGTTGTGCAGGGATATACCATTGAGTATGTCTCTCGCATACAACATATGTAAATAGGAATTAAAAAGACCCCTAAGCAATAACCAGTAATGAAATACATTGATAGAACGAGGAAATTCACTAGTGATGAAAATGGAATCCAAGGTTTAAAAAATCCCAAAATGTGACTAAAGGTCATGTTGTCGACCATATGGGAAACTTCCAAAGCAGAGATCAATGATGTAATCTCATTTTCCAAGTGCGAGGTAACCTACCTATGATGAAATAAGACCCATGGTGCTAACACATCTAGTTTAAGTCCTGGGGGCAACATGTCATTGTCGATGAGAATTGACCCGCCAATGAGAAATCAATTTGGACGTTGTGCACTACCATAAGTATGAACACTTGTTATGATGATACATATTGAGAGTAACTTCAAACTATGCAAGGTTAGCTTGCATGGTTAAGGGAATTGTGGAATGACCAACGTAGGCTAAAGACAACCCTTGAACATTAACATGACATAATGGTGAATGGGCATCATTAGACACAAATAGAACAATGATATAAATCCACAACACAAGAGGCAATGAAAATTTCTCCATAGTGATTGGATGAGTAACCAACCAAAGAAGTATAAACTCAGAGATCATGGTTTGGATCCCAAGGCAATACTAAAAACCCAACTTATTGAGACGACTTGAAACTGGTGCTTTTTTCAAGAGGACGTGACTTGACTTGTTGTCATAAAAAATAACATAGATCTAACATCTTTCCAAGTCTCATTTTTTGTGTTTCTTTTTCACATTATAAAGCTTGAAAAAGAAAAAAAAAATGTTATATTATAATGGAGGAGATGAGTGTCACATGGTATGAAAATACGTTTCAAGTGCACTAAACATACCTATGCAAAAAACACAAATAAGAGATGTTCAAGAAGTGGACACTTATTGGGTGTTCCTCCTTAGGTAAAAGTGTTGGAAGGCATTTTTGGGGTAAGTTAGCTACGCAACATCAAAGATGTTGTGCAAGGTCAAATATTTTGGGCAAGGTAGAAAATGGCGCACAAGTCGGATTTACAATATTTTGTAGATTTGGACCACATTTTATGGATTGTGGTCATTATTTGTAGAATCTGTTTAGAAGTAGTTAGAAAGTGGACCATCAATGTAAAGGCGCAAGCCTATAAATAGATTTAGAAGTGCAATTGTTAGGGAGAGATTCAGGGAGGCATTGGAGGTATTTTAGTTTATGTTATGATCTATATATGCACTGAGATCCTTTGATATGTGTATGAGACCT
This sequence comes from Pseudotsuga menziesii, assembly GCA_001517045.1. NCBI lineage: Eukaryota > Viridiplantae > Streptophyta > Pinopsida > Pinales > Pinaceae > Pseudotsuga > Pseudotsuga menziesii. The sequence goes on from LPNX010442786.1 coordinate 199,787, forward strand.
GAAGAACTATTTTGGAGAATCTATGTTTTGTTGAGGAAGGATAATATGACATGACAGAGATTGAGCAGAACTATTATGTCTTTTACTATATTTTTGTTTTTCTGTCTTTTGCGGTCTAAATGAGAATGCAATGTATACCTGCGATGTGGATCTGTGAATGATACAATTTTTTTCTGCTACAAATGATGATATACTGCTTGATCTGTTTGCGCATCTATGTTTGTTGTGATTCAGTTATGATAATGCGATCTATTGAATGATGGCATGATTATGTTAATGCATAATCTAAGTAAGTAGATCAGTTGAATAATGTTGTGTTGAATAGAATAATATATGCACTATCCTCCTTCACAACTGTGGAAACTTGGTTCCGACAGTTCTCCCTCGAACATCTCGGGCGAGACTTCATCTGCTCTGGAGGTGTTGTCGAACGGGGTAAAACTTGTCTGGGTTGGTGCTTAGGGATATCACGCTGGTTTTTTGTCAACAAATGGTTTCGTTGCAGGGAATTGAAGTTTGAAGAGGGAGGATGACATGTTGTGACATCTGACGAGACTGGAAATCCAAGATTGGTTTGACCAAAAGATACAAGAGTTTGCTGAGGAAGAGACTCAGAACTCTGGACTAGCGATGGATCAATGGTTGGTAAGGTACATGCATGACGGTCCACATGAGTACTTTTTATTTAAGTTTTCAATCATCTTGTATGAGTGGTTGATGTGATTCACATATTGGAAGACAAATTTCCAAGGAGGCGAACCTACTGGCTAGACCCTGAAACTAATCCAATAGTTGCAAGAAGTAGACAACAAAGCATCAAGGTATGTTGAAGTTTGGATTGACAGCATCTTGGAGGGAAATATCACTGAGTTCGCAGTCGACACGGTTAAGTCTTACAACAATGTTGAAAGGGAATTCTTCAATGGACCAAGAGGTAGGTTATTATTATCTTTGCATTTTTCTATTAATATGCTAATCTACGAAAAGGGAATATTGAAGATGAACTCCACTGAGTGGAAACATGGTGTGTGGAGGCTGCAGTTATCATAGAGACGAGGGTTGGATGGAATGATATGGGGTAGATGGATGGAAGTTACGACGAGACTATGAGGGAATCTGAGGAAGGAAGTGGTCTTACGAGACAAGGATCAAGGTTTTAGAAAGAGAAGAGGCAGAGGACAGGAGAGAGTGTTGCTGCGACCAAAACACGAGACCGTGAGAGAAGACCACATGGGATGAACCAAACCTACATCGACTAAGGAGATGACCATGATATGCCCGAGCCCGAGGAAAGACTGACCCAAAGAAATGTTACAGCTGATTTTACCACACATGGTTAATCACACTTTTATGGCCTTCCCTGTCCCTCTGCAGACTCTTTGGACCCCATGGACTATTTTTCTACCTTTGATGTTTCCAAGATAATCCCTAAAAAAACCGATTATTTGCTGTACGTGACTTTTAATCCCTTTCTCATGTATATACGCGGATATTACCCTTAAACCCAAGTACATTGGGATGTGTGCAAAGGACAAATATTTTTGGAGTTTTCCTTGATGTGGATATGAGTCACTTGTCTTTTGGCCTTCCATATGCCTCGAGATTGATCATATTTGACCTTCCATTACCCCATTGAAGCACTATATAAGGAACCCTTTGGATACATTGAAGATGAGGAATTGAAGAGTAAGAAAACTATAGTCCATTGTTGTCATAGCTTGCTTATACTTGAGTATGCATCCCTTTGTCCCTTGGAGCACTTTGTGTTCTTTCCAAGCTTGCCTTTGCTTGTGAGCTTGCTATCGAGAGATGGAGGATTGACATGGTGGAGGCCTAGGTGGAGGAATCGGTTTCTCAGGTTTGTAGACGTGCCGACAGAGATTGTCACTTATGCAATCTCTGATTTACTTAATAGAAATATCTTTTCCTGTCCAATGATGTGCATTTAAATGAATATTGAATCCATGGATGTGTTTAATTGCTTATGTGTCATTGATTATATATGCTAGAGTAGGCCTAAAACTATATTATATAGCATGCTTGCCTTATTTTACTATTGTTGAGAGTAAATTGCCAAAGCAAGCAAGATTGGAAAAATATCAACGAGGATCTACTACAACCGTCTGGAATAAGGTATGTTTCGAGATACTTTCATGTTAGATGTTGTATTTCTCTTGCATATTGGGAAGGGATTGATTTATGTGGTTTCTATGTATGTTTTGGTACACCCCAAGCCATAGGAATTTTTCTCTGTAATAGAATTGGCGACCATACTGGGGAGGTTCCTAGTTATTTTTCTTTGGGGGTTTTCAGCATTCAATGTGCTTGTATTGCTCTGATTTCTCCATTTCTGTGTCGCGCCTGGGGGCATGATTACCTAGTAGTGTCCTGTAGAAGTAAATTTTGTCTCAGTTTGTCCATTTACCTTATTTTTCTATCTTTTTCTTCCTGTACGTGGGTTTTGATTTCACAGTCGCGTATACATGCAGGTTTTCCTGGAATAGTCGCGTATGAACGCAGGTTTATTGAGAACAGTCACATATGCCCTGATTTTTTTCTTTTTTTGGGAAGATTAAGTGTTGCTGGGTGAGTTTGGATGATTGTTGAGTCTTCTTTGATGCTTCTGGAGTCTGTATCTCCCCTCAGTTTCTGACCAGAGACTCTTTTTGATTTGATTTTTGAAAATGTTCTTGTCATTTCATTTTCTATTTTTTGTTTTGAGATTAGTGCATTAGGTCTATTTTTCCTTAGTACTTTGCTTGGCTGTTGTTTGTGAGTGGTTGCAGAGTCTGAGGGTGTTAGAGTCATATTTTTGCTTTTTATCTCATTTAATTCAAAAATAGAAAACATTTTGTTTTTTGCATAGTTATGCATTATTTGCATTTTGCATTAGCATGGTACTTGCATTAGGTTTGCTTGGTGAATATTAGTCATATTTTCATAATGGAATGATTGCATATACATTTGAAGGAAAAATTTTGCACTTCACGTAGTAGCATACCCTGTTTTTCATTCGACACAGTGCATTTGCATTGATTGTTAGGCGTGCATTTTACTTCTTGTTGTGTCATAACATCATCAGTTGCACGACCATTTACCCTTTGAGTAATAAAGCCAAATAAAATCAACACATAATAAAATGAATTACACTCTTTTCTTTTCTAGGGTGCACCAACAAGACTAGGTTTTAGGGTCTTGTAATAGTTCATTGTGAGTCAATTCTCCAAGACCACTAAACAAAACAATTAGGTGTCTGTCCAGGTGACAGTGTGAAATCCTTTATATAATTAGTATTTCTTAGGATCCTCCTCTTACAAGGGAGTTAAGCACTAGGCAGTGTGAGCAATTATGACTGGGATGACCCTTGATTGTGATTGATTAGCACTGGAGATATTTCCAGGATTGTATTCATATCTGGGGGCCTTTGAGGTATTGGCTAGTGCACCCCCGGGGTACTAGTTGTGCTTTCAGGCTTCGGGCTTTGTTACCCTACCCATACGATCAATCCCGCTTGCGATTGTCTGCCTGAGCATTGATTATATCGAGGTGACCTTAGTTTCCTTACCTAGGTTATCGAGGGGGTATTTGCATAGATTATTCTGCAGGTGTCCTAGATAGGCAGCGGTCGGATAGAACAGTCGCTATATGCGTTGAAGCTAAGGGCCACTATAATTGGTTACGTACCTATGCTTGTTGTGTATGGGAGTCTCAAGCCTCTCCTAGGAAAGACATATCTGCTTCATTCAGGAGCTCACATATCCTACCCTTGTTTGCTTGTGATTTGGATTTACATTTTATCGGTGTATGCTCTGTGCATGTTAGTTTTCCTAGGGTTTGTGTAATTAGATCGAGTCTTTTTATTTTTTTAGTCATTGTGGATTCAAGTATGGTACCTCGCCATTCTCATCGTTTAGCAGGACTTACTCCTTTCATGTCTCCTCTTCCTTTGGGAGAGAGAACCAGACAGTCCAGACAAACTACTTCTCACTTTGATTCACACACCATGGGAGATCATGAGTATGAGATTCCAAAGATGTCTTCTCTACCTCACTAGGTTGGGGAGGAATATTCTACTAGCACATATGATGGTTCACACAAACAATCTTCATGATCTAGTTATGATCCCTCATTCACAGGTCGCCGGTATTGGTTTCCGGGCGACGAGACTCACCATGAACCGGTAAGCACTAGTCATGTTAGATATGACATGTCTGATATCCCTACACCCGATTTGGCACATCATGTTGAGTTGGAATTTAGTCCTAGCGCTATGCTTGGGGGCACTCCCATCCCTTTTCATGCGGAGAGATTTGGGGGCACTAGTCACATTGCACCCTCCATCCTAGTGGTGGAGGCAACTTCACATGTTCATCCTAGACCTAGTGTTAGTAATCCTATATGGATACTAGAACCGAGACGAGTGAACATTGGGAACACCACTTACATTCCTTCACATGTCCCTTTGTATTCAAACCATGTTCCTTCGAATGCGTTTTTAACATCACATCCTCCCCCTAGTTCACGTGGGCCTTCAGGATAGAATGTTATTACTAGCCATGTTCATTCTACGACTGCTCACATGGTAGTACCTCAGATTCAAGTACCTCCTGTTGTGTCAGCGGGTCATGTACCTGTTTCTGGATCGTCTTATGTTCCAGCTTATGCAGCTTCCCATACCCCTAACTATGGACATTCTCATGGTACATCCCATGGAACACTTTATGGAGCTTCTCATGAACATTCTTATGGACCACACTATGGACAAAACTATCAACCATATGGGTACGGGTATCAACAACCCGCTTACTCTTCCAATTTTGGATTTGTAGTGCCTCATAATCAAGGTACCCCACATCGTAATGCTTCCATGCAACCCTACATGGGTCAAATGGAAGGAGGTTATTATGGCCAAGGCCATGGTATTTATAGCAATCAACCTTACATGAATCGAAACTATCAGGGAGCATGGAATCGACCACCTCAACCTAGGCTCCCTTTCCTTGCAACTTTGAACTTACCTGACTTGTCAAGGTTGATGAACGATCCTGTGTCTCACAAACCGGCATGGCCGACTGTCCCTAACAATCTTGCTTCAGACATTCCCAAGTTCAAAGGTAAGGTTGGTGAAGATCCTGGTGAGCATGTCACCACTTTCCACCTTTGGTGCTCTTCCAATTCCTTACATGACGATTCCATTCGTTTGAGGCTATTTCAATGCACCCTAACGGGTCCTGCAGTGAAATGGTATATAGAGTTACCTTGGGGGTGGGGGGGCGGGGCAGGGGGCTTATACTACATTTGATGATCTTGCATTGACTTTCCTTAATCATTTCTAGCTACCTGTATGTTATGATGTCGGTACCAAACTCTTTCTGACCTTTCGGCAAGATAAAGCCACACACATTTTGGATCATATTCAAGAGTGGCATAGACAAAAATAGTTAATCAAATATTTTATACCACTAGAGTTTATTCTTGAGTGGTTCCTCAAATTGTTATTACCTTATATAGCGAAGGATGTTTCTACATTCGGAGTTCAAAACGAGGAACAAGCTATTTTTAGGGCAAAAGAGTTGGATTTGATCTATGCTCAATCCATACTTTTGTATGAGATTATACCTAATGCTCCTAGGTCCAATTTTGACCCCAAGGTCAATCCTGGGCCACATGCTGATGGTATTGTGGGCTGTACAAGTACCAAACCTGCAGATTCGGTTGTGAAACAAGTGAGCCAGTTGTCAATTAACCAGTCTGTGTCGGGACAAGCTACGACTTCATCTCAACCTACCCAATCGACGAATGTACTTTTCATGCAATTGTTGATACTGAAAGGCAACCAGCATCTGGCAGGAATAAGAAAAAAAGGAAAAAATAATCATAAGGGTGGGAACAAGAATGAAAATGCTAATAATAATGACAAGAACACTAATGCTAGGGGGGACAAGTAGGCTAAATGTAAGGTGAAGCTTCCTTGCAAGTTGTGTAAGGACGACCATCTCACTCACTTGTGCCCTCGTATAGAATATGCCTTGAGTTTTATAACATAGGGTCCGGTTGTGTTAACTAATCCTTTACCCAACAATCAAAATATGAACTCGAGGACCGTTGATCCTGGTTGTGCATCGAGTGAAAATCAAAACCCGCTGGAGGCCACTACTGGTCATGGTTGCATCAACATGGTGCGTGTTGCTAAGGTTGTGACTCATGCAAAAGATTATGGTTTGTCACAACTGGACCTTGGGAAAGAACCTTCCCCACTCGAGAGCCCTTTGCGAATCGAAAAGCATATGGATAAACCTGAAGCTACACTTTGCATTCCTAAGGGAGTCTTAAAGCGTTTGGGGAACAATCCTAATGACCGAGCCACCCAAAACTATTCATTTGTCAAGGATTTGGGTCAAACTCCTTGTGCGATGTCTGTGTTAGAAGTGCTTCAGACTTGTCCTCCGTTGAGGAAAGCCTTGTTGTCTGCTCTTGGGGTTAGTGACGATAACTCTTCTACTATGATCAAATTTGAAACCATGGGAGTACAGCCTCGCTTGCCTTACTATGTGTCTCTTTTGATTCATGTAGAGTGTCTTAACAACATCGTCAAGCGTACTGTCATTGATGAAGGTGCTGCTGCTTTCATGATGTCTTTGACATGTTGGAAGGGTTTGGGTTCTCGCAAGTTGTCTCAATCCACTACTATGTTGATAGCTTTCGATGGTAGATCATTTTGGCTGCACGGGATTCTTCCTTCTCTAGAGGTCCAATTGGGAGGGAAGACCATTGCAATCAAGGTTGAGGTGGTTGATGCGCCCCTTGAATACAATCTTTTACTGGGTAGGAATTGGATGTATAGTATACAAGCCGTAGCTTCTTCCCTCTTTCAAGTGATATTCTTTCCATTTAATGGGAAGATTGTTACAATTGATCAGAATTAATCCCATAATCTGAGTGTTAATGCATCATCGAGAGCTTCTATCATGATTATCGATCATTCTTAGCTGGCAACTGGGAGTGTGGGCATATGTACGTATCCTTATCTTATGGGAACCTTTAGTTGTCCTGTGCCTGTTCTTATGATTGGGTCTAGTTTTGGTGGGGATTCATCCTCATTGAATTCGGTGTCTTTTCGCACTACCCATATGGAAGATCCTTGTATTCTTCCTTCAACGAGTACTTCGAGTGTGCCCGTTGAGATAGATGTGCTGTTGCCTGCAACAATGGTGGTGTATCAAGCGAATCTTGATCAGCTTGCAGAGCCTAGTCCTTACTCTTCACGGACGGAGGAAGAGGGCCCGTATGTGCTGCTTACATGGGCAGTAGAGGCATCTCACTCACATGATTGGATCGATGATGTTTTTCCATCGGATGAAGCTATTCTTGAGTCCATGTCTGGGGTTGAGCAACCTTGGGAAGAGTTGCATCATCGATCATATTTTCTTCCTAAGCTCGATCATATGAAGTGTGATTACTTTAGGGAGATTCTTAATGAAAAGATTGGTAGCCCCGTGGTTCCATTAAGCTCTCTTGGTTAGATGGCTGATGGAAACATGGCTAATTTATCACCAACCATTCCTATCAATATTTCTCGCGATCTTGGCAAGGTTGAGAATGTATACATTGGGGCAGGTTGTTCCCCCGATGAGATCAAGGAGCATACCGAGTTGTTTAAAGAGTTTCACAACATTTTCGCTTGGTCATATGAAGAGATGCCAGGTATTGACCCTTGTATTGTCGAACATGAAATCAAAACGTATCCAGATGCAAAACCGGTTTGACAATGTTTGTGTGCGATGAATCCTAGAAAAGCACCTGCCATTAAGGATGCGATAGAGAAACTATTGAAAGCTGGTTTTATCTATCCCTTTCCCTTGATGGAGTGGGTTTCAAATCTTGTTCCAGTGGATAAGAAGCAGGGAGAGATCCATATATGCACTGATTTCCGTGACTTAAATTGTGCCTGTCCTAAGGATAATTTCCCCACATCATTTATTGATCAGATTTTGGATGAGTGTACAGGAAGTGAGGTATTTTCCTTTATGGACATTTTTTTTCGGATATAATCAGATTCAGATCAAGCCCAAGGATAAACATAAGACCGCATTTATTTTTCCTTGGGGTACTTTTGCATATCGAAAGATGCCCTTCAACCTTAGAAATGTCGGAGCCACATTTTAGCGGGCCATGACCTTAATTTTTCACGATCTCAAAAAGATTATCGAAGTATATTTGGATGATCTCACTTCTCACTCTCGTTTGAGAGTGCGTCATCCATATCATTTGAGATTAGTGTTCGGAAGATGTCGTCATTACCAAGTCCGTTTAAATCCTCATAAGTGCATCTTTTGCGTGACTGTTGGTCACTTGCTAGGATTCATTGTATCCAAGGAGGGTATAAGAGTCGATCCCTAAAAGGTTGAGGCAATACTTCAATTGTCTCCCCCGCATAATATTAGACACCTTCAGTGTTTGCAAGGCATGGCGAACTTCTTGCGGAGATTCGTGGTTACATTAGAGAGAATTTGAGGTAAAAAATGGGCCTCCTAAGAGATGTACTACAAAAATATAAGATATATTAAAATATTATAAGTTAGGTGTTTTATGGGGTAGGTATATATGACAACTCACCTCCTACACTACTTTTTATGCATAATATAAATAACCATGGTTGAGTTACTTTTCTAAATTAACTATAAATAAAATTAATAAAATAACTCTACAATGATGTGCCTAAGATTCATTGTAAATTCTCAAAAATTAATTGTCCTTTAGCATTTATTTGTCTTGAACTTGTAAATGAAATTAAACAAAAATATATATTTAGGAATTATTTTTTTAATTTATGTTGACTTTTTATGTTTAGTACATTCCTCATCATTTTAATTTTAATGTGATTTAATTGAGATCTATTTACATGTAAAATTTTAACAATATTATTATAATATTTATTGCATTATTAGAATAAATTAATATCAAAATCATAATTTTTTTTGATATATTCATTTTATTATAAATGAATGTTATATTTAAATCTCTTATAAAAAATAATATAAGACTTAATTTATTCTTAAATAGATTATTAAAAAAATATTTATACATTATGAAAATATGTCATATTAGTATATAAGATTTTAATGTATGTTGTTTTTAGAAATAAAAAAGTTATGTATATTGTTTTTTAGCAATAAAAAAATTACCAGTAAATAATATATCTTATTAAATGAATAAGTCAACAGTGGTGTATAAATTTTTTTAATTTATTAGTTGATTTTAATGTATATTAATTTTTAGCAATAAAAAAGTTGTGAATAAATAATATATCATATTAACTTAATAAGTGAATGGTGGTGTATAAATTCTTTTAATTTAATAGTTAAAGCATAAATTATTTTAATATTTTTTTATAGACGAAACTAAATTATTAAAAAAATATTTATATATTTTGAAAATATTTTTTTAATATAAATACTTATCCAAGAAAAATATTTCCACTCCTTGCAACTAAAAAAATTATAAATACAAAATATACATGTAAAAAACCAATGTTACTAATTTGTTAAAAAAATACGTCATAATACAGTTTTACACATTATGTTATAATTACAAATTAAATATAAATGACTTAATTAATTTTATTAAATTTATTAATCATTAAAATTTTAAAATATTGTTATTATTAAAACTAACATGATAACATTTATTATAATTATTATCATAATGATATTATTATTAATTAATATTTAACAAGTTATAATAACATAATTTGCATATTATTCTATAAAATTATCTATTAAAAAATTATAATAATTTTTTTTGTCAAAAAAAAATTCATAATAAAATTATAATCACACAAATATTTATCATTTCAACATGTTGTTTTATACATTCAAACATGATATAAATGAATGTGTATGATTCAATATATATAACTCATCCATAATTAACATAAATCTTTCATATTAATATTATTCATGAATTTAGTTTATTTTAAAAGTACAATATTATATATATATTAGTTTGACATTATGATATTAAATAAAATTGAGTGAATATATAATATAAAATTAAAAAACATGAAAATGACAATATATTATTTTATAAAAAAAATGTGAAAAGACATTTTTATGAATTATGAGTATTTTACTTCAAAATGAGAATAATATTATTTTATGAGAAAGTGAATTGTGAGTACTTTACTTAAAAATAACAATAATATTATTTTATGAGAAAGTGTGAAATGACTTTTATTGTGAGTACTTTGCTTTATGACTAAAAGTACTTGTACCACTACCTTGGTTAACTATGAGTTTTCATCCACCATAGAAAATGTGACAAAGAAGCATTCTTAACTCATGCAATGCCACTTCAACCATGGGGGATGATGTCATCTACTAGAATGTAATTGGTTGATTTTTATAGTACATTTTGGTCCTTTTGAGGCCCATTTTTGACCTCAAATTCTCTTTAATGATTTTTCCAACTTGACTAAAGGCTTTATGCGTCTTTTGAAGAAGGACACCCCTTTTTACTAGGATGAGCGAGCCTAGGAGTCTGTTGATGCTCTTAAGCAAGCCTTAGCAATGACCCCCGTGCTTAGTCCACCCGACTATAGTCATGATTTCTTGGTTTATGTGGCTGTGTCCATGGAGACGATTGGTATGGTTTTGGTTCAGGAGGATGAGGAGCTCCATTAGCATGTCATATATTACTTGAGCCGAAACCTTATAGTTGCGGAACTTCGCTATTCCCACGTGGAGAAGATAGCCTTGGCTACTGTTCATGTGGTTCAGCGTTTGAGACATTACATTCTCCTTCACCAAACCTTGGTCGTAGCTCATATCAATCCATTTCAGTTCTTCCTCACTAGAAGGATGATTGGGGGAAAATACAATAAATTGATTGTCATTTTGCAAGAGTTTGATCTCAAGTTCGTTTCGGCGAAATCGAAGAAATCGTTGATCTTTGCGGAGCTTATATCCTATTTTCCAAGTTTGGAGGAGGAGGCTTATGAGGATACTTTTGTCGATGAACATATTTTCCTTATCTCAACTATGGACCCTTGGTACGGGATTATCATTGTATATTTGCAAACATTGAAGGTCCCTACTCACCTTTCACGGGATGAGCGATGACGATTACGTCATGTAGCTAAGAACTACCTTATAATGGATAACACTTTGTACCACCGTGGGGTATATTCCATTTTGCGTTGTTGTTTAACCCATGAAGAGGCTGAGGTTGTGCTGAATAATTGCCATGAAGGGGCATGTGGTGGTCATTTATCTAGGCTTTCTACAGCCCAAAAAATCTTGAGAGTGGGATATTTTTGGCTGTCCATCTTCAAAGATTGCGTTAATGCAGTCAATAAGTGCCACCCTTGCCAGGTGTTTACACATAATATGTACTCGCATCCGGCTGCGTTACATCCTATTATCACCACTGGTCCCTTCACCAAGTGGGGGCTTGATTTTATGGATTGCAACCCAGCTTCGACTGGGGGGCATCATCACATTATTGTGGTTGTCAATTACTTTACGAAATGGATAGAGGCTATGCCCACAGTTAAATCCGATGATGAGACAGCCGCACATTTCGTTTTCAACCAGATTACCACCTGGTTTGGAATTTCGAAAGAGCTTGTCACTAACCATGGCAGCCACTTTCAGAATAAAATGATGGCAGAGTTGGATTCCAAGTTAGGATATAAGAAATAGCACTCCTCTTCTTATTACCCTAAGGAGAATGGACAAGTTGAAGCAATGAACAAATCACTTAAGTCTATTCTCCAAAAAACCATCACACAAAGTAAGACTAATTGGCAAATTATGTTGTATCTTGCTTTGTGGGCCTATAGAACCACAGTTAAGACTGCCATTGGTTTCTCTCCACATCAACTTATGCATGGGGTCAAGTCAGTTTTGTCGGTTGAATGCGAAATCCCTTCTCTGAAGCTAGCTATAGAGCTTTTACCTGACACTTCTGCACTGGAAGAGAGTTTGGTCCACTTAGAGCATCTTGATGAGCAACGCTGAGATGCCTTAGTGGCTCTAGAGGTTAACATGAGTCACGTCAATGTCCAATATGATAAGTCTGTTTGTGCAAGGAGGTTTGATGAGAGTGAATTGGTCATCTTGTAAGATCAAGCTAAGGAGCCCTTGGGGGCAGGGAAATTTAATCCCATGTGGCATGGTCCTTACGTGGTTAAACGATTCTTAGAGAAAGGAGCCTATGAGGTGGTTGCTTATGAAGAGACAACCTTGGTAGAGCCTAGAAATGGGCTCTATCTCAAAAAATACTATGCATAATCTTCAGCCAGTGCTGATTGTTGTATATTATTGAACAATTTTACATTGCATAGCTAGGTTTTCTCATGGTGATCGGGTTTGTTGATTATCTTTCGTTTCTTATGGAAGATGTTGATGGAGTCTTCCATTTACATAGGATTTGCTAATGGTGCTAGGCGCCACACTCAAAACTCAGCTTCGGCTGCTTGGATGATTTATACTCCTACGGGTCAAGTACTATCTTCAGGAGGTGTATGTCTACGGCCGTCTTCAAACAATGTTGCTGAATATAGTGCCATCATTGAGTTATTGCGTGATACCATTTTACATGGTGTTCATTCTCTTGAGGTACGTCTTGATTCGCAGTTAGTGGTTTCATAGCTTAATGGCTTGTATCGCATTAGGGATCCGACATTATTACGAAGATTCTCATGTGTTATATTTATAGAATGAAAATTTGAGAATATAACATACATTCATGTTCCAAGAATTTTTAATCAAGTTGCTGACTCATATGCTAACTATGTGTTAGATTGGCATTTATTTCATAGACCATAAGCATATCACAAACACACATTTTAAACACATGTAAATATAAATAAAAACGACCAGCGTAAATTTTTTTCATTAACATCCAAAAAGTGACGTCATAATACATAAGTGTCATATACAAAATTGGGGCTTCCGAGCCACCAAAATATAATACATGGTCATAAAAAAATGAATACATGTAGGTCTCTAAGCTTGAGGTGGATGGGGGTTCTGATTATGATAGAGCACTATGGATCTATCTAGCCATCGAAATAGTCGAACCCATGCTCGTGGTACAACAACCACTTGGTGCTGCATGGCCTCAGGCAAGTCCTCAACTTGCGCCATGGGTACCCTATGGGTCAAGTGAACAAAGTGTGTGTGGATGCTTTGGAGCGTCCGCTCCGCATCCGCACCCATGATATCATCTCCTCTTCCCCTTCGTCGATGACAAGGGAAACCTTCTGGCCGTCATGTTCCTACATATGCATATACATGATAGATTGTCACTATGTGTCGTCACACCAAAAACATGTCTTTTGAGTCAATATATCAGAAAACACAAAAAAATTAAATAATTCAAAACTTAAAAAATGGGTTTAGGATTCTTTACCTATGTCACCCTAAGTTGCTCCTGGTGGTAGGGGCATATCCGGGTCTCTGCGGAAGTTTATCCCTGCATAGGGGTAGTCGTTTATGCGACAATCTGTCTCCGCCACCATGGAAAGAATTCTTTTGGGTAGGGGTTAGCCACCCTGCCTCCACCCAGTATACACATGGCATTCACCCAGTGTCACTAGGATGGATCCCGAACTCCATGTGGAGAAATGTCTACCCTAGGGCTTAGCCCTAGTACCCGCTCAAAGAAAAACATGCTCAGTATACTGCCAAACCAAAATTTCCGCTCCTTTCCCATCTTGCAGTCAATGAGCTATTGTTTCATGTTGCTCAACAACGTTGTACTATAGTCATACACTGTAGGTCGCATGCACTCTACCACATAGAACATCATTGGCGGTGAGGCCTAGTGGAGTGAATCCAACCCCGCAATCCTTCCTAGTGACAAAAGTATGGCCTTCAACCCCAGAATCTAGATAGAGTTTTTTGGGATTTGACTCCCAACCTTTTTTGTCTCTAGAAAGCAGTACACAGCTATGTACTCATCTATGGTCAGCCTGCCTCTTGGCCCACGAGATCGGAGGTTCACCATCTCTCCTTGTCAGGACAAACCAATGATAAAATATATTTCCTCAACCTCAATGCTAAGCGACATCCCATCTATCTGAAATGTCTCAGATTCTGGATCCCAATAGTCCACCAGTAGCTGGAGTAGTCTTGGTTTGGCCCTCAGGCTACCAAGGCACCAAAACTTGTATAAGCCACATGCCCGTAATGCTTGTTGGGCCATGAGATCACCTTGCACAACTTCTTCAACATCACCATGATCTCTTTCTCTCCACTCTAGCACCATCTTGCACAAAAAACCAAATTTGTTATCAATTTTTTCCCTTGAAAACCTTGTTTACAGCCCTGTACATGACTGTTCTCAAAACAGCTGCGTATGTACTCAACTTTCGGTGCATTTTCCACATATGGCGAGCCCTATATGCAAAAAAGGCCCGATTTCTAGGTGGGTCGAAACGCACATGTTGGGATGGCTCAAAAAATAAAATGGACCATGAAAATTCAAAAAAATTGCATGAAAATGAAAGAGGACGGCATGAGAATCTACCTGGATCAAACGGGGAGAGATTCCGCTGGACGATGCTCCTAGAAATTGCTTCTGAAGTTCTGAGCTCAAATGAACTATGTTGGGTAAAAAGTTTCAAATGGTATGAAAATTTTTAATTTTTTTACCATTTATAGAAAATTTTTGAAATTTTTACGCACTTTCTATAGTTTTTGACTGTTTTGGACCATTTGAACTAATTTGATGTTGTAGGAATCCATTTTGAGTGCAGTTTGATCGTGTCTTTGATCCGTTCATGCCTACTATAGGTATTATGTCTAAACTGGCATATAGGTTAGGTTTTACATCGATTTGCATTTTTCATAACCTTATGACCATTTCTTTTTAACCTTAGGTATGAACCCATTCCATCTTGTCACGAAACCTTCTTGCTGCTTTTAGAAGTGACATGTTGTGAATGGTAGAACTTTACCATACATGGGTACCCTAGTTAGATCATGTTTTGCATTTGGTGCCCATGTTGACATTTCTCCTTTAGGGTGTGGGAGTCCTTTGTATAGTATCGCCATGACTTTGAGCAAGAGCTTCATACTCCTCTTGACCTTTATGTTGGCCTTTTCACCGGGACTCCCTTGTATAAGTCAAGTTGTAATTGCATTATCATGAGTTTTGCTTGCCTTATTGAGCCTTATGCCGACTTCCCTGACTTTGATTATAAGCCATATAGCCCGAGCTTGTCTCATGTCTAGCCAAGCAGAGCCAAGTTTATATATCTTTTGTAGCTTGATTCCCCATTTTTTACCAGGAGGGGAGTTTCCCTCGAGTGTCATTATCCTGCACACATTTCCTTGCATTGAGCATATGTATGCTTCGCTACTTGGAACTAGTTTGTTTTCCCCTAGACACTCATCTCCTCCTAGACTTGTAACTATAAAGCACATTTATTCTTTTTCAAGCTTTTCAAAATATCTGAAAAAGTCCAAAAAAAAACCAAAAAACCAAAAAGCTGAATAGGAAAAGATGTTATCTTTGGCAGCAATTGAGTTGTGTCACCTTTGAATAGAGCACTGTATATCACATCTGTTGGTTGGGTTAATAGTTTAACTTTAGGATCTGTCCTCTTTTTTATGATTTTATCTCCACCAACTGGTTAAGCTTCCAGTCCCTATGGAGCCTCAGTTGATACCCCCTATGTCACAGAGATGTCCTAGTTTTGTATATTGAGTCTATGCTTCCTCCTTTTAGTCACCATTCGCCTTTATGCTCTTGTTCGAAGGAAGTTGAAGCTTGAGTCGAACATTCCTCAGTTGTCTTGAATTTGCATGTCAGCCATTCCCGGTACTATTATTGGTTCGTCCACATCTTGTTCGAGTCCTTTCACATTATACAACGTTGTTGAGTACCTCGTGTTGGTTGATTGTGGATGCCTTAATACCCTCCTTCCAGCGGATTCCATCCCATCGACTTCAGATCATTTATTCTGGGATAGGAGTCTAGAGTCATTTGAGTGCCTTGAGACTTACAGTCATCAGTGGTAGGTTCTCTCGCCATCAAGAGTTTTGGGAATACATTAGTTTCCCCTGATCGATGGATTCTTCCAAGTGTTCGACCTCAACACATTTATTTGCACTTGTTAGATTTCACTCTAGTACCTTGATTCCCATTTTCATTATTGGTGGGTGATCTCATGTCTGTTAACGTTATACATCAATGATCGGTAATCAGAAGATGGACTACTATGTTTGACCTCGACACCTCTATTCACATAGTAGGACATGTACTCATAGCGGTTTGTGTAAAATACTTTCCAGATTGGTGGCATTTCATATATGCTACCTCCTTGATCGTGCCAGTGTTCATGAGATTTCAGCTCTCGTAACTTGATTCCAATGTATGTTAGATATCTTCCGCCATTATGGAGATCTTGATCCATTGTATATATTCATATTTCATGGAGATCTTGGTCCTTTGTATATCTTCATCATGGAGATTCTGATCTATTATATATTGTATGTGGCGATGACCACACATGTGACATTTTGTATATCATGCCTATTCATGGCCATTGTACTCTTATGTATCCGAGACTACTATATGTATTTGCAGTCATATGCAGAGTTTGATTATTGTAGCATATTGATTGGATGGCTGCTTCTTCCACCTGGTTCTTCATCACTCCACTTCTGGGATGGATTTATAAGGTATTTCAGCCATTGTGTTACCCCTCTGACCTCACACATTAGGGGGCATCTATTACAGTTGATTTTACCACACATGGTTGATCACACTTTTATGGCCTTCCTTGTCCCTCTACAGAATATTTGGACCCCATGGACTATTTTGTACCTTTGATGTTTCCAAGATCATCCCTAAAAACACCCATTATTTGCTGTATGTGACTTTTAATCCCTTTCTCCCATATATACGCAGATATTACCCTTAAACCTGTGCACATTGGGATGTGTGCAAAAGGAAAAATATTTTTGGAGTTTTCCTTGATATGGATCTGATTCACTTGTCTTTTGGCCTTCCATATGCCTCAAGATAGCTCGGATTTGACCTTCCATTACCCAATTGAAGCACTCTATAAGGAACCCTTTGGATACATTGAAGATGAGGAATTGAAGAGCAAGAAAACTATAGTCCATTGTTTCCGTAGCTTACTTCTACTTGAGTCTCTATCCCTTTGTCCCTTGGAGCACTTTGTGTTCTTCCCAAGATTTTCATTGCTTGTGAGCTTGCTATAAAGAGATGGAGGATTGAGGTGGTGGAGGCTCAGGTGGAGGACTCAGTTTCTCCGGTTTGCAGATGTGCTGACAGAGATTGTCACTTATGTAATCTCTTATTTACTTAATAGACATATCTTTTCCTATCCAATGATGTGAATTTAAATGAATATTGAATCCATGGATGTGTTTAATTTTTTATGTGTCATTGATTATATATGCTAGAGTAGGCCTAACACTGTATTATATAGCATGCTTGCCTTGTTTTACTATTGTTGAGAGTAAATTGCCAAAGCAAGCGGGATTGGAAAAAGCTCAATGGGGATCTACTACAACCATTCGGAATAAGGTATGTTTTGAGATCCTTTAGTGTTAGATGTTGTATTTCTCTTGCATATTGGGAAGGGAATGATTTCTACAGTTTCTATGTCTATTGTGGTACACCCCAAGCCATAGGAATTTTTCTCCGTAACAGAATTGGCGACCATACTGGGGAGGTTACTAGTTATTTTTCTTTGAGCGTTTTCGGCATTCAATGTTCTTGTATTGCTCTGATTTCTCTATTTATGTGTCGGGCCTAGGGGCATGATTACCCAGTAGTGTCCTGTAAAAGTAAATTTTGTCTCAGTTTGTCCATTTACCTTATTTTCCTATCTTTTTCTTCCTGTACGCGGGTTTTGCTTTCACAGTCACGTATACATGCAGGTTTTCCTGGAATAGTCGCGTATGTACGCAGGTTCACTGAGAACAGTAGCATATGCCCTGATTTTTTTTCTTTTTTTGGGAAGATTAAGTGTTACTAAGTGAGTTTGGATGATTGCTGAGACTTCTTTGATGCTTCTGGAGTCTATATCTCCCCTTTGTTTCTGACTAGAGACTCTTTTTTATTTGAATTTTGAAAATGTTCTTGTCATTTCATTTTCAATTTTTTATTTTGAGATTAGTGCATTAGGTCTCTTTTTACTTAGTAATTTTCTTGGCTGCTGTCTGTGAGCAGTTGTAGAGTCTGAGGGTGTTAGAGTCATATTTTTTCTTTTTATATCATTTAATTCAAAAATACAAAAACATTTTGCTTTTTGCATAGTTATGCATTATTTTCATTTTGCATTAGCATGGTACTTGCATCAGGTTTGCTTGGTGAATATTAGTCACATTTTCATATAGGAATGATTACATATACATTTGAAGGAAAAAAATTTCACTTCACGTAGTAGCATACCCTATTTTTCATTCGACACAATGCATTTGCATTGATTGTTAAGCGTGCATTTTACTTCTTGTTGTGTCATAACATCATTAGTTTCACGACCATTTACCCTTTGAGTAATAAATCCAATTAAAATCAATGCATAATAAAATGAATTACACTCTTTTCTTTTCTAGGGTGCACCAACAAGACTAGGTTTTAGGGTCTTGTAATAGTTCATTGTGAGTCAATTCTCCAAGACCACTAAACAAAACAATTAGATGTCTATCCAGGTGAGAGTGTGAAATCCTTTATATAATTAGTGTTTCTCAGGATCCTTCTTTTACAAGGGAGTTAAGAACGAGGCAGCGTGAGCAATTATGATTGGGATGACCCCTGATTGTGATTGATTAGCACCGAATATATTTCCAGGATTTTATTCGTATCTAGGGGCCTTTGAGGTATTGGCTAGTGCACCTCTAGGGAACTAGTTGTGCTTTCAGGCTTTAGGCTTTGTTACCCTACCCATACGGTCAATCCCTCATGCGACTATGCGCCTGAGCATTGATTATATCAAGGTGACCTTAGTTTCCTTACTTAGGTTATCGAGGGGTATTTGCAGAGGTTATTCCATAGGTTTCCTGGCCAGGTAGGTGTCAGATAGCACAGTCGCTATATGCATTGAAGCTGAGGGCCACTATAATTGGTTACGAACTTCCTCTTGTTGTGTATGTGAGTCTTAAGCCTCTCCTAGGCAAGACATACTTGCTTCATTCGGGTGCTCACATAGCCTACCCTTGTTTGCTTGTGATTTGGATTTACATAATGGTATTAAGAAGGGCCAATTGGTGATGACCCTCCGAAGTCATGCAATGGATTGGTTCATGAAGTTTGTACAAGTTCCTATGGAAAATCCAGCGAAGACTTTGACTGAAATTAGAAGAGGATTGATTGAAGAATTCATAAAACTAAATTCTGAGGCTCAATACATTACTAAGATGAAATATATAAAGCAATATCCAAACAAAACTGTTTGGGATTTCGATCAGCAATTCAAGAAACTGATGGAAAGAATCAGTTTTTACATGAGTGATGTTTAGCATAAGGAATGGTTCATTGCAGTGTTGGTACCACACATAGAATGTCATTGATGCAGGAGAATATTACAACAAAGTGAGGATTTGGAGATTGCGATGAAGTTGGAAGATTCACCTGTTGGAGAGAATGCAATTAGTTTAAATCAGATCGATACACAACTGGTGAACTTGATGCCCCAGTTTCAAGATATCAAGAAGGGAAAAGAGCATCGTGAGGAATTTTGGTGTACTTGATGTCGTGTAGAGGGACATACTAAGGATCATTTCCCAGATTTTCAAAACTACTTACTGTCGGGAGCACCAAATCCGTTGATTTGTGGCAGCATGCCATGGTGTCATATCTTCCAAGTTTATGGGAATCGAGATGAAGATTGTGGACATATGTAGAAGATGGTAACAAAGACAACGAATTTGTACTGCACTTTCTGTCGGTCTGTTGGACATGAATATAAGGATTTTCGTGCATATGATCTACTTTAGGAAAGAACGCTGGACATGTACTACATGAAGGGAGAGGACCATGGAACAGTGAAGCAATTGCAATAGCAGCCATAGGTGGTACAACAACCACCGCAACTGCAGATGCAATTTGTTACATAGGCACAACAATAGCCATAGTTTGTATAACAGCCGCAACCACAGATGTAGTTTGTGCCACAACAATAGTTTGTTCCACCACCTCTGCAATACAATCATATGCAGATGGCTCCACAATAGCCACAGTGTGCTCAACTGCAATTTGTGCAGAGACAACAGAATCCCTTGTATCAACATCAATTCAATCAACCACGGTATCAACAACAAGGAGGATTCCAAGGAGGATGAGGTGGAGGTTTTAGTTGAGGAGGGGGATGAGGTCTCGGACCTGTACAATGTTATAATTGTGGATTGCTGAGACATTATCAGAGAGATTCCCCACAATTGCAACAACGGTATACCAATTGTATCACTGTTGACCATACTGTTGAGAATTGTCCGTAGGTGATCATGAAGTGGCAGGAAGGAAACATTCCTCAATTGCAGAACCAGAATCAGAATGAGATGCAGAACCCAAATAAGAATTAGTTTCTGAACCATAATTAGATTCAGAATAAGAAACAGAACGAAAATCAGAATTTGATTCAACTCGTGAACTCACCACTGAACTAGAATCAGGGACCAACTATTGCGAATATTTCAGCAGAACCAAGAACGCAGGATGTCGATGTTGTTGTCATTACTCGTGGAGGTGTGACGACATGGGATTATAGATCGCTTCCACAAATTCGGATAGCTGGGAAGAAGAAGGTGCAGTTTGATGTTGATGCTAAAATAGACACATTTTTTGAAGCACATGATGTGATAAGAAGAGATCATGGTAAGTTGTCTGTCTATGAGATGCTGACTACTTATGATTCCACCTTGGTATCAGGACCATCATGACAGCATGGTACCTGCAGAACTTATTTGAAAGTTGTTTTTCATTAGCAAGAGATCTTGATTCTCTCACTGAGATTGAGGATCTATTGCATCGACCGACCAAGGGACGATCTATTGCATTGACCGATCAAGGGACGGAAGGAGTCCGCAGTGAACTTCTTACACAAGAAAAATATGAGAAAAGAGATGTGCATGAATATTCAAATTGGGGACTATGAGGTAGATTCAATAATCTTGGATCTGATATTAGACGTCAATATTCTAACGAGGTAAACATGGAAAAAGATGGGGAGCCCAAAGTTGGTTTGGTCTTCTATACAGCTACGACTGCCTAACCAAAACATAGTAACACCAATTAGGCGAGTTCCACGTCTTGCGATGGAAGTAGAGGGGATGAAGACTAATGTTGATTTTGATGTGAATTAAGTTATTGATGGTGGAGGTTCATATCCCACACTGCTAGGGATTGTATGGGCCAATGGAAGTTTGGCGGTGTGTTGAGGCCTGGAAAATCGCAGGCAACAATAGCAAGGGATTCTCCCCAGTCAACGTTCCCAACTAGCCTGTGGCTGTTTGGTATAGGGAATCCGTCTGGTTTGCGGTCTGGCTACCGTAGGTCAAAGTAACAAAAACAAAGGTTTTACCGGTTGTGGCCCGGTCCACCGTGTATTTTTTATTTTTGATTTAAGTATGATATGCACATGCCTAATTAACCATGCAGGGTGATAAGGATGCAAGGAACAATCACAACGTGATGCACAGGTTCTTACCTCTCATCTTAGCATTCACAAGCACCTTAATCACATATGCAGTAATGAAATAAAACTAACTATCTATCTATCTATCCCCGGGGAGCAAACTGTAACTTAATTATGAGTAATGTGTATTGTGCATGCATTATAAAGAGAAATTACAGGTAGCTGATGTTTCTTTCTACAACACATGAACGATTAAAGATATTTCAACAATCATATAGCCAATTGTTTTATGAACAACATACATTACTCATGGTGGTAATTCCACAAAAGAAACCAGAAACCATTTAAACAAGAACATAGGTTCTAAGAGTTAGAACGATCTCACGGTTAATGGACAAAAGATGGAAAAACAAAATAGTTCATCTTTCCATCATCCACAGTGTAACATTTGAAAGTGCCACCAATCTTTCTCCAACAGGAAAACAATTACTCTTTATTGCAAAAAAAAGTAGTTCTTCTTACAATATTGCTTTTCATGTCTCATTGGGAAAAAGCCCCTATTCCTTCTAAGCCTTCTACATTTATACAAAAAGGGCGAGACTATTGGGCTGCCCAAAGTGACCTTTGGGCTTCCCAACTCTTCACCTACAATTTTTCACTTTTCTCAAATGTTTTTTACAAAATCATTACAAATCACAAAAGTGACCAATCTTTTACAAGGAGGGTCCCACTTGGGTGTCCAGAAACTTCTTCCACGCCATAGCTTCAGAGGCGATGCCTTCAAAGGCACAAGGTTCCAGAAACTGAATGTTGATCTCAAACTTCGTAGCCTGGTTCTTTATAGCCTCAATTCTGGCTATTCTCAACCGAAGTTGATCCTCGAAAAGCTACACACTGATGGCTGAATGATCTACTTCACTCCTCCTGATCTGATCATCCAGGGCTTTGATATGCTGTAATTTCGCTTCCTCCTCCTGATATCTCTTCTGCAACATCTCCACAAATGAGATGAACTGGTCCGGGAAAACCTCAAGCCTCTGCTCGGCCTCTATTTGGCATCGGTTGTAGGTAATAAGGAGCCTTTTGAAAAACTCTATGCATGCTCCTTTCTTCTTTTTAACAGCTTTCTTGAAATCCTCTGCGGTATTTATAGCAAATTCTAGTAAGTCATAATCCCGCTTGAGGGCCTACTGATCCTTTGATCGCAGTTCTGCTGGAGTTTCTTCATTGTTTTCCAGCCTTGCCATCCTCGTAGTCAGGACTTCAAGGACGTCTTGAGATCTATCAACGAAATAAGAAGAGGTCTCCAGGATTTCCTCCAATTGGCCATCTATCTGCAGCACTTTGCACCTTTCCTCTTCTATGGCAGTCTGTAGTTGCAGCATCTTGGCCTTTTGGGCCAGCACATGCTCCTTGAAGGGTTGTAGATTGACCTGCTGCTCTCTTGCTTCTTCTAGAGCAGTTGTTAGAGAAGTGACCTACTCTTGAAGCTTCTTTTCCTCTTCTTGGGCATGCATCTCACTGGCCTCCAAGATGATCTTTTGCTGCTCTAAACCTTCTACCTTTCCTAGCAGCTATTCCTTTTCCATATTTAGCTCTTGATATTCTTTCTGCACTTTCTCCAAGCATCTTTGTGCAGTTTCACTAGCTTGTTTCTCTGCTTGGAGGAGCTGCAGTTCATCCTTTGAAGATCTCATTTCTTTTTTCATGTCTTCATATTTCCTTTTTAGCCTATTTCTTTCCTCTCTCTCTTTCCTCAATGTGTCTTTCAATTGAGTAGAGGACTCCTTGGATTGCTCCAAGTCTGTGATAATCTTGTCCACATTATCTTTTGAAGCTTGAATTAGTGCAGCTCCGGCTCTAAAGGTGAATCTTGGATCCTGGTCTGTTCCAAATACAATGGGTGTATCTGTTATCATTTTCCTGGGTAGACCTCCAGTTTCAACCTTCCTCTCCGTTCTCTTCACTATCCTCTTTGTCTCCCTGTCATAGAACACAGTGTTAAAATCAGGAATCTCTTCCCCTTTCTTTTGTACAAAGGGGACCAGCTTCATGGTGGGGACTACAGATTGTCCATATGTGCTGGAAGCATGTACTTCTGGGTCTTGCACCTCGGGGTTTTCAATGTCTTGGGCCTGACCACTAGCTGTGTCAGAGACTGATTGTTCAGTCTCTGTCTGAGTCAACTTTAACCTCTCTGCTTCCTATCTCTTAAGCTCCTCAACAAGCTTTCTTTTCTCTTCTTCAGCTTCATTTTTTGCATCTTCTTCTGCCTTTTGGGCTGCTTCTTGGGCAGCTCTTCTTTTTTCTTATTCTTCCCCCTGTAACCACCCTGCAGCTTCTTGTGCCAACCTTTGGGCTTCCTCATTTCTTCTCTTGGCTTCTTCCTCAGCTTTTGCTTGTTCATCTCCCTTCCCACCTTTGGTGGTGATCTTATTCTTAAACCTTCTCCTCAACGCTGTTATGTTTAATGCACTTCGGAAGACAGATTCTTCACTATCCCAATGGTGGTTGTATTCAAAATGTACGTTGTTTTCTTTACAATGCTCAGCTACTTTACTGCGGGAGTCACTTCTATGGAAAGGCATCTCGCCAAAATGAAACCTTTCCAACTCTTCTACGAATTCATTCACTTTCTTCACCCTGGTGAATCTGTAACTTCCTAACTTGAAGGGAAATGGAGGATAGGAAGCCTTCTTATGATCAAACTAGAAGTTCCCTATGCCATCCAAGAAGACTTGCCTAACTGCCTCCTTGTGGATGATGTAATTAGTGGTGTATTTGGGTAGCAGGGAAGGAGCTCTTGACCCTCCAAACATCCTGAAGTAAAGGCCATCCTCAGTCAGATAGTAGTCTGCATATTCTTCCATTACTTGCAGCGCCTCCTCTGACATGCAATCACACTCTTTTAAGAAAATGAGCGTATACAGTGGCATGATGAAGTGTTCACAGACTTCTCGATAATGGATGTGATACTTGTGTGCCTAGAGTGGTTTATATGCAGAATAGACAGGCATTCTTTCCCTATCCCAGATGCACCTGAGGCCGGGGAAAGGCTGATTGCACAATATACAATCGACAAGTATGGAGCTCATATAGAATTTAGACCTTTTTTGGGATACTCCATCCAAGGCTGAGGCCAAGCAGGCAGAGAGACTATTTGATACAATGCTGGCCTAGTTGAAAATTGTCCCCTAGGTTGCAACATAAAAAATGATAGGCATCCATTCCAATTTGAAGAACCTGCCATGGGCTCTCCCAAAAATCTTGTTGAGCATTAAATCTATGAACCTATATGGGGTTCTTAAGCTGGCTGTATCATAATCACCCATTGGCCTGGTTCTGAAATGTTTTCCAGGCAACAGTATTCTCTTCAGGGTCTCCACAAGGTCCATTCTAATGTTATTCAACCAATCGTCCGACAGAAATACTTGCGCTTCAAGCAGGTGGTAAGCCAGGTCTACATATCCTGGGCTATAAGCAGCATAGCCCTATTTGTTGACATTCGCCACAATCATCGTGGTTACATCTGCCCGGGGCAGAATCCAACCAATTACTTCAGAGCAGGGGAATAGCTCTGGTCTTGTAGCGATCTTCATCAGCGAAGATCTCCCAATGTTAACATATATGCTTTCTTCCTCCAAGCCCATATCGGGCACTTCCCTGCAGGTGATTAACCTATATATTTCCCCCCATCGGTATTCAGGTTCGACACCATATATACACTTGGTGTCCTCATATATGTACTCAGTATTGGTGACAACTTCCACTTCTGGGTCCTCCTCAAGCACAGGAGCCTTCTTCTTTTTCCTCTTTGACATTGTGAACTCTTCCTGCCATAAAATTGTAATATTAAGCCATTTCCGGCTGAGTGAAAAACTTGGAGACAACAATGTGCAGTGTGTCATTTCTTCTATGTTTAGCATGATCAAATTAGCTAACTGAGACAAATACGTGCAAATCTAACACTATGATACCAAAACAATTCTATCAACAAAATTCGAGGCGGAAAATAAATCTACATTAACATGAAACAAACTTTGGCTTTCTGCGGGCGCCATGGTCCTCGCACTGTGCGGGAAGGACAAGGGGAAAACTATGCAAGCTTTCTCAATGGCGCATCTTTAGGAAACAAACTACTATCTATGCAACTGTGGTTAACAAAACTGTATGTGGTGAAAAATCCCTCCATCGGCTCGGGTTCAAAACCTACTGTGAATTGGATAGCGTGAACAGCGTGTCGAAGTGCGGCTTTGGTTTCTAAAGGGTATGGGCCATAAGAAAGGATGGCAATCATTCCACAAACCATAGGAAGGCCAAGAAAACCTTCCCCCACCAAACATCATCACACAGGGAAGCTCGGTGCAGACGGCGTAATGACCGTCTGCACCAAGCCCTCATTCATTAAGCGCGGGGTCACAGACAAAAAGGCCGGGGGAAAAATACTACTCTGCGGGTCAAAACGCCCTCCCCCCATGGACAGTTACACTATAAACCCTCAATATATAGGCGTAAAGCTAACGGGCCAAGGGAAAATGGCCATAGAACAACCCTAAATATAGGAATATCAAAAAAACACTTTGAACGGAACGGGGAAAGGCAAATACGAGCCTACCTGGCAATGCAACGTGTATGGCAGAATGAAGATGGTCAGGCTTCCACAGTTGAGCCACCTGGATGTGGGTACCGACAACGGGGTCCTTCTCTAGCTCGAGAGAACGACAACGTGATAACGACAGTTCACGATAGACGGAACGGCAGTAGTCCAAATAGAATAATAGAATAATAAAACCCGTGCCCATACATATATATATGGAAAATGACCACAAGCGGATGGCTAAGGAATAAAATATCTGATGGCGGAGCGAAAATGTATTGGAGGTTGAAAGCATAATCCCTTCCGCAACGTTGGGTGGCCAAACCACAAATCCATCCGTGGGGATAACCAAGAGACACCCAATAACACGTCAGAGCTTTAGGCATCGAAGTGGAAAGCGGAACGGGAGCCGCAACGACGGAGATACAAAGGACAAGTCATCCTGCCATAAGCAAAGTCTTTATTGGAGGAGAAACCATTAATTGACCGGAAGGGTAAATATTTTCACAGCCACAACGACGAATATCAAAAGGATATCATGCCTTTTCAAATAAGACCCAAATCGGAAGAGTGAACGACTAAATATCGGAAGGGTAATCGCTTCTTTCATCCTCAATAGTGGGAACGTAAAGGACGCAAGCTTCTGCAACGTCGAGTTTTAAAATGACTCAACGGCCGGAAGGATAGAGCCTTCTGCAGCCGCAACGATGGAAACCCCATAACTCAAGGATCGATTAACAACGTGGGGTCTGAACTTCAAACAATAATCGGGAGAGCTAGCAGTTTGCCGTTCGCAACTGCGGAGGCAGAAGTAATTAAAGGTTCTGATGCAAAACCAAAAAGTAGCCGATGTGAAAACCAATGTATCGGAAAGAAAATCGACGTCAAGACTTGTTATTTCTCCGCAACGGCGGGAGAACCAACCAAATAAACTTCTGATTCAAGCATGCTGAAAACGCATTTAAAAGCAACGATAAAGTTTGATCAAACCGTGGATTGTTTCAAGTGTTAAAGGAAAATCTAAAACAAATGGTAGATCAATCCAAGCATTAGAAATATTTCTAGAAAATCATTAGATCAAATCAAAGAAGAAAACCAAACTAATCCAAGCAAAGGAGGGTCCTGAATTTTTTTGGAATTTGGGAAAATGTTGCAGCTGCAACAATTGGTGACTACCTGGTGAACCCCAGATTTCTGACTTAACTTCTTCCCAGTGCAAGACCATCTAGATGAAAAGTTGAAATCTTCTAGATGTTTGTATTCCTAGGCTGGCCAAATTATGCATTTAAATCATTAAGAAGTACTCCATTCTTTGGGAAATGGTAACATTGGAAATATTTGGAAGTCTAAATAACTCTTTCGAGGCTTGATAAGTGAGGTTTATTTAGCCCGTCCTTAGGTAGTTTCTAACTTTGACATGACAGGATTGTAACAAATAGTAAACAACATTATCCTTTTGTTCCTCATTCTCATGCTAACTGCACTTTTGTGCTATTTGAGCTTTAGTTCTTTTGAGTCTTCCATCGGCCTTTTTTTCGGAATTTTATTCAGGCTCCTCTATCCATAGTGTCCTTTTGTGTGAGAGAAGAATTGGCTTTTCCTCTCACGGACGGAGAGGAACTTTTGGCAATTTGAGATTCATGCTTTTGATACTTTGCTTTGATAAGCATTGTTTCTTTAAGGAGTTTTGACCCTTGATAGCTTTTAGATTTTCTGAAATTATGGCATGGGATCATTTATATATGATGTACTATTTACCTTGCTTCCTTTCCGTGGGTCTTTTGCTGTCACTCCCTTGGACATTTTAGATGTGAAATGGATGGAGCCTCGAAATAGTATTCCAGACCTCTTTTACTTCAGAGTTATTTACAGCGGTTAAGTAAGACTTCAATGAACGCATGGCCAGTTAGGAACACTGCTACTAGAAGACATTCTATGTTTTAAAGCACAGTCTTTTGCTCAAGATTTCAGTTAGTTAAGAACCCTGATGTTTCCATTGCAACCAAAAGTTTGCCCCTTTATTTAAAAATAAAAAGAACTAGTAACAAAGCATTTAAATCAAAAGAAAACAGCATCAAATCAAACAATCAAAAAGAAAACAGCATCAAAGCATTAAAGAAAACAACATTATTTATGTACAAGGAAAAAAGAAAAGAAAAGAAAATGTGTGCCCACCCTTAAAAATATTCAATCAAATGAGTTAAAGGGCTAGGCTGTGGTGAAGGCCAAAAATATATCCATGGTCTAAGTGTACCATTTTTGAAATTGAGACCATATTTACTAGTCTACATTCATCTTTATCAGCCTGAGGAAGTTGAAGGAGCTCAGGATGATTGTCAATCTTATAACTGGCCTTTCTTTCTATATGATGTTTTAGCTTAAGCTCGTTTAGATAATTTCCCAGGACAGAATCAACAGATTCATTACCTTCTCCTAGCTTAGTGACAGTATGCTTCATGTAAGGTTCTCTCAAATTTTTTATCTGATTTGGGGTACCTTTGAGAGGTAATAATAAATGAGACCAATCTAAAGCGAAATAACCTCTCAACCTGGCAGACCAATCTCGGTTGAGAATAAGCCCATATCCACCCAGTATGTCAGCCACCATAATGTCAATAAATTGACATATCTTGTTATTTGCAGAAAAGCGAATGAGGACATTTCATCTCTCCTACCACTTTGACACCTGTGCTATCTAATTGCGTTACTTCCCAAGGTGTGGACTCTGGCTGTCCATTAATATTTTTGCAAACCTCCAGTGGCATAACATTCACCGCTGATCCAGAATCTACCAAGCAATTATGCATATTATGATTCAGCATTTCTAGGGTCAAAAGAAAAGGTGGGGTGTCAGCTTTTTCTTCCCAACCCGGTTCTATGTCTTCTTCTCCTGGTTGGTTTTGAGTGGGTATATCCTTTTTAAACTCTTCAGTTTCTTCATTGTTTCCTTGATCAACACCTGCCTGTTCTTCCACAAGTTCGACAGGCTCACTGATTGGCTCGGTTTCTTGGTTGACAGTGGTGACTTTAGGTGTTTTATCTTTAATATTTACATCGACCTGTCTCTTAACATTCTCCTGCAATTTTTTAATCTTTGAAATTATTGCATTGTCTTTAATTGCTAGGTCCGTATCTTTTGTTACTGTTGGTGTGTATTCAGATTTAAGAGCATTCTCTTCTGTGTTGAAAAGCGAGCTACCATTCCATAAGAACATGGTATTATCATCTTGTTTCTCTGTGGTCTGGTTTTTCTCTTCTTTCTTACCACTGTCTTTAGTCAATTTAGAGTCCAGCAGCTTATTCATCACCAATGTCATCGAATTTAACCATTGAGGACACTTCTTTTCAGAATTAGGTTGTTGGTGAAAAGTGCAGAAATGATCACCCCCTACTTCTGTTATGTTTATTGATGGTAAATTCGGTGGAGGTATTTTCCATGGGTTGCTATACTCTCTTTTTTGGTAGAAGGGTTTGTAAGTTCTCTAAAATTCCCTCTCTTTCTCTAGATCTATTAATCGGTTGGATAATTTCTAAATCGTTTTCAGCATTCCCTGATAATCATGTGATTTTTCTTCTTTCGGTTTAGACATCAATAATGTTCTTCTCTCGATAGTCTTTTCTCTCAGTTGATCAGGATAGTCTTCTATACTTTCCTTTCCATCCTCTACCCTTTCTGCTTCTTCATAAGTCTCTACCAACGTGGGTCGTGCTTTCATTTTGGCAAACATAGCTAATTCAGGTCCCAGGGAAGAGGTGAAATATTCAATTAAGACCTTGTCAGAGGGTCTGTCAGCTTCAAAAAAGTTCTTTAGGTATGTTGAAAATCTTTGAGTGAAACTATGTACCTTCTCATTCTTCTCTTTTCTTAACAAACCAAGACCTTTCATCAGTGAGGCATGTGTCTTTTGGGCTGAGTATTTACTTTTGAAAGTCCTTTCGAAAGTGTCCCAATCAGGAATGGAGTTTGTAGGCAAACTGAAATACCAGGATGCTGCTGCTCCTTTAAGGGTGTGAGGGAAAAATCTATAGACAACATCTTCGTACTCCCCAGCCCTTAACCCTTCTATTTCTAAATAGAAACTTTGCAAGTGGTCATCTACAACAGTCTTTGCATTGGGGTCAAACTTGGGCAGCAACTTATCAAAAGCTTGAGGTAGGTTATGCAACGGAGGTGTGAGGTTCAAAGGTGACCTAGCTCTCCAAGCCGGTAGTGGGTTGGGCTGATTCACATTTATACCAGCCATGAGCAAGGGTGAATGACCAGTAGTCTGAGTAAGAAACACAGTAAGATGAAACTGGGCTCTCTTGCTTCAAAGGTAGAACCAAAATCTGTGAGGGCTTGGGTCAGGTCAAAATACTTCAAATATCTGCTGGTGGGGTAATCTTGGGAAAATAGGTTTCCACGGCCAGCCATACACTTGCGGCCCTCCTTCTAGCGCCAGAACTGTTGAGGCCTGAAAAATCCCAGGCAACAACAGCAAGGGATTCTCCCCAGTCAACGTTCCCAACTAGCCCGTGACTGTTTGGTATAGGGAATCCATCGGGTTTGCGGTCCGGCTATCGTAGGTCAAAGTAACAAAAACAAAGGTTTTACTGGTTGCGGCCCGGTCCACCGTGTATTTTTTATTTTTTATTTAAGTATGATATGCACATGCCTAATTAACCATGCAGGGTGATAAGGATGCAAGGAGCAATCACAACGTGATGCGCAGGTTCTTACCTCTCGTCTTAGCACTCACAAGCATCTCAATCACATATGCAGTAATGAAATAAAACTAACTATCTATCTATCTATCCCCGGGGAGCAAACTGTAACTTAATTATGAGTAATGTGTATTGTGCATGCATTATAAAGAGAAATTACAGGTAGCTGATGTTTCTTTCTACAACACATGAACAATTAAAGATATTTCAACAATCAGATAGCCAATTGTTTTATGAACATTATAAATTACTCATGGTGGTAATTCCACAAAATAAACCAGAAATCATTTAAACAAGAGCATAGGTTCTAAGAGTTAGAACGATCTCACGGTTAATGGACAAAAGCTGGAAAAAAAAAATAGTTCATCTTTCCGCCATCCACAGTGTAACATTTGAAAGTGCCACCAATCTTTCTCCAACAGGCAAACAATTACTCTTTATTGCAAAAAAAAAGTAGTTATTCTTACAATATTGCTTTTCATGTCTCACTGGGAAAAATCCCCTATTCCTTCTAAGCCTTATACATTTATACAAAAAGGGCAAGACTGTTGGGCTGCCCAAAGTGACCTTTGGGCTTCCCAACTCTTCACCTCCAATTTTTCACTTTTCTCAAATGTTTTTTAAAAAATCGTTACAAATCACAAAAGTGACCAATATTTTATGAAGAGGGTCCCACTTGGGTGTCTAGAAACTTCTTCCACGCCACAGCTTCAGAGGTGATGCCTTCAAAGGCACAAGGTTCCAGAAACTGAATGTTGATCTCAAACTTCGCAGCCTGGTTCTTTATAGCCTCAATTTTGGCTGTGCTCAACCGAAGCTGATCCTCCAAAAGCTGCACACTGATGGTTGAATGATCTACTTCACTCCACCTGATCTGATCATCTAGGGCTTTGATATGCTGTACTTTCTCTTCCTCCTCCTGATATCTCTTCTGCAACATCTCCACAAATGAGCTGTGGTCCAGAAAAACCTCAAGCCTCCGCTCGGCCTCTATTTGGAACCAGTTGTAGGTAATAAGGAGCCTTCTGAAAAACTCTGTGCATGCTCCTTTCATCTTTTTTACAGCTTTCTTGAAATCCTCTGCGGTATTTATAGCAAATTCTAGTAAGTCATAATCCTGCTTGAGGGCCTATTGATCCTTTGATGGTAGTTCTGCTGGAGTTTCTTCATTGTTTTCCAGCCTTGCCATCCTCGTAGTCAGGACTTCAAGGACGTCTTGAGATCTATCAACGAAATAAGAAGAGGTCTCCAGGATTTCCTCCAATCGGCCATCTATCTGCCGCACTTTGCACCTTTCCTCTTCTATGGTAGTCTGTAGTTGCAGCATCTTGGCCTTTTGGGCCAGCACATGCTCCTTGAAGGGTTGTAGATTGACCTGCTGCTCTCTTGCTTCTTCTAGAGAATTTGTTAGAGAAGTGACCTGCTCTTGAAGCTTCTTTTCCTCTTCTTGGGCGTGCATCTCACTGGCCTCCAAGATGATCTTTTGCTGCTCTAAACCTTCTACCTTTCCCAGCAGCTGTTCCTTTTCCATCTTTAGCTCTTGATATTCTTTCTGCACTTTCTCCAGGCATCTTTGTGCAGTTTCACTAGCTTGTTTCTCTTCTTGGAGGAGCTGCAGTTCATCCTTTGAAGATCTCATTTCTTTTTTCATGTCTTCATATTTCCTTTTTAGCCTATTGCTTTCCTCTCTCTCTTTCCTCAATGTGTCTTTCAATTGAGCAGAGGACTTCTTGGATTGCTCCAAGTCTGTCATAATCTTGTCCACATTATCTTATGAGGCTTGAATTAGTGCAGCTCCGGCTCTAAAGGTGAATCTTGGATCTTGGTCTGTTCCAAATACAATGGGTGTATCCATTATCATTTTCCCTGGCAGACCTCTAGTTTCACCCTTCCTCTCCGTTCTCTTCACTATCCTCTTTGTCTCCCTGTCATAGAACACAGTGTTAAAATCAGGAATCTCTTCCCCTTTCTTTTGTACAAAGGGGACCAGCTTCATGGTGGGGACTATAGATTGTCCAGATGTGCTAGCAGCAGGTACTTCTGGGTCTTGCACCTCGGGGTTTTCAATGTCCTGGGCCTGACCACTAGCTATGTCAGAGACTGATTGTTTAGTCTCTGTCTGAGTCAACTTTAACCCCTCTGATTCCTGTCTCTTAAGCTCCTCATCAAGCTTTCTTTTCTCTTCTTCATCTTCATTTCTTGCATCTTCTTCTGCCTTTTGGGCTACTTCTTGGGCAGCTCTTCTTTTTTCTTCTTCTTCCCCTTGTAACCACCCTGCAGCTTCTTGTGACAACCTTTGGGCTTCCTCATTTCTTCTCTTGGATTCTTCCTCAACTTTTGCTTGTTCATATCCCTTCCCACCTTTGGTGGTGATCTTCTTCTTAAACCTTCTCCTCAACGCTGTTATGTTTAATGCACTTTGAAAGACAGATTCTTCCCTATCCCAATGGTGGGTGTATTCAAAATGTACGTTGTTTTCTTTACAATGCTCAGCTACTTTACTGCGGGAGTCACTTCTATGGAAAGGCATCTCACCAAAATGAAACCTTTCCAACTCTTCTACGAATTCATCCAATTTCTTCACCATGGTGAATCTGTAACTTCCTAACTTTAAGGGAAACGGAGGATAGGCATCCTTCTTATGCTCAAACAAGAAGCTCCCTATGCCATCCAAGAAGACTTGCCTAACTGCCTCCTTGTGGATGATGTAATCAATGGCGTATTTGGGCAGCAAGGAAGGAGCTCTTGACCCTTCAAACATCCTGAAGTAAAGGCCATCCTCAGTCAGATAGTAGTCTGCATATTCTTCCATTACTTGCAGCGCCTCCTCTGACATGCAATCACACTCTTTCAAGAAAATGAGCGTATACAGTGGCATGATGAAGTATTCACAGACTTCTCGATAATGGCTGTGATACTTGTGTGCCCATAGTGGTTTATATGCAGAATAAACATGCATTATTTCCCTATCCTAGATGCACCTGAGGCTGGGGAAAGGATGATTGCACAATATACAATCGACAAGTATGGAGCTCATATAGAATTTAGACCTTTTTTGGGATACTCCACCCAAGGCTGAGGCCAAGCAGGAAGAGAGACTATTTGATACAATGCTGGCCCAATTGAAAATTGTCCCCTGGGTTTCAACATAAAAAATGATGGGCATCCATTCCAATTTGAAGAACCTGCCATGGGCTCTCCCAAAAATCCTGTTGAGCATTAAAGCTATGAACCTATATGGGGTTCTTAAGCTGGCTGTATCATAATCACCCGTTGGCCTAGTTCTGAAATGTTTTCTAGGCAACAACATTCTCTTCAAGGTCTCCACAAGGTCCATTCTAGTGTTATTCAACCAATCGTCCAACAGAAATACTTGCGCTTCAGGCAGGTGGTAAGCCAGGGCTACATATCCTGGGCTATAAGTAGCATAGCCCTGTTTGTTGAAATTCTCCACAATCATCGTGGTTACATCTGCCCAGGGCAGAATCCAACCAATTACTTCAGAGCAGGGGAATAGCTCTGGTCTTGTAGTGATCTTCATCAGCGAAGATCTCTCAATGTTAGCATATATGCTTTCTTCCTCCAAGCCCATATCGGGCACTTCCCTGCGGGTGATTAAACTATATATTTCCGCCCATTGGTATTCAGGTTCGACACGAGATATACACTTGGTGTCCTCATATATGTACTCAGTCTTGGTGACAAATTCCACTTCTGGATCCTCCTCAACCACAGGAGCCTTCTTCTTTTGCAAATTTGACATTTGTCACACTCTTCCTGCCATAAAATTGTAATATTAAGCCATTTTCGGCTGAGTGACAAACTTGGAGACAACAATGTGTAGTGTGTCATTTCTTCTATGTTTAGCATGATGGAATTAGCTAACTGAGACAAATACGTGCAAAACTAACACTATGATACCAAAACAATTCTATCAACAAAATTCGAGGCAGAAAATAAATCTACATTAACATGAAACAAACTTTGGCTTTCTATTGGCGCGATGGTCGTCGCACTGTGCGGGAAGGACAAGGGGAAAACTATGCAAGATTTTTCAATGGCGCATCTTTAGGAAACAAACTACTGTCTATGCAACTGTGGTTAACAAAACCGTATGGGGTGAAAAATCCCTCCATCGGCTCGAGTTCAAAACCTACTGTGAATCGGACTGCGTGAACAGCGTGTCGAAGTGCGGCTTTGGTTTCTGAAGGGTACGGGCCACAAGAAAGGAAGGAAATCATTACACAAACCACAAGAAGGCCAAGAAAACCTTCCCCCACCAAACATCATCACACAGGGCAGCTTGGTGCAGATGGCATAACGGTCGTCTGCACCAAGCCCTCATTCATTAAGCGGAGGGTCACAGACAAAAAGGCCATGGGAAAAATACTACTCTGCGGGTCAAAATGCCCTCCCCCCATGGACAGTTATGCTACAAACCCTCAATATATAGGCGTAAATCTAACGGGCCAAGGGAAAATGGCCATAGAACAACCCTAACCGTAGGAATATCAACAAAACACTTTGAGCAGAACGGGGAAAGGCAAATACGAGCCTACCTAGCAATGCAACGTGTATGGCAGAACGAAGACGGTCAGGCTTCCACAGTTGAGCCACCTGGACGCGGGTACCGACAACGGGGTCCTTCGCTAGCTCGAGAGAACGACAGCACGATAACGATAGTTCACGACAGACAGAACCACAACAGTCCAAATAGAATAATAGAATAATAAATCCCTTCCCCATACATATATATATGGACAATGACCACAAGCGGATGGCTAAGGAATAAAAGATCGGACGGCGAAGGGAAAATGTATCGAAGTTCGAAAGCATAATCCCTTCCGCAACGTCGGGTGGCCAAACCACAATTCCATTCGCGGGGATAACCGGGAGACACCCAATAACATGTCGGAGCTTTAGGCATCAAAGAGGAAAGCGGAATGGGAGCCGCAACGATGGAGATACAAAGGAAAAGTCATCCCGCCATAAGCAAAGTCTTTATCGGAGGAGAAACCATTAACTGACCCGAAGGGTAAAGCTTTTCGCAGCCGCAACGACGAATATCAAAAGGATATCATGCCCCACCAAATAAGACCCGAATCAGAAGAGCGAACGACTAAAGATCAGAAGGGTTATCGCTTCTTTCATCCGCAACGGCGGGAACGTAAAGGACGCAACCTTCCACAACGTTGGGTTTTAAAACGACTCAACGGTCGGAAGGATAGAGCTTTCCGCAACCGCAACGGCAGAAACCCCATAACTCAAGGATTGATTAACAACGCGGGGTCCGAACTTGAAACAATAATCGGGAGAGCTAGCAGTTTTCCATCCACAACTGCGGAGGCAGAAGTAATTAAAGGTTCCGATGCAAAACCAAAAAGAAACCGATGTGAAAACCAATGTATCGGAAATAAAATCGAAGTCAAGACTCATTATTTCTCCGCAACGGCGGGAGAACCAACCAAATAAACTTCCGATTCAAGCATGCTGAAAATGCATTTAAAAGCAACAATAAAGTTTGATCAAATCATGGATTGTTTCAAGCGTTAGAGGAAAATCTAAAACAAATGGTAGATCAATCCAAGCATTAGAAATCTTTCTAGAAAATCATTAGATCAAATCAAAGAAGAAAACCAAACTAATCCAAGAAAAGGAGGGTCCTGAAATTTTTTGGAATTTTGGGAAAATGTTGCAGCTGCAACACGGTGATAAATTTTAAGAAACATGTTATGACTTTTGAAAACCTTGACATCAGGTTCATCACCACGATGGACCCGACTGAAGGATGGAGATATGTGGAACTAGTTAAAGATGAAGCTACAAGAGGATTGGATCACACATTTAACATCTTAGAGGATTACATCCATCTGACTGTTGATGGTGAGTTCAGTTTGTGTAACTCTAGCTTTGTGTCTTCAGATTTTGATGATGCTTTGGAAAACTGGTAGAATCAGATGTGTGAGGTATCGCTTCGAAAGTGTGGCTTGATTATGCAGTCATTGTGTCGGGCCACAATAGGACTATTGAGATGCCAGTATATGAACGATTGCTTAAGTTGTCTAAGTTTCTCATTGAATTTGAAGAAAATGTGTCAGAATCCTTTGGTGACATAGAAGAGTACCATGCTAGAAGATATGATGGGTGGAGTAACCCTGGCAATCATCTGATAGAGTGTTAGACCTTGTGGGAATCATGACCAAAGGATGAGTGGGTCCATGCTTTTGTCCACACATTGGATGAAATGGCACGGTTATGGTATTTATCATCCGAGTTGCACAGAGAGATCACTAGTTTGGAGTAGTTGACGATTTGCTTAAATCACACCTTTACTTTTGCGGATACCAATCTAGCTATTCATAGTGCATTGCAGAACATCCGCAAAGTGATTCTGAAGGTAGTACAAGTTGCATATCTGGTAGATCTGCATGAGAGATGCCTGATGTAGTCAATGATGGAATGCTACAATGTGACAGGAGGACCCGAGGATGATGAGGATTCGTGGAACATCAATATTCTAGAGACAGAAGGGAGTCAGGATGTCGCAGTTGCTGACGTGCTGACAGATCTGATGTATTAGCCATTAAAAATTAGGAAGGTTAACAATGGGATAGAGGAGAACCGAAAGTTTGCAAATATTGGGGACTACTGGGATGCAGAAACCATGAAAAAGATAATGGATCTGCTGCATGAAAAGTTTCCTACAAAGTATTCTGAGATGAACGGAATAATGGGAGATTTAGGAGAGATGAAGATTCCACTGAAACTAGATGTGAATCCTGTGAAGCAGCGGCCGTACCGCTTGAATCCACGATACAAGGAGAGGGTTAAAGCTAAGCTCTACAAAATGTTGGATGCTGGGATAATAGAGCCAATTGAGGAATCATAATGGATCAGCCCCATGGTTGTACAAGACAAGAAGACGGGTGAGGTTTAGATTTGTGTTGACCTTAGGGAATTGAAAGATGCATGTCTGCATGATCCATTTCTGACACCATTCACTAATGAGGTACTAGAAAGAGTGGGTGGTCAAGATTTTTTTTCATTCACGGATGGCTTTTCTGGATATCACCAAATTATGATCGTGAAGGAATATCGCCACAAGACAACCTTTGTTACTAAATGGGGATGATTTTAGTATACCATGATTCCATTTGGACTGAATAATGTGCCTGCAATATTCTCTAGGATTGTTGTTGTTGCATTCAAGATTTTATTCAGAATTTTTCGGCAGTTTATATGGATGACTAGATGTTTCTGGATTGATTAAGGACCATTTGGAGAACCTGCGACTGATGTTGGAATGATTTCGAAAACATCAAATTGCACTGAACTCGAAGACGTTCATTTTCTATGAACCCTTTGGGATGCTATTGGGACACATTGTTTGTAAGAAAGGGCTGTTGGTTGACCCCATGAAGATTGTGCTGATTTTGAGTTTTCCACCACCTACAAATGTGAAACAACTAAGAGCGACACTGGGACACACAAGATACTACCGAAAGTTCATCCACAGTTATGCCACGATCACAACTCTGATGGAGTGGTTTCTGAAGAAGGATGCAGTGTTTGCATGGAGTTGGGAGTGTCAGAGCAGTTTTGAGACACTAAAGGTGAAGATGTCTTCCGCATCGATACTAGTTTTTACTGATTGGACTAAGGAGTTCCATGTCCATGTGGACGCATCGTCCATTGCGCTGGGAGTAGTACTCGCATAACTAGGGGAAGGAGACATTGATCACCTGATCGCTTTCTCTATTCGAAAGCTATCATCTACGAAGAAACATTATACTACAACAGAGAGGGAAGGTTTGGGAATGGTATTTGTGCTAGAAAAGTTTCGACATTACTTGTTGGGTGGTCATTTCAAGATGTTCATAGACCATTCTGCTTTGAAATACCTGGTCAATAATCTTATTTTTTTTGGGGGGGAAGATATGTCGTTGGCTACTTCTCTTTCAAGAGTTTGATTTTGAGATAATTGTGAAGTCAGTCACTTGAATGGAGGCCTATATTACTTATCGCGGATTGAGACAAGTGAAGAAATAATAAACATTGAGGATGGGTTGCCCGATGCACAAATTTTAAGAGTTGAGATGGTTGGTGATTACTATGAGAAAATAATTATGTTTTTGGCGATGGGAATAACACTAGAAGAGCCTACTACAAGTCAGAAGAAGCAGTTGGTTGTTAAGGCTGTGGATTTCCAATTGATCGCTGGACAACTATATAAGCTAGGACCAGATGATATCTTACGGTGATGTCTCCTACCACATGAACAAGGGAAAATATTGGTAGAAGCACATGTGACAGTCACTGGTGGACATTATAGAGGTCACGCTATTGCTAGGAAGGTACTCCACGTAGGGATTTGGTGGCCCACTCTCCATGGTGATGCAATGGACTACGCGAGGACTTGCGACGTATGTCAAAGAACTGGGAAACCGTCAAGGAGGGATGAGATTTCACTAGTACCTCAAGTGACATTGTAACCATTTGATAAATGGCTTGTGGAATTTGTGGGACCAATAAACCCACCAAGAAAGAGAACTGGTGCGTGGTACATCATTACAACAACATACTATTTGACAATATGGGAAAAGTCTGCACCTATTGTAGATTGCACCGCCACGATAGCAGTGAGGTTCCTATTTGACAACATCATTACTCAATTTTGGTGCCCAAGGATATTGATGAGCGACCAGGGGAGTCACTTCATCAATCGCACAGTCAACGCATTGATAGAAGAGCTTTAGATACAGCATAAGAAGAGTACCATGTATCATCCACAAGAAAATGGGACAGCTTAGGCATTCAACAAGGTGTTGGAGCATGCACTCATAGAGATGTGTAAAGCGAATCGTAATTCCTGGGATTTGAATATTCTAGCAGTCTTGTGGGCATATCACACCACTTTCAAAATATTTATAGGACATACACTGTTCAAATTGGTGTATGGATAAGAGGAAGTCATGCCAATGGATTATATTGTTCCAAGTTTGCGCACAGCAGCAATGACAAGAATGGATGATGATGCAACATTAGAAGAACGCCTGGCTCAATTGGTGCAGCTTGAGGAAGAACCCTTTGTTGTATATTTTCACCGACATGTTGAGAAGGATCGACAAAAATATTGCAATGATCGACATATTAAGCACAAACAGTTTCGGCAAGGAGACCTGGTACTGATGTATGACAACAAGTTCATGAAACATCCAGGTAAGTTACAAATGCATTGGATAGATCCATATATCATTAATTACATCACTTCAGGAGGTGCAGTGCAACTAAAATAGTTAGATGGAGCGATGATTCCAAATATAGTCAATGGTAGAAGGATGAATCCCTACAAGACGGGCTAGGAGCCCCGTGATGCTTGAGGCACTACTCGATGAAAAAGAATCATTTTGTTTATGCATGAGATGGTAGTTGGGAGGATGGCGAACCAAGAGGAAGTAGATGCGCAAGTAGAGGAGTCAGTAGCGCATTTAGGGAGTCATGTCAGAATAGTCGTAGGGCCGTAGCTGAGTCAAATCAACCATAAATTCAACAGTTAAAATAGTTAACCGATGGCGCTCTTGGACGGGACACGTATTTATGACGGATCCGACCATTGGATGGACAGGATTAGCACCGGATTTTGGTGATTAATGCATGATTTGGTCGTAATGATGAAAAGGGGATCACAATGATTTGGTAATAATGGGAGAAATATTGATTTGGTGCTATAAGAAGTGGTCGAACGCAGTTGGAATTGACCATTGTGTAAGTGTGAGTTGTCGATAGAATTTTAGAGAAGTGTTACAGTGAGTTGAGTTGTATTGATTGGTTGAGTTGCGGAGTGGAGTAAGGTTGAGTTCCCATTGAGAATTGGGGGAAAATTGTACGGAATGTCATGTGAGTAAGTCACAATTGATATTTCCAGTGAGAGATATTCATTAGTCATTGGGGTACCCATGGAAGAATAAATTACAAATATGCCAGTGGTTTTGTCATCAATTCCAAATAAGAAGAGTGGGCCGCAACAATAGATGTCCCTGGTTCAGAAGAAGTGACAAACTAGATCATCTGCATGAGCATATAAGGAGGCACTTTCACAGACGATTCCATCAACATCAAGGGCTGAGGAAACATCAACTCACCCATGGGTATCCAATACAGATATTCCTAGGTATGTGCCTCCCTGTTGGCCTAATGCGAAGACTAGGATGACATTGAAGAACCAAAAATACCCAGTTAAGATGTCGGTGCTACCACAAGGCATGATTTGTAACAAGGACATTGTTCCCTCACTGATGCGGATGAAGTACAAGGACCATGACATGCTTGCATCAACGATGATTACGAAAGAACCATATCTCCCCAACGCATAGAAGGAGGTATCCCCATAGCATGAATTCCACATGACTAGGTATGGGGCTTGGAACTATTTGGATTGTTAGGACTGATCAACATGTCACATTTTGGGCAGTTCCATGGAGGGATTCTGTGGCTGGAAAAACGGTCCCAGTCACTGTGGTGTTAATTTCAGAAATCATGGGGCTTCCTAAGGAGGGGCCCAGACCATCATAGTACTTCAAGGGGAAAGACAACCATGGGAGGTTGGATGTGCAACTAAGGAAAATATAAAACTTGTAGCATGACAGATGGGCATACCGCGTTGACAGTATCAACGATCGGGTGGTTCACATTGCGGTGAGGATTCTAGGTAGCAAGGTTGTTCGAATGAACAAATGAAACCAATGAAATTTGGGGGTCATCGCCTATGTAGATAAGTGTGCATAAGGGGTACAGATGAACTGGTCATTATTCTTGATGAACAAGTTAACAAATGATGCACTCATAGTCCAGGAGGGGCAACAACCATTCGCATATAACTAGTTACTCATTTTGATTGCGTTGGTGTCTTGGATGGATCCAGACCATTATCAAGAGATATATGTAGATGAAACAAAGGATTGTAAAGGTGTGCAATATCATAACCTCTGCTATGTGAAGGAAGCAGAGCGACTGAAGGACTGTGCAATCCAGTTTTGGATATACTGGGAAGCGTTGCAAGATGTAACAATGGAGGTTCTAGGACTGACAAAAGAAGCTATGATGAAGTATCAGTGAGTGCTCTGGTTTGTGATTGGTTCAGATGCCATTCATGTGTAGGTGTGTTGAGACCCAGACAAAAAATGGATGTCGATGACATCTAAAGTTTCTGACGCAGATCTAGAGACCATTATGGCGGATTGGCCCCAGGAGTGGCGCAAACCTGTCAGTATTGAGGAGGTGTTGACATGTTCACCAGTTGATGCACTAGTGGACCCTTTTCTCGACCCATCGAGTGACCACGATTTTGACAGAGCATCAACAAGGACTCCTACTGATTTAGAAGCAAAGTGATAGTTTGAGGAATCCCACACAAATAAAAAGCAGGATCAGGGTGCGACCAGCGGGACCATACCAGTGATGGAGGAACAGTTGAATCGTCTTATTGTGACCATTACAACAACGACTGAAGAAACAAGAGAATGAATGAAGAAGAAAAAATATAAAAAAATTGGTGAGGTAAAAACTTGCCTTGACTCATTAGTTGATGTAGTTTTGAAGAAGGCATGGAGGCAGCCACTGTGTAGAACATTGGCTTAATCAACAATGGGATAGGGATAAGGAATGTGAAAATTCCTCCACATGTGATCGAGACCAACAATGAGGACCTCAATACCTCCCTACAATAGTTATAGGATCTTTCCATAGACATCAATGTGTTGTCGACATAGACATTGGTGCACATGTAGAGGGTCACCAATCAGGAGTTGGCAGATAGGGAACAAATTATCAGTGGTTAATTTTTGAAGTCACAGGAG
The DNA here is from genome assembly GCA_001517045.1 of Pseudotsuga menziesii. Classification (NCBI taxonomy): domain Eukaryota; kingdom Viridiplantae; phylum Streptophyta; class Pinopsida; order Pinales; family Pinaceae; genus Pseudotsuga; species Pseudotsuga menziesii. The sequence continues at coordinate 242,562 of LPNX010442786.1, forward strand.
AAAGAGGTGGAAGCGCACAAATAAATTGAGGTGTTGCAGAAGGAAGAGGAGTGACTGATCAAGGAGAGTTCCAAGGCAATTGAGGAGCTGAAAAAGGAGCAGGATCAACTGGTGCTAGAGAAGGAACACATCTGGGACAGCAGAGTCTTCTTAGAGACATTAGTTTTTGATGCTTGTCAACACATATTTGAGAGCACGGAGGAGCTAGACATGAAGGCAAAAGAAGAGCGGCTTGGGGCCATTATTGCATAGTTACAATACGACAATGCAGACTTGCAGGACCTAGTACATCCAGGCAAACCACCGAAGAAATTTGCGGAGAGAAAAAATGCCATCGAGGACTTAGCAACCAAGCTGGAGGAGATGGAGTGAGAGGAAAAGGAAGTCACTAATGAGACAAAAAAAAATTGTGGTAACGTAGTTTAGGATGCGTAGTTGGAGCACCTAACCACACAATTACAAGAGGCAGAATGGCAGTTGAAAACATTGAAGACATCACTTAAAGCGATGCCCCTGGTCACACAGGTTACAAAGGAAGCTGAGATGAAGGACTTGAAATAGTGGGTTGAAAAGGCTGGGGATCGTCACTAGAGGCACATGCCACAACTAGATACATTCCAAGAGATCGACGCAAAAATATCGTTCAAGGTAGTTTCAGTGCTACAAGTGATCTAGGAGGGAAGGAAGGATTTCAAAGCAAATATCGGTGAGCTCCCATTAGAGCATGAGTTGACAAAAATCCAGAAGACTACTGAGAAAATTAAAGAACAGGTCAAGGAAATCACCCAGCAATACGAGGACTTCAAGGTGAAGATCAGTGACTACACCATTTCCAGCAGGTGTAGTGGCTCGAGGGCGAGTGACAAGATTGTGTTGGGGGCCTATTCGTAGGCAGTTTTGTGGTAAGTTAGTTGCGCAACATCGTGTATGCTGCACAAGGTCAAAGATGTCGCGCAAGGTAGAAAATGGTGCGCAAGTCGGATTTACAATATTTTATGTATTTTGGTCATATGTTGTAGATTTGGACTACATTTAATTTATTGTGGTAATTATTTTGTAGAATTTGTTAAGAAGTAGTTAGGAAGTGGACCATCAATGTAAAGGTGCAATCCTATAAATAGATTTAGAAGTGCAAGTGTTAGGGAGAGCTACGGGGAAGGATTCATAGGTGTTTTAGTTTATGTTATGATCTGGATATGAACTAAGATCCTTTGATCTATGTATGATACCTGAAGTACTATTTTGGAGAATCTATTTTTTGCTAAGGAAGGATAATATGACATGATGGAGATTGAGAAGAACTATCATGTCTTTACTATATTTCTGTTTTCCTGTCTTATGCAGCCTAAATGAGAATGCAATGTATACATGTGATGTGTATCTGTGAATGATGATGTGATGTTTTTCTGCTACAAATGATTATATATTCCTAGATCTGTTTGCACATTTGTGTTTGCTATGATTCAATTATGATAATTTGATCTATTGAATGATTACTTGATTCTGTTAATGCATAATCTGAGTAAGTAGATCTGTTGAATAAAGTTGTGCTGAATAGAATAGTAAATGCACCGTCCTCCTTCACAACTATGGAAACTTGGTTCTGATAGTTCTCCCTCGAACATCTCGGGTGAGACTTCATCTTCTCTACAGGTGTTTCTAAACGGGGTTAAACCTGTCTGGGTTGGTGCTCAGGGATATCGCGTTGGTTTTGTGTCAACAAAAGGTTTCAAGAAGTGGCTACAATAAATGCAAAGGATAGTGGGTAGGGAGAATGCGTAATAGGTAACTATGATGGGAATTAAACTCAATGAATAGTTAACTGTGATGGGAATTAAACTCAAAAGTGCAAGCAATAGTATGGGATGTAGCAACACAACTAAAAAAATGTTTTGGAAGCCCCAAAAAGGGAATGGTTGGAAAATGATCAAGAGGAAGTCATGTGTCTTCAACACAAGTCATGGAAAGGATAAAAGGGAATCCTAAGCCTAATATATAAATTCTACATGTGCGCCAATTAAATAACCAAGGTTCTACCTAGGGTACCCATTTTTGGTTGGCTCTACTACACAAATTATGACTTATAAATAATCGAGGGTTGATATTGCAATTTAATGGGCTGGATCCTGAGGTAGAATGAAAAGGATAAGGAAAATCTAAAATTAAAGGTAGAAAATTACTACCCTATATGCCAGTTTCGAATTATATACTTGCTAAATAGACCCTTTGCAGATTATTGTTTAACATATAAATGCCACCAAAATTTTAAGAATTCCTATGAACCTAAAATTTAAAACAATAGTCTTTGAGACAATATTAGTGATGATGAATATATAAATAGGGAATCAAAACTATAGAGAAGTGGGTAACATTCAGAATAAATTACTTTTACCAAATAAATTACCAGTTCATTTACAATTTACCTCTTTTACCTTTGGATTTGAAGTTTTCCCCTAGAATTACAAGTGAATATTGTGGATCACTTAATCAACCATTCACAAATATATAACCAAAAGGTTGTTCCTCAATCCAAACTCTTTCATTTTCATGGTTTCATTTCTGAATTTTGGGGTTTAGGTACCCCTACCCAAAATTTCAACTCACCCACGTGGTTCTCTCTCTCACAGAAGGGACATGGCGACTATTGTCCATGTGCCTTAGAGTGTCCCATTGTGCCTGCCCAACCACATGTTGTCACTACAGGGCACATGGTCCCTCATTGTTTCTCAAAAAATGTGCTTAAGATTGAAAATTGATCGATCTCTAGTGGACTTGCTAGTTCTATTGTTGGGAGATTTTCCTAACAACAAGGGGTTGAATACCAAAAAATAAATGGAGATAACACTACTATTATTCCCATAAGGTATTGGTCTAGAATCAATCTATTGTACAAAGATATTATAATGTAAACAAAATAGAACAAGGAATGGGATGAAGGAACTTGTATTGCGTTGGTTGTCTTCAATCCTTCTCCTCCTCCAAAGATTTAAACTATCATGCTTTTAAATATGCACACAAAGAGACAAGATACCTTCCTCAAATCATTTTGGCACTATATAATTATAAACCAAATCACAAACAGGAAACATAAAGAAATTACCTTAGTTAATTTATTAGGAGGGTTAATCCCTTTACACCATTGAGAATCAAACACAATGAAAATCAATTTTTTTGGGTGGGGGGTGGAGGGAGATAATATATATTTTTTAAAAATGATGAAATACACCACGTATGAGTATACCTAATCACATTGTAGGCATTCCATGAACCAAAGTTTGAGTTCCTTTGCAACTTGATCCACTCACTCTCCTTTCCCACAATTCTTCAATCTCTCCTTGTTTATAAGGAAGAAGTCATATGATGAATTCAACATGCAATTGGGAATATATCTTAGAGACAAGGATATCTAATGGGAGAATAAAGCATAAAAACTCAAGTTCAATGGAGGTTCTTCCAACAAAATCATATTCTGGGTGTTCTCTCTCCTCCTCCTCTCTCCTATGTATGCCTTTTTAACGTGTTTAGCATGGTTGGGATGGTTAGGATGTATATTTGAGTGGTTGCCACTGAGGAGTGAAAACTCTTCCAACTATCTGATTTCATGAATTTCCAAGATGTTTTATACTTTTTAATGAATTTTCAAGGCCCACATGCCCTATAGTAAGGAAAGGCATGTGGCCACACACATTTGTCAAAGGAGAAGTGAATGGGGCCCAAAAATATATGTTTTTTTAGTAAAAATGAGATGGGAAGAACTAAAGTTGTTTCTTGATGTATTGACCATAATTTTAGATGACCCTAGCTATGGAATTCAAGGTCATTAGTAGTTATTAGGGCATCTTCTAAGGATTAGGGACATTAGGATCCAAATTAGAGATTATTTCATTATGTTCGGGAAAAAATTTCAATTCCATTAGGGTCATTCCCTGTTGTTTTTAGGGTCAATAGGGTTCCATTAGGGTCACCCTAATGTTGTTAGGACCAATAAGGTTCCATTAGGGTCACCCTAATGTTATTAGGACCAATAGGGTTCCATTAGGGTCACCCTAATGTTGTTAGGGTCAATAGGATTCCAATTAGTGCTATAACACTAATCAAGATAAGAAACTAATCAATTCAAGTAGGATTATTGTATTCATATTCTTAATATAGAATTAGCAAGGACATGAATCTATAAAGGTAAAGATATCTATAGCGACATGTGTTAGATAACACAAAAACTAGTTGGAAGAGATTTTGCAAGAATATAGAGAATTTATTTATTGGATTAAATGGTTATTAACTAAGATGTAAATGGATCATTAGATATAAATGTTACTTGAATCCTTATTTAGGCACATAATACTATACAAATAGTCCATGTTGGAAGTGGATGAAGTGAAGAAATAGTTGTAGAAACTATTTGAGTAGGGAGTAATTCAAACAAGAACCTCGCCTTGTGGATCACCTATAATCATAGTAATAAAGAATTATGGGACTTGGATAATGTCTATCAACTTTAAATCTACGAATAATATCACCCTTAAGAATCAATGCCCTTTACTAAGGATCAATGAATTGCTAGATCAATTACAACCTATCAAGTACGTCACAAAGTTAGATATTGAATCGAGATATCACCATGTATGAGTAAAAAAATAAGAAACATAGAAGGTTTCTTTCAAACAAGGTATATATGAATGGTTGGTATATCATTTTTCTTTATGTAAAGCAATAGTTATGTTTATGCATTTGATAGAGGAATGTATCATGTCCCTTTTTAGAGTCATTTGTAATTATGTAGTTGCATAATATTGATTTTTTTACCTACTTAGGAATATTATATATCACATCTCATGTAGGTGTTAGAGACATTGAAAAATCATAAAATATTGGAAAACCTTAAGATAAGTGAATTTTTACAATATCCATTAATGTAGTTGAGGTGTGTGATTGGAGGAGGGGAAATCAAGATTAGTTAGGAAGAGATGGAGTTCATGTTCAAGTGGCCAAACCCTAATAAAGTCACTAAATTTAGAATCATTGTGGGGTATCATAGTACCTTAAAAGGTTTATAACAACATTTTAATTTGTGGCTAGACCACTTCATGTCATAACAACAATTGACAAGAGTTTGAAGAGATGAAACAAAGGATTTATAAAGAAAAACTTATTTCATTACCCAATTTAAAGAGGCCCATCGATGTGTAGATAGATGTAAGTGGATATTATATGGGAGAGGTCTTGATGTAATGGGGAATGCTATTGTATTATCAATTTAAAATTTCAATGGTTGAGTCCCAATGATTGCAAAGTTACAAAATTGTTTGTATTTCTTAGAATGCATGAATATGTAGATTGGTTTATTTGAAGATACATGCTTTGATGTAGCTCAATTTATTTAAGGATGAATACTTTAATGTATCCTAATTTAATTGAGGATGCACACTTCAAATAAAATTCCAAATAACTCCAAGAATATATAGAATACTCCTCTTAGGAACTCAAGCTCCGATTATGCATGAAATGACATTTTATAATTTTCTTATGTTGTCCACGTGGACGAAAATTATTCCCATGGTGACCCCCCTTTCCGTTTTTTACTCTTTCTTATTGTCATATACCATGTGGCTATCAGGTTTCAATCACTCCCTTTAATCCATTAATAAAAGTTTGTATTTAGGGTATAGTGTGAAGGTAGCAATTATTTTCCCTACTATGACCTTTCCCCACCCCACATTGGTTGAGAATTTATTATGTGTCCCTTTTCTTTTAATTGTAGCTAAGTGTGGGTGGTTGATGTTTATACCTCCTCATTGCATGCCCATGCCTTTGTCACATTAATGTGACCTGCCTTGCCTTATTCAACTTTTAATTAGGAAAAGGAAGGGGGAAATGGAGGTAGCACTCCCCTAATCTATTCTTTTAAGATATGCATTGCCTAATTATACCCCTATTTTATTTTTTCAATTTCCTTGGGGGGTGAAGAATGAAGGATATAAAACACATCTCCATTTTCTATACTCCAAGCCTTACTTGGCCTCCACTCATTTATCAATTATCCAAAATTACTTTAATGAGGTCAAGCCCAAAAATTTAACACAATCCTACAAGAATATATATTAAACTTGCAACTTTGTGAGAGTAAAATAAAGGAGATTGAAACTAGTTCTCACAAAACAGTAATTAACATGCATATAAGTTGTTCTTAAGAAAATATTTACTACGACTCAAATATGGTTTTTCCCAATTAAAACAAAAGATAATTTATTTCAATCCAAAATATATTTCGAGTGTTAAGATGATGTAAATTGATTAATGATTCATCCTAATCCCAATATCTTCGTCTTTTGTCCACTTCCTAAACTTGACCATTGTTCATAGTGTATTCCATATTTTTCTTCATGGATCCATTTTGGATCATGCTTCTCAAATAAGAAACTTTTGAGTCCCACAAAAGCATATTCTTTTAGCACCATTCTTCAAGTCTTGAAGGGTTAATGGTCTAAATTCCTTAAGCATTTTTTTCAAAATATTTTTCTAACTCTCAATGACTCTAGAGGTTCCCAAAATGTGGTTGTTCTCTTCTACAATCTGGTGTTTATCTTAGCTAAAATTTACTAATATCCCATACATTCTAATGAAAAAATGAAATCCTTGTACAATCTACTTCCTTAATGGAAAATATCCATGATGGCCTTCCATGGATTGTCAAATGAAATAATTTGTGGATTTCTTTTCCTTTTGGAATTTGTAATTGCACATGTCTATAATATTGCCACGTTTTTTCCTCATTCGTCTTTCCTTATGAGGATTGATGAAGATACAAAAAAAAACTCCTAGGTTGTCATGGCATATTTCTCCCCTTGGATGTGCCTATGGGACTAGAGAAGGCATCATTTTTAATCAAGCCATCATAGTGAGAGTGCCCACACTTTGTTACAATTGCTATTCCTTATTTTTCTACAATTCATTGTTGATGATCCCTTAGCATTCATATATTTTCTTTAGTTATTAATGCAAACTCCACAACCTAAAGTAAATGATAAATACAAAAACTACTAATCCATAACTAGCAACAAAGATTCCAAAGAAAACATAACAACATTAAATATCAATACAAATATTCTAGTTCCCTTTTTAATTATTGTCCTCTTCTTCTATAAAAATCTTGAAATTTGTTATCACATCTCACATTTCCTTCTCTAGTACAAGTTTCTCTTATCCTCATGCTTGTAAAAATGAGAAGGAAATTCAATGTGTTTAACTATGAGTGCCTGAAGCCATTTCAAATGAGGAAACCAATAATGAAGTGTTGTTGGCTAAAACCACAACATATTTTCTCCAATCACTTGTGGTAGGATGGATTATCCACCTACTTCTTATGTGGAATTGGAGTATCTACAAGAACTGTAACCCTTAAAATTTATTTCCATACCAATGGGATTCTAGGAAACTCACAATACATTCTTGGGATGCCTCTTTATTGTGGTGGTTCTTTACTAGTGGAGAAATAGTATTTCAATATGAATCTTCTATAATTACTAACTTCAATGGTAAGTTGATTATTTATTTTTCTACCACTACTTCTCTTTGGACTATTGTTTCTTCTCATAGGTTTTGTTTCCTAGTTCTTTCAATAAAACTAGGGATGTATCCTTCAACATTTGGCATTCAAATGTCTAGTTAGTTTGTAATGCTTACAATAGTTCTTAATAGTACATTGGTTGCTTGGTACTCTCATCTTTCTTGGGATATTTTGAAATTTTTTATTGCTTAAGGAAGTGATCTTAGGATCCTTCTTATTCTTGAAACACTCTATTATTTTCCCAAAGACTTGTTTCTTCCAAGATGAAGCCACATGATGGACTCTCAATCCACATAAGAATTATATATTACAACATCAACATTAATGAACCTTACGGTCCTTATTCTTAAAAACAAAATAGATAATACGTTGATTTTCTTGTACATACCTATTTGGTTTTCTCTTGTGCTTGCAATCTGAATTACTTCATATTCTAAGTGTTGGTACACCCTGAAATAATGGGGTCATCTCTTTGCTACCCTTTGTTTAATAATTCCCAGTAACTATTATTCTTATAAGTTTTCAATTCCTTCATACTCCTCTACCTTCAAAAAGGTGATATTGGCAGTCTCAATGCCTCTTAGAGATAGCCTTTGTTTAAGAGGTGCAATGTATTTTTTCCATAGTATTCTCACTACATTGCACAACCTTAAAGAAATAACCCTTCTCATCTTTACCACCATGAAATCCTAATATTTCTTGCTTCATCCTATATTCTACTACAAAAGTGTAATAATCCCTTAGCCTTTCTTTCCAATCACTTATTGCTTGTAGTCCATTTCATTCATTAGATTAGAGTATTTCCATTAGGTATGCAATTCAAAACCAACAAATGGCTCATTTGTTGATTTTGAAAGAGAAATTTATTCAAAGCAAGTTCTTTCCATTTTGATCTCATACATGGTGCAAACATCTTGTGCAGAATTGGAAGCATATTCTTCTCTCTTTAACACTCTAACTTCTGTTTAAATTTTTGAGAGTATTTCCTTTATAAGTTATACCAAGCTCATCACAATTGTGCCATCATGTGTAAACATTTTCTCTAATGTTAATCATCTAACTTATTATCATCTCTACATATTCCATGAGTTGAGAGTTGCAATTATCCAAGAATTCCATGGAGTTATCATCAAAGTATTAGTTCCCTTTCCAATTGTTGCCTAGTGGAGGAAATAAACTCTTTACACACACACACACACACACACACACACACACACACACACACACACACACACACACACACACACACTTGTTCCATTTGAGCCTTTCCTTTGCTAAAGATTCACCCTTATATGATGTATCATAGCTTATATTGGAAAGGATACATTTATCTAATAACAATATAACCCTTATTAAATTATCCTATGTCCAAATTGATTCACCAACATTAAGGATGTGTGTGTGTGTGTGAACGCATGCACACGTGTACAAATATCCTTAATGTTGGTGAATTTAGTTGTTCATAAGCCCATTGATTAAGGGTGTGTGTGTGTGTGTGTGTGTGTGTGAGAGAGAGAGAGAGAGAGAGAGAGAGAGAGAGAGAGAGAGAGAGAGAGAGAGAGAGAGAGAGAGAGATATTCAACCCTCTTCTCCACCCATGGATGATACATCATAGCTTATACTAGGCAAGGATACATTTCTCTAATAACAATATAACCCTTAACTAATTGGCATATGGCCAACTCAATTCACCAACACGGGCCCTATGTTTATTATTATTTCTTGTTGTGTTCTATAATTCTTAGTAATTTTTTTTAATTGTCTTATGATTGTACTTTTGTTATCTTTGTGTTGTAGTGTATTCAAAAAAATATTTACATGTATTCTACGGGGATTTTGTTGAACAATTGTATGAGTATACTACATGTAACTCATACAATTGGAAAACTAATCATAAAAGGAGGCTTTACTTAGCTCCAAGAATTCTAGAAAATATGTAGAATATATTTAAGGATCAACAATATATTTTATTCTATGCTAATGGCTCAAAGGATAAAGGAGAAACTTGCAATCTACACTTAAGGCTTCGCACCCTTCTTCAAAATACTCAACTATGATTTAGATTGGTGTGTATCTAAGTTTTTTTCCTCTTGGATTTATGAACCAAGTGAAATCAACAATGGAATTTTATTGTTTCTTCTAAATGAGGACTCACCAACCAATTTGAAACTAATATCTTGCTATGGAATCCACCATCGATTTTATCATGTCCTTTGGAATCTTAGCTCTAGCAATGGATATCAAATTTAGAATGACTTTTCCCTCTCTATACATAAAAAAGTATATGTTATTCTGAATCAATTTGAAGCTTTTCTCCCTCTTTTGTCCACTACAACATGGGAAATCTCCAATTCGACCAACAATGATCTTGGAAAACAAAGCATAAATGCTCCTAGTTTATTTTGGATCTACTACCCTCCATGAACACTTTAGCTTCATATCACTGCATAAATATTGGCTTCTTCTTTGTCTAATTCAAAGTCTAAGTCTCTTATTTTCTTCTTTCTACAAAAAATTCAATTCAATGAATTAGAAACACACTAATAAGAACAAAAATACCCAATTGCATGAATATCAAAGCTCTTTAAAATTCCATGAATCATTAAACCCTATTCTTTCCATATTGCCAACCTCTTTATCCCCTTCTAGTTAATACAAGGATATAGGATACAATAATCTATTATGGAAGTCCTACTATCTCATCATATCACTTGTCTTCATCCCTCCAAAGTCCAAATGACCCTTAGAATATGCACATGACTCTTCATGGATTCTCAAGGTATAAATATGTATGGAACAACCATTTGGGATTTTTTTTCCATGTGTCATTGATTATACACTATAGAGTCCTCCCATGGCAACCTCGTTTTTTTTCGGTACCTTTTCTCTCTACCATATTCCATGTGGCTATTGAGTTTGAGTATTCCCTTCTACTATGGACCAAATCCCCAAAATGGCATAAAAATAAAAAGAAGAGTACCTCCAAGCCTTGAAAATGGAATAAAGAGAATCAATAAGAAGCCTCTTTAAGGAAACAACCTTATTTAACAATATATCAATTGCATAAGATCAGATGATCTAAAAAATAGGTCTCCTTGGTGTATATATAGGAGACAAAGGGTACAATTACAATTAAGTTCTTAGCCTGCAAATAAAGACAACAATGATATAAAAATATATATTTAATGTCACAATATCTAGGGCTTAATATGCCCCTCCCCTTTAAATAAGCGTCATTGCCAACACTTGATTAATTGTAATGTTTCTACATGAACAACTCATCTTCCCAATTCCCCTCTTCTATTGGCAAGTTCTTCCACTTATTGAGGCACTCACTAATTTCTTAATTCGTATTTGGTTCAAGGGATTTTGTAGTAGGATCTTCCATTAATCATTAATATTTGGTAAATAGTTTAAATTGGGAAATTGTCATCAATTTTTTTTTACGAAATAAACATGGAAGTGAGGATGTACATGCGAAGTTGGAGGAAAATCCAATTTGTAAGACACACTTCCAATCTTTTTCAACACCTTATAGGGACTATAGTACTTGGGTTCTAATTTAATTGTTCTTCTTTTGTTCCTTGAGGGAAATTTGTTTGTATGGTTGTAGCCTCAAAAATATGGAATCTCCCATTTCAAATTTCCTTTCACTATGTTGTTGATATGCTTGTTGTTTAATCCTATTTTGTGTTATATCCACCTTAGCTTTCAGTAGTTGGATAACCTCTAGTTGGTTCTCTATGTGATCCTCCATTGCTTGAACCTTGGATTTCCCTTTCAAGGATTATGTGATGGATGGGGTATGATAACCAAATAGTTCCACAAGTGGAGACATTTTTTTATGATGGAAGGATGTGTTGTACCACCATTATGCCAAGGGAAACCACTTGACCCATTGTCTTGGTTTATCATATGTAAGGAAAAAAATACACCCTTCCAAAAATTGTATTCACAATCTCATCCAATTCGATTGAGGATAGTAAGTGGAGTTAAGGGCCCACTGAGTACCCAAAAAAGAAAATATTTTTGTCCAAATTTAATTGTAAAATTGTATTTCTATCACTCACAATAATATTGTGTATTCCATTAAGCTTTTGAACTATTTCCATGATGTTGCAACCATTGTAAATACTTTAAATTGAGGAGAAAGAGAGAATAAATTGACATAATTTGTGAGTTTATCCACCACTACCTTGATAAAATTGTTTCCTTCAAACTTTGGTAGACCCGTGATAAAATACATTTAGAACTCTTCACAACACTAACATGGTATGGCTAATGGTTGAATAAGATATAGTCTCTGTATTGTCTCTCCCTTATTCTATTGGCAAGTCAAACATTATACCACAAAAATTTCAACATAGGTTTAAGGACCTTCCTAGAAAAATCCTTCTTAATCCTATGGTAAGTTTTGAAAAACCTTAAATTTTCTCCTATATGAGAAGTGTGCAATTCCAAAAGGATGTTTTGTTTGAGTTCGAAATTTTTGTTAAAAAAAATTATGTGATCTTGATACCATAGGGAAACATTATTCCACACAAATTTATCTAATGTAATAGGGTCCTCTTGTAGTTCCTAAATTATCCTTCGTGCCTTCTAGTCTCACTTCCATTGTATCCCTACTTCTTCCACCCAATCAAATTGTGGAATGGAAATAACACATTGTAATCCATATGTGTCTTATTATTTCCTGGAAAGTGCATATACTACCACATTTAGTTTTCATTTTTTTTTGTATAATGTCAAATTCATAACCTAGAGTCTTTGTAACCCATTTTTGTTGCACTTCCAAAGATAATCCTTGTTCCAAGAACTACTTATTGCTATCATGTTTTTTTCTTACCTTGAGGTGTAGTTATTTTGGGTAAGGGTTTCATTCTTAACTAGATACCATATGGCCATAATGTCCTTTTTATAAATTGGTTTCAGTAATTTTCCTCCTTTAATTTTGAAACTTTCAAAGGAAAGGAGCCTTCCTTCTTGCATTAAAGTGCATCAATGTTATCCCCTCAGGCATTACAACACACAAGCAATATTTTTTTGAAGTCAGGTGTGGCTAACATAGGATTTGTACATACATCCTCTTTAAGTTTTTTTTTTAATTTTTGGTTTCTTATTGAGTCCAAGAAAATTCATCCTTTTTCAATAAAATTTTAGAGTTCATGTTTCAATTTGACCATAATTATTGACGAGATTGTGATAATATCCTACCAATCCTAAAAATCCTCTAAGATTCTTCAAGGTTTTGTGAATTGTAATTTACATCATATTTTTATTGTTGTTAGGGTCCACTTTGACACCTTCATGAGATATAATATGGCCCAAATATTCCACTTCATGAACACTAAAGGCACAGTTAGAAGGGTTTCCATATAGTTTTTTATCCTCCAATCATTTTTAAGACTATGTCAACATGTTGTACATGCTATTCCCAATAATTGTTGTAGACTAGTATATCATAAAAAAATTCACAAATTTTTTAAGGGTTTACAAAATAGAAATCATCAAGCTTTGAAACGTGAAAAGTGTATTTAGTAAGTCCAAAAAAAATCATCAAATATTCCTAATGACCTTCATATGTTCTAAAGGTTGTTCTTGGAATGTCTTCTTGCCTCATTTTCATTAAATAGTGTATTTACTATTGAGAATGGATATGCAACTTGGTAAAGAAAATTGCTCCATGTAATTCATCTAATAATTCATAAATTACAAAATATGAAACTTACATTTATGGTTCATCTTGTTGATCCCTCTATAATATGGACAAATATGTTATGAACCTTCAATTTTTTAACCATTACCATTGGTGCAAAAAAATGAGTTGTCTAGGCTAAATTATGCTATCATTTAAAATTTCTTGAACCATATTCTCAATCTCACTCTTGTGTGCATATGGGTACCTTCAAGGTCTAATGTTAGGTCGTCCACTTCCTAGTTGGAAGTGAATAACATGGTCATGATATTGGGTAGATAAAAACCCTTTCGAGATCTTTCCAAATACCTAAAATGATTGTCAATAACCCTTTAGAGACCCACATGAATAGAAGGTATATATGTTTGAACATCTAGTCAACATAATTTTAAGTTACACAATGGTTTCCTTTTTTATCAATTTTATTGTGCTATTAGATTGTATCACTTTAGAGGGTTTCCATGGAATCCTATGAGTTCAATTTCCTTTTCCTTCTAAGGAGAATCTCATGAAAATATAATGAAATTAAAATCCCTATAATTGTAACCATTGGACCGCTAATACAACATCAACGCTACCCATTTACATTGCAATCATTGGACTATCCAATAAATATTCCCCCGTAGTAATCTTAATACTATGGAACTTCCTTGAACAATTTATGGTACCTCCATATGAAATCATCATTTTAAACCATGATGATAGATCTATAAAGCAATTAAGGTGTTTGGCTAATTTGGAATTAATGAAGTTATCAATGCACTATTACCTTTTTTATTTTTCAATATAATCGCTTGCTCAAGGCCTTGTTTTCCCAAGGCCCTATTACCTTAATTGTTAATTTCTAGCCAATGCATGAAAATATATGGTTGGATTCCTATCTTCTAGTTCTACATCATGACAATATTGGAGATCTTGATCTTCTTATTCTTCATTATCTATGTAGAATAATTTATTCTCAATACACGTATTATTCTAACTATACTTTCTATAACAATTGAAACATAGTCCCTTTTCTCTTCTTTTCTCCACTTACTGAGGTGTCAACCTTATAGGCTAAGTGAGGTTAGGAGGGGAACAATTTCCTCTCTATATGTGTTAGTGGCAACACTTCTAGTAGCTATATTTTTACTTTCATCTTTCCTTTCAAAACTAAAATCATTCTGCAATGATTTAGGTTCAAAGAGATGTACCTAATGTTGAATTCTCTTCTTTAAAGTACCCATAAAGAGATTCAACAAATTATCCTCTGAAACGTTCTTCATTGTAAGACTCAACTTTTGAAAGTTCTTAATGTGCTTGATAACTATGCCTCTTTTCCTAAGATATATCAATTAGATAAAGAAGGTGTTTCTATTAATATATCCATAATGTGCTATCAATTCATTTATAAATACATACCAAGAGACAATATAGTCCTTTTCATGACCACAAATTCATTGGTACCACAAAAATTGATCAAAATCTAAATACAAGGATATAATATCTACCTTTTGTAAAATTGGTAGTTGGTGTAGAGAAAATAATTGTCCATTTGGAATATCCATGTAATGGGATCAAACTTATTCATATAGATATTAGGAATGAAGTAGTTCCTCGGTCCCAATTTTAACCCACGAATATGTGGATATTGGAGTAATGAGTGACCAGGCATCTGGGATTCAAATCTCTTGTTCTCTATATGAAATAAAATTTTCTTTTAAGGTGATTGTGACTCCACGTTATTGTTTTCCTTATGTTAGTTTTCTACCCTAATCGCCTTACTTTAGGATTTAATCACATAATGTATACAACCATCTCTTTTTAATAAGTCTGTGTAGTTAGTAGTTATCAATAAATGTAGAAAGGGTCTCTCTACTAATTAAGGCCCACTAGGAAGCTGTTACTTACTAATTTTTTTACCATGTCAATGTTATGCAACCAAGTCACATAAACAACATAAAATTAGCATAAATAGAGTATAAATAATAACCTATGCATTAATAATGAAGAAAAGAGATGATTAGCAAGACTCTTCGAGGGGGAAACCTCCTTACACAAAGTACACATTACAAGACACAGTGTGATGACTAAAATCAAAATGTCTCCTTCCTATATATAGGAAACAAATGGGTACAATAACAGCTAATGGACCCAAGGTGACATCAATAATATAATATACTAATAAAAATTCCACTAATAGACCCAATCCAACATCAATAATATGTAATGCACCACAATATATGGGGTAACA
Source organism: Pseudotsuga menziesii (assembly GCA_001517045.1). Taxonomy (NCBI): domain Eukaryota; kingdom Viridiplantae; phylum Streptophyta; class Pinopsida; order Pinales; family Pinaceae; genus Pseudotsuga; species Pseudotsuga menziesii. The sequence goes on from LPNX010442786.1 coordinate 258,057, forward strand.
CGCCATTGTATAGGGGGTAATGCACCACGATATAGGGGGTAATGTGCCAACATTTAGGGATTAACATGTCCCTCCCCTTTAGACTAAGTTTTGTGATCAACACTTAGTTGTGGATACTTCTGTATGAAAGATTATCTTCCCATGTTAAATCTTCAACTAATAATCTCTTCCATTTGATGAGGTACTTTGTGATAGCCTAATTGCGTAGTTGTTTGGTCTGTGTTTCAGTGATTTGTTTTGGTTCCAATATGATTTTTCCTTGTTCATAAACCTATGGAAATATAGTTTGAATTGGGATCTTATCTCTAATTACCTTTTTTAAGAAAGAAACTTAGAAAACTGGGTGTACCATTGAAGATGTAGGGAGCTCCAATTTGTAAGCCCTAGTGCCAATATTATGCAACAGTTTATAAAGACAATAGTACTTTGGTGATAATTTATTATCCCTATTTAGTTGCTTTAGGGAAATTTGTTTGTAAGGTTGTAGCCTCAAAAACACACAATCCCCTTCTTCAAAACTCCTTTCACTGTGATGTTGATTTGCTTGTTGTTTCATCCTATTTTTTGACATAGTTAGGATTTCCTTCAGTAACAATAGAACTTCTTGTTGGTGTTCAATGTGATCTTCCACAACTTTAAATCTTGAATTTCCTTTTAAGGGATATGTGATAGATGGAGTATGGTACCCATAAAGTTCCATAAATGGAGACATTTTTTACGATGTATGGAAGGAAGTATTGTACCACCATTCTGGAAAAGATAACCATTTCATCCACTATTTTTGTTTATCAAATGCAAAGCAACGAGTCTATCCTTCCAAACATTTGTTCACTATATCAATTTTCCCATCGAATTGAAGATGATAAGATGAACGATGAGCCAACTAGGTAGCCAAACAAGAAAATAATTCAATCCAAATTTTCCCGGTGAAAATTGGATCTCTATCACTTATAATAATCTTTGGGTTTCCATTTAACTTTTGAAATGTTTCCATGAAGGATGCAACAACTGTAATTGCATTGAAAGCGTGAGAGAGTGCACAAAAGTGTGCATACTTCTCAAGGTTATCAACAACCACCATAATAAAATTATTCCCTTATTACTTGGGTATACTTGTGATAAAATCAATTGAGACGTCCTACCAGTGCTGACAAGGAATTTCTAATGGTTGTAAAAGACCTGGGGTCTTAACTATTTCAACCTTATTTTGTGGGAAAACTAAGCGTTCTGCCACAAACCTTTGAACATCAAATTTAAGGCCTTGCCAAAAAAATCCTTCTTGATCTTGTGGTACGTTTTTAAGAATCCCGAGTTCCCAACTATATGAGAGGTGTGTAATTCCTCAAAAAAATCCTGAGTTCCCACCTATATGAGAGGTGTGTAATTCCAAAAGGATTTTTTGTTTGAGTTGGGAGTTCTTACATATATATAAGTGATCCTTATACCATAGCGAATCATTTTTCCACACAAATGTATATGATGCATTTGGATCCTTTTATAGATTTTGAATGAGAATCCACATAGATAGGTCATTCTTCCATTATTCCCTTGCTACTGTTACCCAATCAGGTTGTATAATCGAAATTGCACAAAGCAATGCCTCAACATATTCGTATTTTCTATAGAGTGCATCTACCACCACATTCTAGTTCCTTTTTTATTAATGATTTCAAAGTCATATTCCAATATCTTGGTTACCCATTTTTGTTTCTCTTATAAAGATAGTCTTTGTTCCAAGAAGTATTTAAGGCTAACATGATCTATTTTGACCTTGAAGTTCGTACCTATTAGGTAAAATGCCATTGCTTAAGTTCAAGAAGTATTTCCATCGTTTCCTTCTCATAAATGGTTTTTTGTAAGTTCTTTCCCTTAATTGGTTGACTTTTGAAAGTAAGGGATCGTCCCTATTGCATTAGGACATCACCAATTCCATAAAATGATGTATCACATTCCACAATGAATATTTTTGTGAAGTATACTATCGTCAAAATAGGAGCTTTGTACATTGGCTCTTTAAGTTGTTACAAATATTGAGTTGCCTAGAGATTCCAAGAAAATGCTTCCTTCTTCAATAATGTTGTTAGAGATGTCACTATTCTTCCATAGTTGTGGAAAAATTTGTAGTAGTACCCTGTCAAACCTAAGAATCCTCTAACATTCTTCAAGGTTTTGGGAATCAACAAGTCCATCATGGCTTTAATTTTTTATGGTCTACCTTGACACCTTCATGAGATACACTATGACCCAAACACTCTACCTCATGTACCCCAAAGAAGCATTGGGAAGGTTTTTCATATGGTTTTTGCTCCTCTAGTAGTTGTAGTACCCTGTCAACATGTTGACCATGTTCTTCCCAAGACTTTCTATATATTAGTATATCATAAAAAAATATTAACACAAATTTTCTAAGGAAAGTCTTGAAAATGGATTTCATCAAAGCTTGAAACGTGGAAGGTGAATTCGTAAGGCCAAAAGGCATGATCATAAATTCATAATTACCTTCATGAGCTCTGAATGTCATCTTTGCGATGTCTTTTTCCTTCATTCTGATTTGATGATATCCTGAACGGAGATCCAACTTTGTGAAGTAAATTATTCCATTTAGTTCATTTAACAGTTCATCAATTACAGAAATGGGAAACTAATATTTAATGGTGATGTTTTTTTATCTCTCTATAATATGGACACATACACCATGATACCTCCTTCTTGTGTACCATTACCACTAGTGAAAATCAAGAACTTTGGCTACACCTAATTATTCCTGCCTCTAACATTTCTTCAACCATGTGCTCAATTTCACTCTTCTGGCCATAGGGGTATCTATAAGGATTGATGATAGGAGGAACATTTCTTGGAATTAAGTGAATAGCATTATCAAAATATTGAGTAGGTGGATGACCTTTTGGAATATCTTCAAATACCCTGGAATGGTTATCAATGACCCTTTGGAAATCGAGGGGAATATGAGGCTTAGATGTTTGAACATATAGTGAGCATAATTGTGTAATTATACCTTGATGTCATTTTTCAACAAATTGGTCATACCATTAGATCTTATCACCTTGCTTGGATTCCCTGTGATACCCCTTAACTCAAATTCTTCTCCTTCTCATGAAAATTTCCTGAAAATAAAAATCCATGTTTACCAATGATAATAACCATTGAAACCCTAAGAAAATATCAACACCACCCATTGGGATAGAAATCATAGGAATATTCAATACATATTACCGCATAGTAACATTGATATTATGGCATTTCCCAAAGCAATTGATAGTTCCTCCATATGCAGTAATTGGAAACTCTAGTGCTGGGTATACAAAGCAATTGAGAAGATTGGCTAATTTACAATGAACAAAATTATGAGTACTACCAGAATCAATCAACATTGTTACCTTTTTCTTTTTGTTATATAGTTTGATCTCCAGAGTTTGAGGAGTGATAATTCCAGCCAATGCATGACAATATATGGTGGGAATAATCTCTTCAAAATTAATCTCTTCTATTTATTCAACTGGAGATGGTTCCTAATATTTTGTTTCTTCCTCTTCACAATCAATATAGAATCATTTCTTCTCACCACACTTATGATCCTTAAAATACTTGCAATCACATTTAAAGCATAGAATTTTTTCTCTTATTTCATCCAGTTGTTGAGGTGTCAACCTTTGAGGTTGGTTAGAAGAAGGTGGATTATTCTCTATATATGTGTTGGACGTGGCCTTTCTAGGAGAAATCGTCATATTTTTAATTTCAACCTTCCTTGACACAATGAAATCCTTCTCTAAGGATTGTGGTTCAAATAGATGCACCTCATGTTGAATTTTATTCTTCAATGTTCCAATAAATAGATCCAACAAATTATATTCTGAATTATTCTTCACTCTAAGACTTGGCTTCTGAAACTGCTTGGTGTGCTTAGTAACTAGGTCTTTTTGCTTGATATTTACCGAATGGTTAAAGAAGGTGTTTCTATTAATATCCATAGATTGTGCAATCAATTGTTCTGTGAATATAAAACAAGATATAATAGAGTCCCTTTTATGGTCACAAAGCCATTCATACCACACAAATTGATCAGAATCTAAATATAATGATGGAATAGTTACCTTTTTCAAAGTTGGCACCTAGTGTAGATCAAAGAATTGGCCCATATAGAATATCCATGTTATGGGATCATTGCCATCAAACCTTGTCATGTTAATCTTGGGAATAAAGTAGTTCCTTGAACATGAGTTTAACCCATGATGATGTAGTGAGTCATCGAATTTTGTGGAATCAAAATTCTTCTTCTCCAACTGTTTTTCAATATGTGATTGGAATAAGTCCCCTTTTTCTTACGTATCATCTTCTTGATTAGATAAACGAGGAATAAACCTATGCCCTATATCCTTCATCAGTAGCTTCAATTCTTAAAGATCTTCTTTACTAGCCATCTCATTTTCCATCCTTACTAGATCTTCTTTTCTATCAATCCCTTTGATATCTTCTTTACTAGCCATCTTATTTTCCAATTTATTTAAGTCAATGATTTTCACAATCCCTTTAATCATATATTCCAACTAGGACACCCTAAAATATATATCTTCACTTTCATCGTATGTCAAGGATGAAGCCTTATGTATTTTGATTGGAGTGTTATTTTTCCACTACATTTTGGTGGGATTTTGAACAATATAAATAGATATCACACCTTTGGGTCACCTTAAAAATATCATTCTACTAAAAATTATTCAAGTTTAAAGTGGTGTACCTTTTTTCAAACCCTGATTTGGAAATTGATTTGATGTCGACCTTCCAACTAAGGTAACTTTGAAATTTTGGTCCCTCCAAGTCTGAAATTCCTACCTCTAGTAGCTATGATGTGTCCTCTTTCCAATTCCATGGATTTCATTGAATTTATATGATCCAAAAAAAGTGGTGGAAATTTTACTACCGCTTGTTATTTTGTCCTTTTCAGAAGAGCGAAAATGTATGGCTTTTCATGTGTCCATTTTTTTATTCTAATTCTAAAATTGATACCCAATATATTTGGTTCTGTCTTATTTCTAATGAAAAATTTCTCACTCAATTTGGATCACACAATCTCTAGATATAGTTGTTTTCCCTAGAACACCTGTTTTATAGTGATTTTTGGCTAGCCATAAACCCTTAGATTCTGAAGTTATAACTCCAAACTTGTAATGATTCAAGATATTAAAAATGGTCATGTGATATATCTACTTATTTTCTAGGTGGGTTTAGAATATTATTATCTGAAACCTCTTAGAAAAATAGTTGTAGAGAAAATTCCACGATGGTTTTTTTTGGAATCACCAAAGGTTTGATAGCAAATGTTATGCAAGCAAGTCATAGAAACTGTTGATGTACATATAACTTCGGAATGTATTCTTCTATGTATCTTATGTATTGTAACCCGATGTTTATTCCAGGATGTTTCTATTATGTATTTGAGTCATGTTGTCATGCCCTGATGTTCCGATCGGGAGGATTAATAATGTAAACAAGTCTTGTCAAGTCATTAGGTAAGTCCCCATAGTTTCGGGGCACTTGAGTTATTATACAATAATTAAGGTGTAGGCTCGAGTAAGTAATTGTTAGTTGGGCTGACATGATTAAGTGCACTTCAAGTGAATGGAAGAATATAAATAGAGAGTGAGAGTCTCTCTATTTATCACTTGTACATCACATCACTTACTCTCTCAAGTGTGGCGCACTAGTGAAGAAGGAAATATACTAGGACTAGAAGACTACTGCTGCCGGGAGTGCATCTTATTGTTTTGGGGTCTTACATCTTGTGGTGATTCTATCTTTGAGGAAGTTGTGGGGTTTTCTCCATTTATGGTTTCCCCGATCAAAACTCTTTGTGTCTCTTGTCTCTTGTGATGTGCTTATGTTTTATTGTTGTGCTTGTTATTCTCTCAGTGAAAAGATCCTAACATAATGCTAGCTTAAATGTTGAAAAACTAACATGGTATCAGAGCTAACCTGAGAAGAAGACATTGTGCAGCTACAGAAGCTATGGATTCTTACTTTTTGGGTCTCCCTCCACATATTTTCAGCAAAAGTATGCTAGGATGACTCTCCATTGAAGGGTGCATCTTTCTGTCGAAGTGGAATTCAATTTTGAGCTTTTTCAGTTTTCGATGTGGAAATTAGGGATTTATACAGAAGAGGAATTTTTGAGTGAGACTAGAATAGGATTGTTCTCCTCATCAAAACCGAAGTTTAGAGACCTGGATCAAGAAATTTGGTTGGGTAAATCTCCGGGAAAGTCAAACCCTAAATACTAAAACTGCTAAGTTTTGGTACAGTCATTGTATTCCTAGATTGGAGAAGTTTTAGGAGATGAAAATTTCAAGGTCCAAAGATAAAATCATGATGAATCCTATGTCCAAAAATCAGACTCCGATTAGTTGCACTCCAAGAGATATGATCTCTCCAAGTTGGGGTTTCAGCCTCTTCCAGAATTCATCCCTAAACAGGACATCTGGGGAGATCTGCAATATCTTGGGCTACAGAGATCCAAATGGAATTCATGAAGATGTTCTGGAAAGGGAACAGACTATATGTTTAGTGGTCTGAATATAAGACTCAGAAGATGAACCAATGACACGTGTAATTCCGTACAACTTCGTTGTTCTGAACAGTCCTGTAACAGGTCACCTTGGGAAACGGATCATAAATCGCAAATGGTGAAACCAATTCTGATGAAACCTATGGGTTTGGATCAAGGAAATGTGAGGTTAAATGATTACAAAATTTAATACATAGAGGAGTAGTAATTTTGGAGATATCACAGAAACATTAATAGGCATTTCTGCAGAAGAAATTGGAAAATTAGGGCTTCCTGTTCCAGGAGCTTCCCTCCACTGTTTTTAGAAATGGAGTACATTGGACAGCTCCATTTGAAGAGATCTATCTGTTTATCTAATCAGATCTGAAATATTCCAAGTTTTTAAAATTAGGGTTTCTGTGACAAACCCTAGATCAGCCAGCTCCGGAACAAGGACGGACACCTCAAATCGGTAAGATCTAATCCTTTGCTATTTGCATTTGAGGTTCTCATTTCAATATGATCTATCACAATAGCTTGATGATAAGCTTGGTGAAGTTGAAAAATTCCAAGCATAGAAGTATTTGATCTCTCTGAAGAAAATGGATTGGACACCTACATGCGTATAGAGGTTCCAGTTTCAGAGGGAGACGAGGCCAAAGAAGACATCATGCTCATGCTGCAGAGGATGATGAACCATCCAGAAAGAGATCCAGATATGAAAGTGAAGATTCTTCAAGCGAGGATGAATATGTTATGATATCAGCTCTCATAGGTAACATTACTCATGGAAGTGATGATTGACTTATAGACAGTGGGGCTTCCAAACATATGACAGGATTCAAGGAATCCTTTGTAAGACTGTCAGAACATGAATCACCTCACAAGGTGAAACTAGGAGATGACTACCAATATCCAATAAAATGTAGTGGGGAATCTTCATACAAGCTAGACTCTGGTAAGTCTCTAACAATGAAAGAAGTATTGTTTGTTCCAGGACTCAAGAAGAACCTTCTCTCCATTTCAGCATTGATGCAAAAGGAATGCGGGTTGCATTCATAGATGGTCAAGTCATCATGTGGCCAAAAGGAAAGACTATCGATGATGCGGTAGTGATTGGAGAACAAGAAGGAGGCTTGTACAAATTGAAGGGACATCTAGAACAAGCCTTGATCCATGACATAGTAGAGCCAAATGAGCTTTGGCATAGAAGGCTTGCACATGTGCATTACAGAGCACTACCTATTGCAAGCAAAGCTATTGAAGGTCTTCCAGAATTTCAAGCTATTTGAAGGGAAGAACAAAAATCAGAATATGACCTAAGAAACCAGTTGAAGAATGTGTAGATCTAGAATGTAGAGACCATGCAGTCATAACAGTCTCTCAAATCAAAGAACAACTTGAAGCGGTAAAAGAAGAAGTGAAGAATGCAGAAGTGGTGATGGCCATTTTGAATGGCCTCCCAGGATCGTGGGATTCATTCATTTGAGGAATGTGTGCCAAAAGGAAGTGATTGATTTCAGTAGACTCTGGGAAGAGAACTCACAAGAAGAAGAAGCTCGAGAAGAGAAGGTGGGAGCAACTGAAGATCAAGCTCTTACCATCCAAAGAAGATCCCTCAAGCAATGAGGAATATGAAGAACTCAACTCTTGAAGAAATTCTTATCCATCCTAGCATTTGGATAAGAAATGATGCTATTATGAATGAAGAAGACGATGAAGCTGAAGGCTCAAGAAGGAGTATACCCACGAAACAAATAAAGATAAGTATTCAATTGTCATTTCATGATATTATTTTGTTATGCATTTGTTGATATTCAGTTATTGTATTATGCATGATAGGATGTTTGCATTAATGACAGTATACTACTAATATGCATGTGATGGGTAAGTAGCTCATGGTGCTATACAAATTCTCCATTGCTACTTATCTAGAATGAAACCTCTTTGCTGACATATTGGATTAGTGCACAATCTCAATGTTGTCTTGGTAGAGATGGAAGGCATCTAGAAAGTTTCAGTGAGATACGGATAAATGTTGTATTGGCTAAAGTAGTTGGATGATCATATATTTATGCATAAGTATTTGCCAGTATAAATATTCCTTATGAAATGTTCTAACCATACAAATGCATTTGACTTGTAGGAAAGACCGCATATATAATCGCCTACAAGCAAAGAAGAATGAAGACTTGTTCCGAAGAGCAAGTGACGACATTTCAAAATGAAGAATAATATGACGAGTGCAGTGACATCATTGATGCAGAACCTTCCAACTACCAAGAAGAAAGGGAAGACCAGTTTTTTTGGAATCACCAAAGGTTTGATAGCAAATGTTATGCAAGCAAGTCATAGAAACTGTTGATGTACATATAACTTCGGAATGTATTCTTCTATGTATCTTATGTATTGTAACCCGATGTTTATTCCGGGATGTTTCTATTATGTATTTGAGTCATGTTGTCATGCCCCGATGTTCCGATCGGGAGGATTAATAATGTAAACAAGTCTTGTCAAGTCATTAGGTAAGTCCCCACAGTTTCGGGGCACTTGAGTTATTATACACTAATTAAGGTGTAGGCTCGAGTAAGTAATTGTTAGTTGGGCCGACATGATTAAGTGCACTTCAAGTGAACGGAAGAATATAAATAGAGAGTGAGAGTCTCTCTATTTATCACTTGTACATCACATCACTTACTCTCTCAAGTGTGGCGCACTAGTGAAGAAGGAAATATACTGGGACTAGAAGACTACTGATGTCGGGAGTACATCTTACTATTTTGGGGTCTTACATCTTGTGGTGATTCTATCTTTGAGGAAGTTGCGGGGTTTTCTCCATTTATGGTTTCCCCGATCAAAACTCTTTGTGTCTCTTGTCTCTTGTGATGTGCTTATGTTTTATTGTTGTGCTTGTTATTCTCTCAGTGAAAAGATCCTAACATAATGCTAGCTTAAATGTTGAAAAACTAATAGAAACAACATAAAAAGATAATAAATAGTGTAGAAAGAGTAACCCATGCCTTAATTATGAAGAAAATATATGAATAGAAAGCCTCTTTGAGTGATGCAGGAGCATCGTGACATTCCAACAATGTGATGAGTGGGTCACATGGTGTCATGTGTGGCATGTTTTGGGTTTTGACGAGTCATAAGTCTATTATCAGTCGTAGAAATGATGGAGGATCATCACTCCCTACGTGGAGATCATGCCACTATTTATTTGTTGAGATAGGGACATTTCCATTATGCGTTGTAGTTGTTTTCTTTTTGGTTGTAGGACCACTCAGGGTGGGAAAAGTAATAGTTTAGCTTAAATAGACAAATTAGATAAGTAGAGGGGGTTCTTTTTCTTTAGTTATTCTCTTCAGCATTAGAATTTCAAGTTTGCAGAGAGACGGACAGAATTGCTTCTGGTTCCGCTTGTAAATATTTTAATACATTGAAGGAGAGAGTTGAGTTGTGTGTTTTTGTGGTTGCTTGATAGAAAGAGTAGATGTGTGTTTGTAGTATTATTAGCCTCTATGAGTTTATTGTTTTGAATTGTGAATCCATGAAGAGCCGACTTCGACGGTTTCCTAAACGTCTGTGTATTTATGTAAAATTGTTGATCCATGAATGAATTTGTTTCTTGAGTAGTTTAAATAGGTTTTAAATGCATGCATAGAAGAGTTAGGCTAATTAATATTAGAGACTTCAGACTAGATTGATTGATTCCATGATCAATCAATGCAACCCACAAATTTTCTTCCTTAACAAGTTTTGCAGAGAATGAACGATGGATATTGAGTCCGTAGACGAAGCTTTGATAGTCCGGGAGAGATCTGCAATGGAAGTTACAAGGATGATAACAGATCCGCAAAGATCTATGAGATATGTATAAAGGAGAAGATTGACGGTCGTGAATAAGGCCACCAATATTTGACAGGTTGAAGATTGTGGAGGAACAATTGCAGAAGGAGAGTTGTGGGGGAGAAACTTTGGAAAGTGGCACCCTGCATCCCGCAACCCTCTTGCGGAAAATATGTTGCGGAAGGAAATTTACGGGGGAGCAACATTGGGAGGTTGATATTCCGCATCTTGCAACCCGCTTGAGGAAGGGCTGTTGTGGAAGAATAATTGCAGGGAGGAATTTTTAGAGAAGAAGTTAGCTGAGGGTTAAATTTAGTCATCCTGCTAAGTGTAGGAGCAACTAGATCATGGAGGTGCTGGTTGGGTTGGTTGTGGTTGATCCCACTATTATACCAAAATCTCGTTGCCCTCATGTTATGAGATAGGTATTCCCTTGACTACTCCAATCCCTCAAAGTTTTCCCTAGAGAAATGAAGGTTCAAAGTATCCTCTTGCAATTTTTCCTTGTGTTGAGCTAGTAAAGCTCCTCTCCCATTGACAAAAAGCATTACCCAAGTCAGCGCCACTGTTGATACATGAGCAAGAAGTGGTGCCACCGCTCCTGTCCTTACTCCAAGAAGCGGTTCCCCCTTATCACTGCATGTTTGCTTCATTGAAGGAGTGGTGCTCGAGTTTTCAAGGAAAAAAAGGAAGCTTCGAGAGGATTCTCGAAGCTGACCTCCATGGAGCCTCATCCCTATGGTTTAGGACCAACTGGAGATGGAGATCCTCCATTTTAGGATGTTATATCCACCTCACCCATGAGATCCTCAACCATACCTATCCTCCCATGCCTTTAAATACTAGCTCATCCCCCATGGGGAAAAGGAGGAAGAATTGTGTTGCATACCCAAACTCTGTCAAAATAATTCTTGAGTCTTTGGAGGCAAGGTGAAGTTAGAGGCAAGGATCCATTGGAAGGAACTCTCAACAACAAGGCATGAAGGTTGTAGTCTCTCCAATCATTTATTAATAAAGAATGTCTTTTCTTTCCCATATATATTGTTTCATATGTATGTATTGCTTGATTCCTTAGTCACAAGCATAGATCTAGTTGATTATATTGTATGCTATCATTCTTTTCTTGTTATTTTCCATCTTTTACTGGTTCTTCTGTGAGGATAGCAAGGACAACCTTTGAGAAAAGTATTATGTCATCATTTTCTAGTGATGAGCCAGTTCTAGGGAGAGTCTATCATTCTGTGTTTGTGTTTTGTTCTAGACCTGAACAATTCAGATCTAGGGAACCGGCTCTTGTCCGCAGGAGGTGAGTATTTCTAGCTAACAAAAGTGGCGAATTCACTAGGGATCTACTTAGAATTCTGAATCTTTGGTAAGTTGAAACCTCCAGCTTCATTTTCAATTTCTAGATCTACTTTTCCAATTCATAGATCTGTAGATCTGCTTTGAATTTGATTCTTTTGCCTCTATCTACCTTTGGATCTTCATGTTTTTGGTTCATCGGTTTTTCTGGTGATTGTTTGGGTTCATTTTTCAGTCTGTAACTTCCTTTTCTGTTGCTTTTTTATTTTTCAAATCACCATCTCGGGCGCTGCTCTTGAGTTGTGTTATAAGTGTTAGATTTTTAACATTAAGCTACATCTATTAGGATCTTTAACTGAGAGAATAACAAGCACAACAATCAAACACAAGAAACAAAGAACATAGTGTTTTTCCTTGGGAAAACCATAAATGGAGAAAACCCCACAACTTCCTCAGAGATAGAATCAGCACCAAAAGTAAAACCCCAAAACATTAAGATGATCTCCCGACAGCAGCAACCTCTTTCTTCCTAGCCCCAGTGTCTTCTTCTTCCTCAGATATGTGCTACAACTGAGTGTGAGTGAGTGTGTGATAAATAGAGAGGCTAGCTCTCTATTTATACTAATTCCTAACTTGACTAAACCCTACTAGGGCCAACTTCTCTAGGAGAGTCTAATAACCCTAGTGCCCCGAAACTGCAGGGACTTTAACCCTTGAACAATAGGAGGGTTACCCACAATGACTTGACATGACTTGTTTACATTATAGATCCTCCCGATCGGAACATCGGTGCATGACATGACTCAATTACATTACAAACACATCCCAGAATAAACATCGGGGTACAAGACATAAGATACATAGGTGAATACATTCCAAAGTTACAAATACATCAACACTCCCTCTTAACTAGGAAGGTATTCTTTTGACACAATTTTCAGCACAGGTCTTCTTCTCTGTATTGACTAGATCATCTCGGCATTGTCATATTCAATTTGTATTCATCTTCAAGTCTTCTTCATCTTCAAGTCATCTTCGTCTTCAAGTCTTCTTCTAAGTCATCTTCTTCTTCAAGTCTTCTTCGTCACGGGATCTGGATCATCACAACTGCTGGAACATCACTGCTGGATGATCATCATTGTATCATTATCAAATCTGGATCATCACTTGATCTAGATCATCATCAAGTCTGGATCATCATCAAATCTAGATCATCACTTGATCTAGATCATCATCATCGGTGCTATCTCTTGATTCTTCTTGTCACAGTAAGTTCTACAGATCTAGCCCTTTTTCATGCTGGTTGTAGGCCTTCCCTTCATGTAGGTCTTCATCAGCACTTATATATGACCCTAAGTCAGAATGGCCCGCCTAAATCTTACATCTAACCTCATCTTGTTAGAAAGGCACGCCCAACACTCACATCTAACCTCATCTTGTCAGAAAGGCCCAGCACTCACATCTGACCATGTGTAAACACATCGCGCCAAAATGGCTTAGCACTTATATCCAACCATGTATGAACACACCGTATTGGAAAGGCTCAGCACTTACATCCAACCATGTTTGAAAACACCGCATCGAAAGGGCTCTGCACTTACATTTTACCATGTTCGAAAACATTACATCGAAAGGGCTCTGCACTTACATTCGACCATGTTCGAAAACACTGGATCAAAAGGGCTCTTAGTCCCAGAATGAGGATTCCTGGTAACTGACCAAGTGCCTCCATTCTCCCAGAGAATGGCATCATCCCTTATATCTAATCAAGTGGGAACACCTCCCTCAATCACATCAGAATCGCCATGCGCTCACATCTGATCATGTAAGACTACATCCTATAGTCATATCATAACAGCCCTCAGTCCCAGACTGAGTTTTCTTGGTAACTAAACAGGTGCCTCCATTCCAAGAATGGAATTTAGACCTTACATCTGATCATGTAGGGACCAATACTACAGTCACATCAGAATGGCTTAGCACTCATATCTGACATGGAATGAACCAAATCCTCTCACCATGATAGAATGGCTCAGCCCTTACATCTGACCATGGAAGGAACCTAATCCTCTCACCATGTCAGAATGGCTCTCGGTATCATCATTTCCCCTTGGAGGGAACCTCAATCTGGAGAACACCAAGCTTCTCCCTGAATTACTCAAACTTCACTCTAGCCAATGGATTTGTCAATACATCAGCTATCTGTTCCTCTGTTGCAACATACTGGAGCTTCATTGCTCCTCTCTGCACCATATCCCTGATATAGTGATACTTGATCTCGATATGCTTCGACTTATCATGGAACACAGGGTTCTCTGACAACTTCACACAACTCTGGTTGTCGCAATATATACAAGTAGCATCCATTTGGAGATCAAATAAATCAGATAGTATCTTTCTCAACCACACTGCCTCGCAACTAGCTAAACAAGCTGCGACATACTCTGCTTCAGTTGTACGCAGTGCCACACAGGATTGATTCCTGCTAAACCAAGAGATCACACCTGACCCCATACTGAAACAACATCCTGAAGTGCTTTTCCTATTGATGGCACTTCCAGCCCAATCTAAATCAACATAACCCTCTAGGTTAATCTTCTAATTTTCCTCGTACTTGAGCCCATAGTCAACTGTACTCTTCAGGTACCTTAGAATATGCTTTGCAGCAATCAAGTGAACATGTCTCGGATCTGTCAAGAATTGGCTCAAGGTGTTTACAGCAAAGCAAATATCGGGTCTCATGTTCGTCAGGTACATCAAGGACCCAATCATCTGACGATACATCATAGCATCAACCGCTTCTGATGAAGCATCACTCAATAGCTTCAGGTTCGATGCCATAGGTGTGGTTATGGCCTTGCAGTCCATCATCCTGAATCTCTTCAGAATCTCTAGTGCATAATTCCCTTGTCCAAGGAAGATTCCATCCGAATTCTACCACACCTCCATGCCTAATAAATAGTGCATCATTCCCAAGTCTTTCATTTCAAACTCAACAGGAAGTTTCCTCTTCATATCAGCAATCAATCCATCCATACCTGTTACAAACAAATCATCTACATAGAGTAGGAGTATCACTGGATTTCCATCTTCAACCTTGTAGTAAAGGTTAGAATCTGTTTTACTCTTGGTAAAGCCCAAACTAGATAGGAAACCATCAAATCTACCATACCATGTCCTGGGTGCCTATTTCAAACTGTACAGGGCTTTATTCAATTTGCACACATGAGATTCCTTGTCACGTGTCTCAAAACCAAGTGGTTGTTCCACATACACTTCCTCTTCTACTACACCATTCAAGAAAGTAGTCTTGACATCCATCTGCTGTATCTTCCATTTCATTAATATAGCCAGAGAAAGTACTGATATGATGTAAGTGTATCTGGCTATAGGTGCAAAGGTTTCTTCATAATCTATTCCTTCTAGGAGAAACCACGAGCCACGAATCTTGCTTTATATTTCTTGATGCTGCCATTTGCAACATGCTTGATCTTGTAGATCCATTTGGAAGTTACAATGGACTTCCCTTCTGGTCTTGGGACAACATCCCAAACATCATTCTTAATGATCAATTGATACTTGTCGATCATTGCATCCTTCCATTCTTTCTGTTCTGTTGCTTCTTCATAGTTGGAAGGTTCTTTATCAATAATGTCACATAGCAAAGCTACATAACTGGAACATGACCCAGTTCTCTTTCTTCCTCTAGGTGTTTCTTTTGAAGCTTCATATCTTTCTACACCTTGGATAATTTCACGTACCCAAGCAGGTTTCCTCTTATGAGGATTCTTCTCCAGAGGTGGATCTACAAGTTCTTGAGGTTCTTCTATTTCTCAATCTTCTTCTTGAATTTCTTTGTTCATGGTTGTATCATCAACTCTAGGTGCTCTTGTTTCTTCAGGTTCTTCATCCGGTTTCTTCATGGATTTGATGTAGGATGAATCTTCGTCAAATGTCACATCTCTTCTAATGTCAATCTTCTTGAACCCTGGGAAGTATATTCTGTAAGTCTTCGAGTTTTCAGAGTATCCCACAAATATACCCTTCTTTCCTGAAGGATCTAACTTCATCCTCTTCTCTTTCAGAATGTGTATGTATACAGGACAGCCGAATATTTTGAGATGGCTGACTTCTGGTTTCTTACCGGAGAAGACTTCTTCAGGAGTCTTGTTCTCGAGTACTCTGTGTGGAGTATGGTTCTATACATACACTCTTGTTCTGGCAACTTCTGCCCATAGATGCATAGGAAGATCTTGATCATGAAGCATTGCTCTTGCAACTTCCATGATAGTTCTATTCTTCCTTTTTGCAATCCCATTCTGTTGTGGATTATAAGGAGTGGACAACTCCCTCTTAATCCCTGAGTCTTTACATAGCTCTTTGAATTCATTCGAAGTGAATTCTCCGTCATTATCTGATCGAAAGGTCTTGATCTTACTTTCATTGTGGTTCTCGATCAAGGATTTGAATTCCTTGAACTTACTAAATACTTCATCTTTGTTCTTCATAAAGTATATCCATTCCTTTCTAGAAAAATCATCAATAAAAGAGACATAGTATGCATACCCACTTAGTGAACTTGATGACATTGGACCACATACATCGGAGTGGATGATTTCCAAGATTCCCTTTTATTTGCCCTCGCTAGTTGGAAATGTCTTCTTTGTGTTCTTCCCTCTTGCACATCCTTTGCATACACCTTCATGTTTTGTCCGCATTTTTGGGAGTCCTACAACAGCTTTTCTTGCAAGTGGTAGTGCTCTATAATGCACATGTGCAAGCCTTCTATGCCAAAGCTCATTTGGTTCTACCGAGTCATGAACCAAATCTTGTTCTAGTTGGCCCTTCAATTTGTATAGTCCTCCATCTTGTTCCCCAATTAATACTACATCATCGAAAGACTTTCCCTTTGGCCACATGAGGACTTGGCCATCTACATATACAACCCTCATTCCTTTTGCATCCAATGCAGATATGGAGAGGAGGTTCTTCTTTAGTCCGGGTACAAACAATACATATTTTATTTTGATAGAATTTCCAGAGTCTAGCTTGTATGAGGATTTACCACTACCTTTTATTGGATATTGGTAGTCATCTCTGAGTTTCACCTTGTGAGGTGATTCATGTTCAAATAGTTTCACAAATTATTCCTTGAATCCTGTCATATGTTTGGAAGCACCACTGTCTATAAGCCAATCATTGCTGCCATGTGTGATAGTTCCCGTGAGAGCGGAGATCAGAACATATTCTTCATCACTTGAAGAATCATCACTAACTTGTCTGTTTCTCTTTGTGGAAGGTTCATCATCCTCTGCACCATGAGCATGAGGTCTTCTCTTGTTTCTCTTCTTCTTGTGAGACCTACTTTTGTTTTTAAGACAGTCTCTAGCAAAATGTCCTCTTTCATCACATGTATAGCAAATGTACTTAGACAAATCTCTAGGCTTTCTATAGTTATTCCTTTGATGAGAGTACTTACTTCTGTGGTGGCTAGATCTAGTTTTCTTGGATTTTTCTATGAGAGCTTAATCTTCACTTCCCATCTTTTCTTTTCGAGATACTATCCGAGCTTCTTCTTGAGATCATTCTTCCCATAGTTTGCTCAACTTGACTAACTTCATTCTGGCACAGATCCCTTGAATGAAATATTCCCATGTCCTAGGGAGACCATTCAAGGTGGTCATTACAATATCTACATTCTCCACTTCTTCATCTACTACTTCAAGTTGTTCTTTGATCTGGGAGACCCTTGTAAAGTAATGTTGGATGGTCTCCGCATTCTGGATATTCACATTCTTCAACTGGTTCCTCAAGGTCATCTTCTGGTTTATGTTCTTTCCTTCAAACAATTTGGTTAGGGCATCAAACATAGCTTTAGGTGTCTTTAGGGAGGACACATGTGGTATGAGGTGATCCTTAATTGAATCAGCAATAATCCTCTTTTCCATAACCAATTTCTTCTTATGTAAGGCCTTATCCTCATCTCCCTCTCCAACTGTAATCTCCTCATGGATGTAGGAGTCCAACTCATTTTCTTCCAGGACCAGGGAGATCCTATACTTCCAGGCTCAAAAATTATCAGCTCCCTCAAGCTTTTCATCAAGCTTGGTATGATGAGACATCTTAATTGAGAACCTCAAATAGAAATACAAAAGATTTATATCTTACCAGGTCAATATGTCGGATCTGGATTTGGAGCTGAAATTCTGCAGTGCTGGTTCAGGAGCAGATTAGGGTTTTGATTTTCTAGAGTTCTATCCAACCAAATTCTTTGATATTGATCCCTAACTTTGATTTTTTGGAGGAGATCAATCGAGGCCTGGGCTCACTGAAAAATTCCACTTATATGGAAATCCCTAATTTCCGGCAACAGTGTTGGGTCCAAAACTGAAAAACCTCATAATTGGATTTCATTTCAACAGAAAGATGCACCCTAGGGAGGAGATTTATTCCAACCTTCTTTTGCTGAAAATATGTGGAGAGAGATCCACAAATTAGGAATCCCTAGTTACCACAGCTGCAGAGTGTCTTCTTCTTAGCTTAGCTCTGATACCATGTTAGATTTTTAACATTAAGCTAGCATAATTAGGATCTTTAACTGAGAGAATAATAAGCATAGCAATCAAACACAAGAAACAAAGAACATGGTGTTTTTCCTCGGGGAACCATAAATGGAGAAAACCCTGCAACTTCCTTAGAGATAGAATCAGCACCAAAAGTAAAACCCCAAAACAGTAAGACGATCTCTCGACAGGAGCAACCTCTTTCTTCCTAGCCCCAATGGCTTCTTCTTCCTCAGCTATGCGCTACAACTGAGTGTGAGTTAGTGTGTGATAAATAGAGAGGCTAGCTCTCTATTTATACTAATTCCTAACTTGACTAAACCCTACTAGGGCTGACTTCTCTAGGAGAGTCTAATAACCCTAGTGCCTCGGAACTGTGGGGACTTTAACCCTTGAACAATAGGAAGGTTACCCACAATGACTTGACATGACTTGTTTACATCATAGATCCTCCCGATCAGAACATCGAGGCATGACATGACTCAATTACATTACAGACACATCCCATAATAAACATCGGGGTACAAGACATAAGATACATACGTGAATACATTCCGAAGTTACAAATACATCAACAATAAGTACGGTTCGGGAGCTATCACCGCTCTTCCTCTGTGTTAAAGAAGCGGTTCCACCGCCCTTTCTCTGTGTCCAAGAAGTGTTGTTGGACCTAGTAAAGCCTTGGTGTGAACCTACTGTAAGCGGTGCCACCCCTCTGTTTCTGCGTACAAGAAGTGGTGCTCAGGTTGGTAATGCCCTATTCAACACCTGCAGAAGCGGTGCCAGGTATTTTTCTTACCCCTGTTTGGTGTTTGATTCTTAAATGCTTGTTTTGGTATTTGAGATGCATGCTTCAGATAGTTATAGTTGTTGTTTGAACTCTGCAATTTGGTTTTGAACAGAAGACTCAATCAAAAATAAAATTTAAAATAAATATGAATCCATAGGTATTCTCAAGAATTGTGATTGATGTTAGTCTTTAAAGTTTCATAGTTGGCTTTGAATAGAACTTGGTTTTGTTAGATCTCTAATTTCTGTCTTCTTTGATAGAACAAGAAAAGATTCATTCTAGTTTTTCTTCATATGTTATACATGATTTTTTTATGTTTTTCCTTTTTTCATAAATTGTGACAGAATCTATATAAAATTTATTGTAGAATGTTGCTTTTAGTTCATTCTCACTTTAGTAGAAAAATATGAACACTTTTGTGTAAAGTTGTAACAATATTTTCTTGCTTTTCATTAGAGATCTCACTTATTTTTCAGTTCAAAAGAGAAGATTTTGTTTGTTTCAGTTAGGAAAGGACCATATAAGCAAGTGTCTTTTATTTTTGTATGGGATTTATTCTATGTTTCAAATGAATTGAACCTCTCTCTCCCTTCCTTAAGTAGGGCATACTTTGAAAGTGAAAGTGAAAATTTTGCACAATCATACTACATGGTTTTACTTTTATGTCCTCGCCTCTTGCATCCACCTAACCGTTTAAGATAAAATTAAGCGCTAGCTTATGTTGAAAAGTTTTAGTGATTTGTGTGATAGGTTAGTGATGTGTTTGGGTGTCATAAAATGTAGGAGTTGTCATTAATTTTTCTGCACTACAACCCGAGACTCGCGTGGTTTTTCCATGTACCGTCAGTATATCGAATGGCCTTTCACGTACCCTTGAGGTATATCGAAAGGTACTTCACTTACCTTGCGTATATCGGGAGACACTTTTAGGAATCCTGAGACCATCCAAGTTAACCCTTTGGTCATCTTGGAATCACACTAGTTGTGAAGCCTTGATAATCCCGTGAGGTTCCAGACCTTTAATCCACTCCTCTCACATATTTTTCTTGCTTCTTTAGTTTGAGTAGCTCTTTTTTTCTGTATAGTTGGGATTTTTTGGAAGAGAGAGATAGTTTTGTTACATAGTTATGGATTCTCCTTCCAAAACTACCAACCAAGAGACTCCTTTACCAAGCATGTCTTTTGTGTTCCCTCCATATGGGGATGTTGGTCCTCCTCTCTTGGCTACGTTAAGCCTTCCTGGATTGAATATTGGATTACCTGTTTGATTATTATCCAGTCCAGTTATCCCATGTACACCAGTTTCTTCTGATCCTAGTCCTTCATCGCAAGAGAATAAACCTCATGTTGATCCCTCTCCTTCTTCACCAGATGTGTCTTCTCACATTTCTCCCTCTTCGCCTGTTGAAAGTTGTAGTACTAGTAGTCAGGTGGATAAGAAGAAGAAGAAAAGGAAGATTAAGAAGAAGAAAAACAAACAAAAAACCAAGTCTCAACCAATTACTCCTCTGAGTGTGGAGAGTGTTGATCTGCACACCCAAAGACCACATAAGCCCAAATTCCGTTTTAGGCTTGGCAAGGGTGATCACCTTCTAAAATATTGTCATGGTCTGGCCCTAGTTTTGGAAGAGTGGTATAAGGTTTCTCGATAAGAGATGTCATCAGCCTCTAGTCATCATGTTTATGATCCACCCTCAACCAATGACTCTGTGGTTAACAGTCAGAAGGGTAAATTCAGAAATCCTTGCTTGCTTTGTAAGGACATGCACTTTACTTACCTTTGTCCTCACATGGGTGAAGCTTCTAAGTTGTTGGAAGATATTACTGTTTCTCGTCAATGGCTTCCAACAGGTTATCGTAAGTTGTCACTTAACATCCCATTGGTTGATAAAGTGGTTGATCTAGTTCTAACCTCGCTTGATCGCACTCTTCCTTTGAAGAGTGAAGTTGAAGTGGTCAATTCTGTTTCATCCGTAGTTGATCCCACTCTTCCTTTGAAGGGTGAAGTTAAGCTAGTTGATTCAGTTTTATCCGAGGTTGATCCCACTCTTCCTTCTAAGAGTGAATTCCAAGTGGTTAATCTGGATTCATCTGTGATTGATCCCATTCTTCCTTTGAAGAGTGAAGTTAAAGTGGTTGAGTCAATGTCAAATCCACCCGATCCCACTCTTTCATCAAAGAGCGTTAAGACTAAAGTATTCACTTTGACCAAATCTTCGTCTTGTTCTTCTCTTCCAGTACAGAATGAACTAAAACCTGCTGAAGTTTTTATGCTTTGTTCTGATTGTTCTCGACAATAGAAATTTTTTTTCTCTTTCTACAAAACCCTCTCCAAGTAGTGAGGTTATTTCCTTTGACTGGAGTAACCTAACAGAACCTCATATTCATTCGAGTGTCCCTTTCCAGATAGTCGTGAATGTTACTACTAGGCAGATACTTCGCACTATCATCAACGAACGAGATTCTTTTAGCATTCTATCCTCTACTGTTTGGAAAGCCATATGTTATCCTCCGCTTGTGCCAACCACCGATTAGATACTGGATTTTAATCGATGACCTACAGTGCCTTTAGGGATCCTTCTTCAGTTACCTATCACTTTCGAAGGAAAAACTATCTGTACCGATGTTATGGTAGTCCAAGGTCCCTTAGATTTTAATCTGCTCCTTGGGTGTGATTATGTTTACGTCATGAAAGTTGTAGTGTCCACACTGTTTCGAGTGATGTATTTTCCCCATGATGGGAATATTGTGACTATTGATCAGCTTTATTTCGTTAAACCTGATCATCGTGTGACTCCAAGTCATCAGACTTCCCTGAATGTCCCACATGTTCTTGTGGATCTTTCCCCTTCTAGTAAGCTTCTTCCCATCATAGGTAAAATGGGGGCCGTGGCTCCAACCTATGGATATCATACTGGATTTAAGTTGCTAGATTATTATGTAAGGGGGAAACCCACCAACCTCTGGACATCATGTTGGATTAGAACTGTTTGTGAGCATAGTTCCCATTCTCTGTCAAGGTCGTTAAAAAATGAAATAGATTCCTTTGAGCATAGTTTATATTCTATTTCAAGCTCGTTAAAAAATGAAATAGGTTATTTCAAGCAAAGTTTACCCTTTTAGTTTCAAGATTGCATAAAAATGAAACCATGTCTGATATCATAGTTCTTCTCCTGTGTCAAGCTCGTTAAAAAATTAAACAACACCTGACCATCATGTCAGGTTCTAACCATCATGTCAGTTTTCTCCAAGCATAGTTACTTTCTGTTTCAAGCTTGTGTAAAAATGAAATAGATTCCCTTCCCTTGAGTCGAGTATTCCCTTTAGTGTTAGAACTTGAACCTTCTTTTCACCTGCCTGATTCTCGTTCTTCCTACCCCCCTGGTAAACATTTTCACATTAGTAACCAGGTTTTTAGGTTGGGTATAGAAGAAGAATCATCAAACGAAACGAAGCTTGGGGGGCATGTCGAGCCACTAGCAACCATGCTAGGGGTAAGGTTTGCTATAAATCATGCTGGGGGCAAGCTTCCAACCTCTGTATATCACGTTAATGGGATTTTTCAAGCATAGTTTACCCATTGGTTTCGAGCTTGTGTAAAAATGAAACCAATCTTTGAGCATTCTTTCAATTGATCTTTGAGCTCGTTAAAACACTAAGATGGTGTTGAGCATTATTTCAACTGATGTTCAAGCTCGTTAAAAACAGTAAGATGGTGTTGAGCTTACTTTTCATTTTTTATGCTTTGGTTAAAACATAAAAACTAGTTTGAGCTTAGTTTATTACTGTTTCGTGCTCTAAATTCAAACATGAAAAAGATTAATAGAGTCCTCGTTAAGCTCTTTTTAGAATCTTAAAATGTGAAAAGATTGCCGAGTGAAAATGTCTTCTTCATGCTCATAAAAGGACCTGAAGAGTCGTCTTTCTAGTGATAGTTTACCCCTTTTTTGGACCAGGGGGCACTAATTATGAAAAAGGTACACTCCAGCCAATCATGACTAGAAGAGTTATCTAAGGTATTATTTTATACTTTTTCGAGCCCTAGAGACTAAATCATACGAAAAAGGACCCTTTGGATTTTTCTTTAGTTTGTTCAGACTCTCTAAACATGAACTACACTGAGTTTTATTTCATTGGACTCATTAAATTAAACTCCTAAAAATGAAAAGAGGCACTCCTAAGAACAAGCTATATCGAGTGTTTGTTACCCTCCTTGAACTCCTAAAAACGAAAAGAGGCACTCATCAATCATGATGGGGAAATTAAGGGAAGGGAAATACATTTTCATTTGCAATAAATGGCAGTTGTTAGTCACCTTTGAACATGGCACTTGTCTGCATTTCCTTCAGTCAATTGGGTATTCAGCTTGTCTCTGAGTTGATCCACTTTCATGAGTCATGTCACTCCTTTGAGTCTATCAAAGAATGCATTGTCCATTGTCGCATTGTGTTCCACCTTGTCAAGTAAATTCTACCAAGTCTTAAATCGTGCCGCCTTATGTTCAAAAGGGAAATTGTTTTGAGAGTTTACACCTGCAGTCAAAAAAACTTTTTTGAGTCAGTCCTATGGTTACATCATACTCAAAATTCTAGAACTTTGTTCCTATTTTTGTGTTGTCGGTGTGGGATTCATCATGGCCCTCCTTTGATGAGAGTATTCATGTCGGCCCTCCTTCGATGAGACTATTCCTATCGACATCATCTCATTATCCAAGAATTAGTATTAGAAACAAGTTTAGTACCTTGAGATCTGTATGCCGCATTGACAGATTCTCTCACTTTTGATATAGGTTCACATCATTGACCTTTGATTGAAATATTCAACTAAGTGTTTGATGTCACATCATCTATTCACACTTAGGAGATTGTACTGGGGTACCTTGGGAATCATTGACATGAATGGTGATCTCCCTCACACTTGTTAATGGTTCACATCATTGACCGGTAATCAAGTGGTTTCCACCATGTTTGAATTCAGATCATTGTAATCACATGGATAGAATCATACTTTGTGGAAGACGAGACGAAGACCATGGGTAGTTGTTAAGAACTCATTGCTTTCCCCAGGTTGCGATGGAATATTTGTATGATTCCTAGCATGGATCCACATTTGTATGTTCGTGGTTGTGCTCAGATCTGCATATGTATGACATAGATCTACAGTTTATGTCTGGTAGCTATGTCCAAATTTGAGTCTTCTTCGCATGGATATACACTGTATTTTAGTAGCCATGAATTTTTTGTTTATCACATAGATCTGCATTATATTGGTCAGAAGCCATGTTGTGAGTCATTTGGGACATGTATCAAAATGCACTGCAGAAATTTTTTGATGTTTGAGAAGTTCTGACCATTGGACCTTTACCTCAGGACTATACCTTGTTCTTTCAAAGTATATTGCCTATCGTTTCCCTCTAGCCATTATACTTTGGGGGGAATTCTGTTATATTGAAATCTTGTCACCCTTATGTTATGAGATAGGTATTCCCTTGACTACTCCAATCCCTCAAAGTTTTCCCTAGAGAAATGGAGATTCTAATTATCCCCTTGCAATTTTTCCCTGTGTTGAGTTGGTAACGCTCCTCTCCCATTGAAAAAAATAGTTACCCAAGTCAACACCGCTCCTGATACATGAGCAAGAAGTGGTGCCACCACTCCTGTCCTTACTGTAAGAAGTGGTGCCCCCTTATCACTGCATGTTTTCTTTATTTGAGGAACAGTGCTCGAGTTTTCAAGGCAAAAAAGGAAGCTTCAAGAGGATTCTCGAAGATGACCTCCGTGGAGCCTCATCCCTATGGTTTAGGACCAGCTGGAGCTCGAGGTCCTCCCTTTTAGGATCTTATATCCACCTCACCCATGAGATCCTCAACCATAACTATCCTCCCATGCCTTTAAATACTAGCTCATCCCCCATGGG
This sequence comes from Pseudotsuga menziesii, assembly GCA_001517045.1. Lineage (NCBI taxonomy): Eukaryota > Viridiplantae > Streptophyta > Pinopsida > Pinales > Pinaceae > Pseudotsuga > Pseudotsuga menziesii. Next base: position 283,036 of record LPNX010442786.1, read on the forward strand.
GAAAAGGAGGAAGAATTGTGTTGCATACCCAAACTATGTCAAAATCATTCTTGAGTCTATGGAGGCAAGGTGAAGTTAGAGGCAAGGATCCATTGGAAGGAACTCTCAACAGCAAGGCATGAAGGTTGTAGTCTCTCCAATCATTTATTAATAAAGAATGTCTTTTATTTCCCATATGTACTGTTTCATATGTATGTATTGCTTGATTCCTTGGTCACAAGCATGGATCTAGTTGATTATATTGTATGCTATCATTATTTTCTTGTTGTTTTCCATCTTTTACAGGTTATTCTGCTAGAATAGCGAGGACAACCTTCGAGAAAAGTATTATGGCATCATATTCTAGTGATGAACCAGATCTAGGGAGAGTCTATCATTCCATGTTTTTGTTTTGTCCTAGACCTGAACCATTTAGATCTAGGGAACCAGCTCTTTTCTGTAGGAGGTGAGTATTTTCGGCTAAAACCCACCTACATTAATTTTTGTATCAGAGCGAGGAGAATCTCATGTGAGAGAGAAGCGTAGTAGTTGAAGCCTGAAAGAGTAAAGAAGAGTGCTCAAGAGGTTCTATATAGAGAACCAATGTTACAAAAAGACCAAGTACAGAGAAGGGGCTTGGTGAGGTAGATTATTACAGTGTGAAAGAGAACTGTTATTACAGAGACTTAGTGTAAGAGGATGGTTGCATGCATAGGCATAGCGATAGGTTGTGACAAAGGTCGACCAAGGGTCAACGAAAAAATTATGGAGGAAATTAGGGAGCTACGAGCATGTCTGGAATCCATGGAGATAGACAGACGAAGAGACTCAAAAGTAGGGGATGTAAGTGAACCCGAGGATGAAGAGAAAAGAGAAGAAGATGCACCTATGTAGGAGACACTAGAGTTAAGGTATTTTAGATCGATTCTAGGAGCAACTTCGAGGCCAAAACCTGAGTTTTCGACCTACGATGGAAGTCTCATTGCTGAGCATCTCATTGACTGGATTAGTGAGTTGGATAAGTACTTTGAGTATGATGAGATTTAAGAAGACAAGAGAGTCATATTGGTTGTGACAAGGTTGAAAGGGCATGCATGCTTATGGTGGGATAGTGTACAAGCAGAAAGAAGGAGGAAGAATAAGTCATTGGTAAAGAGGTGGGATAGGATGGTAGCAAAGATGAGGGCTAATTTCTTGCCCAAATATTACCAGCTGATTCTATATAGACATGTACAGAACCTTAGGAAAATATTTTTCATAGTGAGAGAGTACAGTGAAGAGTTATACAAAGTAAACCTGAGGGTAAGGATGTGGAAGAGTCAGCTGAAAAGGCTACTAGATATGTCAATGGGCTAAGGATGGATATCCAAGAAGATATCAGCATGATATCACCTAGAACAATGGAGGAGGCATATCAATGTGCCTTTAGGGTAGAAGAAAAGATAGAAAGGAAGCAGAGCTTCAACAGAGGTCGAGCTTCAACCAGAGGAAGAGGACAAGCAGCTAGAAGAGGAATATTTGGAACACAGAGGGGAGAGTCTAGTAACTCTAACCAGCAAGAGAAGCATGGTAGAGGAGGTGACTCTAGCAGAAAAGAACCTTACCAAGGAGGTAGAGGTAGGGAAATAGGTAGAGGAGTTATCATTAGGTGCTACAAATTCAACCAATTGGGGCATAAATCATTTGAATTTCCAGGAAAGGAAGATGTAGGACAGAGAGGAGATTATGTAGCTCAGAATGAGCAGCAGTAAGAACAATCGATAGTGGAGGAATTTTTTCAAGAGACAGGAGAGGCTTTGATGATGAACAAGGTCTTATTGAAACCTAAGAAGGAGAAAGCAGATCCTGCTCAAAGAAAATCTTTATTTAGGACCACGTGTAAAGTCCAAGGGAAGTGTTGTAATATGGTGATTGATAGTGGGAGAACTGAAAATATTGTTTCTACAGAGATGGTGGAGAATATGAGTTTAAAGAGGACCAAGCATCATGTTCTATACAAAGTATCTTGGTTACATAAAGGACATCAAATCCTGGTAAGTGAACTGTGTGAAGTTGATTTCCAAATAGGTCCATATAAGGAAAAGATTATGTGTGATGTTATTCCCATGGATGTTTATCATATACTGTTAGGAAGATCGTGGAAATTTGATAAGAAAGTGGCTCATGATGGTAGGAGTAACTATCATAGTTTTGAGCAGAATGGGATAAGACATGTACTTCACCCTTTACAAGAAGGTGGTATAGCAGGACAGTCAACAATTGAAAGTTTTGATGTTGTCAGGAAAAGAATATTTGCAACAAATTGAGAAGGAATAATTAAACTATGTTGTGGTATGCAAACCAAGAGTGGTGACAATGAAGACTAACGTGACATATTTACCTGAGGATATTCAGAAGATGCTGATTGAATTTAGTGACATCGTGGGGGATGATTTACCCAATGAGTTACCACCAAGGAGGGATATAATCCATCAAATTGATTTTATTCTAGGAGCCAGTTTACCAAACAAGGAAGCGTAGAAGTTGACACCTCAAGAGAATGCAGAATTAAGGAAACAGGTCCAAGGATTGTTGGACAAAGGATTATTATAGAAGAGTCTGAGTCCATGTGCAGTACTAGCAGTATTGACACCAAATAAGGATGGTGAGTGGAGGATGTGTACTGACTCTAAATCAATTAACAAGATTAATATCAGGTATAGGTTTCCATTACCAAGGATGGATGACATGATGGATTTCCTATGTGGGGAAACGTGCTTTTAAAAACTAGATTTGAAGAGTGGATATCATCATATCAAGATCAGAGAAGGAGATGAGTGGAAGACAACCTTCAAGAAAAATGATGGGTTGTATGAGTGGTTGGTCATGCCATTTGGATTGTCCAACTCACCAAGCACTTTTATGAGATTGATGAATGAAGTCTTGAGAGATTTCATAGGTAAGTTTGTGATAGTTTACCTGGATGGCATTTTGGTTTTTAGCCAAATAGAAGAAGAGCATATGAAGCATCTGAGATATGTTTTAAAGAGGATGCAATACGAAAGGTTGTTGGTAAATTTGAATAAGAGTACATTTACGAAGCCAGAGTGGGTATATTTAGGTTTTGTTATCTCAAGAGATGGGTTGAAGATGAATCCAGAAAAGGTGCAAGCAATCATTGATTGGCCTTCACTTAGGAACATATTTGAGGTAAGAAATTTTCATGGGTTGGAAAGTTTTTATATGAAACTTATAAATAATTTCAATGGTATTTGTGCATCTATTGTCAAGACAATTAAGAAGGATAGACAACCATTTCAATGGCCAACAAAGGCTGAAAAGAGTTTTTAGTTCTTGAAGAAGAAGATCATTGAACAACCAGTATTGAAGTTACCAGACTTCAAACACCCTTTTCAAGTAAAGTGTGATGCCAGTGGAGTAGAAATCGGAGATGTACTCAGTCAAGAGGAAAGACATATAGCATATTTCAGTGAAAAGTTGAATGATGCAAATCAGAAGTATTCATCTTACGACAAGGAGTTTTATGCTATTGTTCAAGAAATGAAGCATTGGAGACATTATTTGATGCCTAGAGAATTTGTGTTATATTCTGATAACCATGCATTGTAGTACATTATGCAGCAACCTAAGCTGAACCTAAAACATGTCAAGTGGTTTAAGTTCTTACAAAGCTTTACCTTTGTCTTGAAACACATAAGTGGATAGTCAAATAGAGTAGTTGATGCCTTAAGTAGGAGACTGCTGATTGTGCAAGAGAATCATATCCAAGTCTTGGGATTTGAGCATTTAGGGGATTTGTATGAGGCTGACATTGATTTCCAGGAAGCTTACAGGGCTTGTAAGAATCATGTGGAGGTGGACAGAGAGCCATGGATGGATACGCTAGAAGATGGTTTACTCTTTAGAAACAATAAACTGTGTATACCAAAGTGTTCCATGAGAGAGAACTTGATACAGGAAAAACAGAATGGAGGTATGGTAGGTAACTTTGGAAGTGATAAAACCTTTGGACAATTAGGTTATTTATATTTTTGGCCAGGATGAGGTCTAAAGTTTAGAAGTTTTTAATCAGATGTAGAGTATGCCAGCATCCTAAAGGAAGAATCCAGAACACAGGGTTGTATACACCATTTCCTACTCCAACTAGGCCTTAGGATGCTTTGAGTATCGATTTAATTCTGGGTTCACCAAGAACTTAGAAGGGACATGATTATATCTTCGTAGTTGTTGATAGATTCACTAAGATCCCACATTTCATTCCGTGCTACAAGACTAGTGATGCTACACACATTGCTATCTTGTTTTTCGATGAAGTTGTGAAACTGCATGGTTTACCTAGAAGCATTATATCAGATAGAGATGTGAAGTTCACAGGTCATTTCTGGAGGACCTTGTGGAAGAAGTTGGGTACCAAACTGAACTTCAGTTCAGCATACCACCCACAGTCTGATGGACAGATAGAGGTAGTTAATAAGAGTCTGGGGAACATGTTGAGAAGTCTTATTAGGGAGATTCCTAAGCAGTGGGTCAAAGTATTAGCTCAAGTAGAGTTTTCCTATAATGATTCACCAAATAGAAGTACAAGGATGAGTCCATATTAAATTATGTATGGAATTCATCCAAGAGGAGTGTGTGAACTTCGTGACTTAGGTAAATTGGAGAAAAGGAGTGCTGATGGAGAAGAGTTTGCAATGAGTCAGTGAACTACAAGAGCAAGTGAAAGCAAGGTTATAACATAGTAACACCAGTTACAAGGCCAGAGCAGATTCCAAAAGGATAGAACTGAACTATGAAGTAGGATATTTGGTCTTAGCATATCTAAAGAGAGACATATTTCCAAAGGGAGATCAGTATAACAAGCTGAAGATGAATAAGATTGGACCCTACAGGATACTCAGAAAATTCTCAGCAAATGCTTATGAGTTAGAGATGCCTACAGGAGTGGTTATTTCACCAAAATTTAATGTTTTAGATCTATATCCTTATGTAGCAGGTGATACTGGAACCTTTGCAGAAGGTGAAGATCCTATTGAAGACCTACAATGGGTGGGGAAAATGCTTATGGCATAGCCATTAGAGGTTGAGTCCATTCTAGACACTAAAGTGGCAAAGAGTACAACGAAGAAGGACTATCTGGAGTATTTGGTCAAATGGAAGAAGATACCAACAAAGGATTTACTTGGATGAGAACTGCAAATTTGGAATCCAAGGGTTTCACTATCGCTAATCTAATGAACAGGGATTCATAATTTTCACCCTTGAGAGTCTGACACAGGAGCATTGTGGCATGCCAACAATGTTATGAGTTGGTAACATGTTATGGCATTGTTTGGGTTCTGATGAGTCATAAGTCTGTTAGCAGCAGTAGGAATGATGGCAGATCATGACTCCCTGCGTGGAGATCACGCCACCATTTTTTTGTTGAGATAGGGACATTTCCATTATGCGTTGTAGTTTTTTTCTTTTCGGTTGCAGGACCACTCAATGTGGGGCAAGTAACAATTTAGGTTAAATAGGCAGATTATAGAAGTAGCGGGGGTTCTTTTTCTTCATTTTTGCTCTTGAGCATTAGAATTTCAAGGTTTCAGAGAGATGGACATACCTGTGTCTGGTTCCACTTGTAAATATTTTAATAGATTGAAGGAGAGATTCGAGCTGTGTGTTTGCGTGGTTTCTTAATATAAAGAGTAGTTGTGTGTTTGTAGTATTATTAGCCTCTATGCATTTACTGTTTTGAATTGTGAATCCATGAAGAGCCAACTTCGGCGATTTCTGAAACATCTGTATATTTCTATGAAATTGTTGATTCACGCATGACTTTGTTGCTTGAGTAGTTGAAATAGGTTGTAAATGCATGCATGGAAGAGTTAGACTAGTTAATATTAAAGACTGTAGAAGGCTGGATTGATCGATTCCATGATCAATCAGAGCAACTCGCAGATTTTCTTCCTTAACAAATTTTGCAGAGAATGAATGGTGGAAATTGAGTCCGTAGACAAAGATCTGACAATCTAGGAGAGATCCGCAATGGAAGTTGCGAGGATGATAACGGATCCATAGATATCTATGAGATCTGCATAAAGGATAAGATCGACGGTCGTGAAGAAGGCCGCCAAGATCTGACGGTTGGAAGATTGCAAAGGAAAAGTTGCGAAAGGAGAGTTCCGGGGGAGCAACTTTGGAAAGTGGCATCCCGCATCCTGCAATCCGCTTGCAGAAGGAAATTTGTGGGGGAGAAAAATTGGGAGGTTGACATCCCTCATCCTGCAACCCAATTGCGAAAGGGTTGTTGTGGAAGCATAATTGCGGGGAAGAAATTTTAGAGAAGAATTTAGCCGAGGGATAAATTTGGTCATCCTGCTAAGCATAGGAGCGACTAGATCCTGGAGGTGCTGGTTGGGTTGGCTGTGGTTTATCCCACCTGCATCATTGAGGGGGAAACCTCCTTACACAATGTACTAAGTACACAAGACACGACACAATATGATGACTAAAATGAAAAGGTGCCCTTCCTGTATATAGGAGACAAAGGGGTACAATAACAACTAATGGACCTAAGATGACATCAATAATATAATAATACTATTAAAAATTCCACTAATATACCCAAGCCGACATAAATAATGTGTAATGCACCACAATATAGGGGGTAATTCACCACTATATAGGGGGAAATGTGCCAACATTTAGGGCTTAACAATCAACTAGTTAGGGATTTGGATATGGGAAGCCTATTTAAAGAGCTTGAAGGCTATGAATTGATTTGTCTATAAGTTATTGTATTGTAACTCTTCTCAAGTGAAAGGTCACCCAACCTTAAGAAACACGTGAAAAATACTTCCATATTTGAATATCATAATATAATATCTATTTATGTTGCAGTTTGGTTGCTTATTCTCTCTATTCTATTAATTTTCACCATAATATTGGAATTCCAACATTATTTATCTATGCTTATCTTGCCACCACACCAATTTGTAGCATTAAATACACCACAAGTGGTATAAATGCCTCTTTCCTTAGCCAAAACACCTGCAATATTTTTGTAGAATGCTTTTTAGGCTAGATATGTTCTCCAACATCATTAAATAACCATAGGGATTTGTTGTTCAATATGTAAAAATGTGGTTGGGGAAGAATACATGTAGATAATTCAATTGGTACTTATTCATGTTGTACCCTTTGTTGGTACAATTATTGTATACCATTGTAACCTCTATTGGTACCCCTTCAGGTAGTACTGCATCAAACAACACCTGCAGGTGGAATCTCACTTCCATGTACCCTTGGGTATATAGGAAGTTCTATAGGTCACCTAAAACTAGTGGTAGATAATTCAACTGATTGTCTTGTTACAATAGTGGCACTTAGCACAACACTCAAGAATATACTCTCACATTCATGTGCAATTGGGTAATATAAATAAGGGAAAAGTTGATCCTCCTTACTTAGATCCCTAAGAGATTGGGATGGGTAATATTGTTGGACCCCATACATATATAAAAGATATATAGAACCTAAAAATACCTTGTCCTTAAGACCCTGTAAAATCTCATTTTCATATCCCACCAGTGAAGTTCCTACATATTTTCATCCAAAAGGAATTTGGACATTTTGTTAGATTTTTCAATGTAGTAACCTAATTCTCTATGGGCCGACAACAAAATTCCTACATGTTTTCATCTGAAAGGAATTTGGGACTTATGTTAGTGTAATAATACTCAATAGGGAGTAAGTATGGGGGTCCTAGAAACCCTTATTTGTGACCTATCTCACAAGAATCCTTACATCGTGCTAATATTATACATACATACATACATACATACATACATACATACATACATACATACATATATATATATATATATATATATATATATATATATATATATATATATATATTTCTCACTACCTATTTTGGGCGGTCCCATAAATCCTTGCACTGCACTATTCATTTTGGTATATATCTTTCACAACCCATTTTATGTGGAACCGACAATTCTCCCATTGGTGTTCCTAATTCTCAACTCCCATCGTACGCACCTGAAACAAAATCCACATCGATACAACCAACCAAGATCCACTCCAATACCTTAAATACCTAACATCCATGGTCATGTCCTTGAAGCAATTAATTGACAAACTCAAAATCGCTATGTAGGAAAATTGCACCAAGCTTACCAACAATGAACTTGTTACGAAAACTATTACTCAACATGTGGGATTTGCTCTAAAATTCGATGACATAACTCATGAAGAAGTTGTCACTAAGAACATGGATCTGATACTCTCTTCCTAGAAGCTTAGACTCAGTCCTTTGAGGATAAAAGTTCATGGAAATTCTTCCCAAAGATTGGAAATTGCAAATTTGATGGATCCAACCCCTCGGGTTGGGATACCTAGTTGGACCATTAGTTTTCCTTCCATGACATTAAGGATCATCTTCATAAGTTAAAAATTGGGGATTTATATTTAGAATCTAAATGTTGGAAATGGTGGTAATGGCACCATAAATTTTATCACCCTTATGTCCCTTCAAGCTAATTTATGAAAATCCATCATGATTATTTTTATTGAGACACTCAATACCTTGTTCGATTGACTAAACTATACCAAATTTGTTGATGTATTTATAGCTTTGGAAGATATTCTGATGTATATTATCATTGTATGTTGTTGTACCCCCATCAAATATGTGTTTACCTCATTTCAGGATGACATTATTGTGTATAGACCTTGAGGTACAACCTATGTTGTAAGTCGGGGAAATAGTCCCCGGTGAAACATCATGTAATGTATTTTTGGAGTCTCTCTATGAGAATTTGGCCCCAGTCATGCAATATGTCAGTCACTTTATTAGTATAAATAGGGAGGTGCCCTCCCTCATTTATACACAAATCACACTCACTCAAGTTTGCATGAGAGAGAGAGACAACGAGGAGATATATATAGTTGCTAAAGACTTCTTACTACTAGGATTGATCATATTATGACACAGTCTTTGTGAATGTACTATTCTGAGGAAGTTTACAGGGTTTTCTCATTTATGGTTTCCTAGATGAAAATATTTCTTTCTTTTTTATTTGTTTTATCTTATGTATATCATTGTACTTGTTATTCTTTCAGATAAATATCCTAACTAAGCTAACAAGGTCTAAGAAAAGCTAGCATGGTATTAGATCCTCTTTGAAAGAAGGTATTATGCACCAGATAAAACTAGGGCTTCCTATTTTAAGGTATTCCCTCCACAGATCATCAATAAAATAGGGCTAGGATCACCCGCCTCAGTAGGGTGCATCTTTTGGTGGAAGCAGTTTTAGATTTGAAGAAGTCTTAATTTTGACCCTGTCAGTGGTGCCGGGAGAAACTAGGGCATAAAGTTTTAGAGGATTCCCACCTTAGTATCCAGGAAAGGACCCTGCTAAGAAACTTTCCTCAAGGAGGCACATCTTTCTATACAAATAGAATTACCAAATTCCAAGTTTTGAAAATTAGGGTTTCTTTGACAAGCCCCAGGTTAGCCAGCTCCGGAACCAGGTAGGACACCTCAAATCGATAAGATATAAATCTTTGCTATTTCCATTTGAGGTTCTCATTTGAAAATATGACTCAACATACTCATCTTGAGGACAATCTTGGAGGGGGCTGATAACGTCCGAGCATGGAAGTATAGAATCTCCTTGATCTTTTAAGAGAATGATTTGGATCAGTACATCACTGGAGGAGTTCTAGAACTAGAAGGAGATGATGTTAAGGATACTCATAAGAATAATTTGGTTGAGGCCAAGAGAACCATTGTAGATTATATTAAAGATCATCTCACCTCACATTAGTGTTCCTTCAAGACATTGAAGGAAGTATATGATACTTTGAAAAATATGTTTGAGGGAAAGAACATCAACCGGAAGATGACTTTGAGGAACCAGTTGAAGAATGTGAAGATACAAAACTTAGAAACTATACAGTCCTAATTCACAAGGGTTTCTCAAATCAAAGAACAACTTGAAGCAATTGAAGAGAATGTCGAAGAAGGATAAATTGTGATGACTACCTTGAATGGTCTCCTTAGATCATGGGACTCATTCATTCAAGGAATCTGCACAAGAAGGAATTTGATTTCTTTCAGCTAACTCTGAGAAGAATGCACAAAAGAAGAAGCTTGACTCGTAACAAGAGAAGAGAAGATGGGAGCAACTGAATATCAAGCTATGATAGTTCACACCAAGAATAACTATAAGAAGGACAGAGAAGGATGATTTATATGAAGAGTGTGTGCTAACAACAACACTAACAAGCACTATCTCACATGAAGAGCAGTGATTGGCTAGAAGGAATCATTCATTAGTATGTATGAGCATGAGTCACCTCATAAGGTGAAACTTGGGGATGATTATCAATACCCCGTAAAAGGGAGTGGAGTAGCTTCATACAAGCTAGACTCTGATAAATCCTTAAAGATGAAGGATGTTTTGTGTGTTCCAAGATTGAAGAAGATTCTTCTCTTCATCTCTGCACTAGATGCAAAGGGAATGAGAGTTTCATTTGTCAATGGCCAAGTTCTAATGTGGACTAAAGGAAAGAAAATAGATGATGCAAAAGTGATTGGAGAAGAAGACAGTGCCTTATACAAACTAAAAGGACAGCCTAAACAAGCATTGGTTCATGATTCAATATAACCAAGTGAACTATGGCACCGAAGGTTTGCACATGTATACTACAGAGTACTATCGATGGAAAGCAAGGGAGTCTCTAGACTTATATAGATCCAGGAAAAGCATGAAGGAATTTGCAAAGGATGTGCACAAGGAAAGAATGCAAAGAAGACATTTTCCAACAGTGAAAGTAAGGCTAAAGGAATACTGGAGATAGTACACTCAGATGTATCTGGAACCATGTCTACTATCTCATTTAGAGGGTATGTGTGTACTATGTTTCTGTTATAGATGATTTTTCGCATAATACTTGGATATGTTTCTTCAAAGTAAAAAATGAAGTATTCAGTAAGTTCAAGGATTATAAATCTGTGTTCTAGAACCAAACTGAATGGAATATCAAGACTCTGTGGTCAGATAATAGTAGAAAATTCGTCTCAAAAGAATTCAAAGAACTCTACAGAGAGTCTAGGATTAAGAGGGAGTTGAGAACTCCATATAATCCTTACCAGAATGGGGTTGCGAAATGAAAGAATCAAACCATAATGGAAGCAGTGAAAGAAGTGCTACATGACGAGGATCTTCCTATGCACCTTTGGGCAGAAGCATCAAGGACAACTATGTATGTACAGAACTGTACTCCTCATTGAGTAACTGATAACAAAAATCCAGAAGAGAATTTCTCAAGAGAGAAACTAGAATTCAACCATTTTAGAATATTTGGCTCCCCGATGTACATACATATCCCAAAGGAGCAGAGGACCAAGCTCGATCCTTCTGGGAGGAGGGTATACTCTTAGGATACAATGATACATCAAAGGACTACCGAATATACTTCCCAGGATTCAAGAAGATTGACATCAACATAGATGTAACCTTTGATGAAGACTTGGCATACTTCAGATCCAGGAGGATACCTACTCAAGAGGTCGAGGAACCTGAAGAAATGAGATTCCAAGATATGGAAATTGGAGAAGTGATTCCAGAATAACATGAAGATCATGACATGGTAGAACCACAAAAACCAGTAGATACACTTCTCGAGAAGGAATCCCACAAGGGGAAACCAGCATGGGCACAGGAGCTCATATAAGAAGTAGAAAGGTATGGTGCTCCAGAAGGAATAAATAGAGAAAGGAAAAGGCCAAATCCTTACAACAACTATGTGTCCCTGTTGTGTGACATCATTAACAAGGAACCTTCCACCTATGAATAGATTGTAGAAAGGAAAGAATGGAAGGATTCCATGATTTAGGAGTATCAGTCGATCATGAAGAATGATGTATCGGAGATCGTTCGAAGACCGGAAAAGAAGTTTGTCGTGACTTAAAATTTTATCTATAAGATCAAGAATACTACAGATGGAAGCATTGAGAAATATAACGAAATATTTGTATCAAGTGGATTCTCATAGAAATAAGGCATAGACTACGAAGAGAAATTTGCACCCATGGTGAGGTACACTTCCATTAGGACCATACTTGAAATAGTTATAGTTATGAAATGGAAGATACACCATATGGATGTCAATACATAATTCTTGAATGGTGTAGTTAGGGAGGAAGTGTAAGTGGAACAACCATTGGGATTTGAGACACATGACAGACAGGATCGTGTGTGAAAATTGAATAAATCCTTATATGGATTGAAACATGCACCGAGAACATGGTACGATAGGACGAATAGATTTCTAATGAGCCAAGGATTTACCAAGAGTAAAGAGGATTCCAAACTTTACTTCAAGGTTAAAGGAGGAAGACCAGTGATAATTCTACTATATGTCGATGACTTGTTTTTGACGGGTGAGGATGAACTCATTAAATATGCAAGGAGGAGACTTTATAAAGAGTTCGAGATGAAAGACGTAGGGATGATGCAATACTTCTTGGGAATGTAGGTGTGGAAAAGTGAATATGGGATTTTCCTTGGTCAAGGAAAGTATACAATAGAGATTTTGAAGAGATTCGAAATGCTAGACTACAATGCGATAACCACACCTATGGAATCAAACATGAATATTCTATGTGATGCTTCATCAATTTCGGTCGATGCCACGATATATTATTATATGATTGTCTCCTTGATGTAACTAACGAATACAAGACCCAACATATTCTTTGAAGTGAACAACCTGAGCCAGTTCTTGACAGATCCGTGACATGTTCACCTGATAAATGAAAAGCATGTATTGAAGTACCTCAAAAGTACAGTGGATTATGGCCTCAAGTATGATGTGAATCATAAGATTAATCTACACGATTATGTTGATTCAGATTTGGGAGGTAGTGCCACTGATAGGAAGCGCACTTTAGGTTGTTTCTTCAGTTTGGGATTTAGCATGATCTCCTGGTTTAGCAAGAAACATTCACGTGTGGTGATTAGTAAAGCCAAGGTAGAGTATGTTGCTGCTTGCTCTACTAGTTGCAAGTCAGTGTGGCTATGGAAGCTACTATCTCATTTGTTTGATATTCAGTTGGATGTGACTTGTATCTTTTGTGATAATCAAGGTTGTGTGAAGCTATTGGAGAACCCTGTGTTCCATGACAAGTCAATGCACATAGAGATAAAGATTCACTATATCAGGGATATGGTGCAGAAAGGAGCAATGAAGCTCAAGTACATGGAAACAGACGATTAGATAGCCGATGTGTTGACCAAGACTCTAGTCAGAGAGTGAAGTTCAAGTACTTAAAAGAAAGACGGTGTGATCCAGAATGAGATCCCTCAAAAGAGGGAGTGATGAGTTCTAGCTTAACTAGAGAGACAGGTTGTTTGAGCATAAAATCCTGGTGAAGATCATAGGTTGCGGACATGTAATTAGTATTGTAGGTTGTCCTTGGATGTAATAAGTCCTAGAAAATATTGCATATTATGCTTGGATGTAATTAGTCCTGATATGTTTCTATGCTAGAAATAACAAGAGACCAGAAGACGATGATGCATGATATCTGACATGGGCGATGAGATAGGTTGTCTGTGCGAAAAAGACCCTAGGGTAGTAGGTTTCTTGGATGTAATCACTCATGTAGGTTGTCTAAGTGTAAATACGAGTCCTGGCGTGATACATAGGTTACTCAGATGTAATCAGTGCTGAGACAGGTTATCCAAATGTAAATATGATCCCTGGCGTGGTACACAGGTTATTCAGATGTAATAAGTCATGTGGGTTGTTCGAGTGTAAAAAGGATCCCTAGTGTGGTAAGAAGGTTACTTGGATGTAATACACTCCGAACATTTTCTGAATGGAAAAGATCCTGGATGAAGGTTTTTCAGATGTAATAAGTCCTTAAGGTTGACCTGGAATGTAAAACCCCTAGTGTAGCAGGTTGTTTGGTCGTAATCATTCCTTACATATATATCTATATATGTGTGTGTTCCCATGTTGGATATGATAAGGTCATGAAGAACTTGATGTGAACCTAGGTGGTTCTCCTTTATTGGTAGAATGCAGGTTGGCCATGTAGAGACGTAATACACTAAGTGTGATCCTAGGTGATTCTCACATAGTGTATGTTACAGGTTGCCTTGATGACATGAAATATCCTGACATACTACTATGGTGCTAAAATGCAGGTGGCATGCATCTGAGTTGTGCTCTGTGTGATTTGTTTTGTTTTGTACAGGACAAATCTGGATACAGTGAGACAAAGGTAGGAGATGAAGGTTATTTCCATGGCAATGTAAATAAGGTCCTATACTATTCCTATATGATGGATTTCTCATAGATGTGATGAAGACCTAGATGAGGACTAGGCCTACACCCAACATGAAAAAGGGTTGGCTCTATAGAAACTTTCGATAACATATATTACCTTTCGATGATCGATGATCGATGATGATGGAAACAACTATGATGATGAATTTATGACTTCGTGATGATCACTTTGTAATCAAGACTTGACCAGATGTGTTTATGACTGTGGAAGAGAGAGAATACCTTCCTAGTTAAGAGGGAGTGTTGATGTATTTGTAACTTCAAAATATATTTTGATGTATATTATCATTGTATGTTGTTTTACCCTCGTCGTAGATGTGTCTATCTCCTTTCGGGATGTCATTATTGTGTATAGACCTTGAGGTACAACCTCCATTGTAATTTGTGGCTGTAGTCCCTAGTGAAACATCATTTAATGTATTTTTGGAGTCTCTTTAGGAGAATTCGGCCCTGTTAGGGTAAGGGGTCAGCCCTAGTCATGTAATAGGTCAGTCACTTGATTAGTATAAATAGGGAGGAAACCTCCCTCATTTATACACACCTAACACTCACTCAAGGTCACCTGAGAGAGAGAGAGAAACAAGGAGGAAAGATAGATAGTTGTTGAAGAGTTCTTATTACTGGGATTGATAATCTTATGGCATAGTCTTTGTGATTGTACTATTCTGAGGAAGTTTGTGGGGTTTTCTCCTTTATGGTTTCCCCAGTGAAAATCTTTGTGTCTTGTGTATTTGTTATATCTTATGCATATTGATGTACTTGTTATTCTTTCATATAAAGTTTCTAACTAATCTAACAAGATCTAATAAAAACTAACAAAGGTGGTATACTTATGGACTACATTACAACCTTTGAGTTATTGGCAATCTGCATAATGCTTTTTCTATTTTTTTCTTGGAATGATTCATCAACAGCCTCAAGGAGGAAATTCAATCTCATGTCATTATATAGAGGCCCTCCACTTAGTTGGAAGCTTGTGACAAAGCTAGAGAATTTAAAATGGTGGTCAATTCACAACTCAAACACCCTTCTTTTCCCACCTACATAAGGTCTCCTAAGGATACTACTTCCAATAATTCCACCACCCCTCCCTTACAAATCCATAATTTGACCCTCGATTCCATGGCCAAACATAAGCACCTTGGACTTTGCCATAACTATGATGAAAAATATTTTTGAGGGAATACATTCAAAGAACCTAAATCATTCCAAATCAAGGCATCTCCACATGAACCCCTCAAGGAAAACACCATGGAATCTCTTCCTAAACCCAACATGGATGATACTATGACGCCACTAGGAGATGCCTCGGATAGGACATTTCCTAAGAAGAAACCCGAAATATTACTTCATTCCTTATCAATTTTTACCACACCTTAGACATTAAATTTGATCGAGTATATCAAGCATTGTAAAGTAATTGTATTGATAGTGGATTCACCCATAATTTCATTCATTAGAAAGTGGTTGAAGAAAACCTTTGTTATAACCATATTATATCCAATTTCCAAATTATGATAGAAAATGGGGGTATGAAATGTGGAGGTCATTGTGAAAATGTGAAACTCAAAATGGGTGACTACCATCTCAAAACACACATGGTCACTAGTTGGTTGTGATATAGTTCTAGGGGTATAATGGACTAGGACATTCGATGCCATCACCATGGATTTTAAGGCACTCTTTCTAAACTTTTCTCAAGATGGGTATGCACATCATATCTAAGGAATTACTTTTGGTTCTCTTGAAATAATATCCTCCCACCAAATGAAGAAATTATTGAATAAATTCCATCCAAGTCTCATTTATCAAATCAATGCCATTCAAGTCATGGAAACACCCAAACAAAAAATTGCCCTGAATTGCAATAGGTTCTCTCCCAATATCAACATATTTTTAAGGTGCTAAAGGGTTTACCACCACCCTTTAGGGAACATGACCATGGTATTCCATTAATTTTGGGTAGTGCCTCCCAATGTACATCCTTATTGTCACCATTTTTCCCAAAACATTGAAATGAAAAAACCTATTCATAAATTGTTGGAAGCTGGCATGGTGTATAATTCATCCCAATATAGTCCTTTATTCCTCATTGATCGTTATGGTCCTAAAAAAAAACGTGCTTGGTGCATGTAACCATATTTTTTCTCTCAATTAATTAACTATCAAAGATAAATTTCCAATTAATGTCACTAATGATCTCATATATGAGTTTCATGAGGCCAAATTACACTAAACTTGACATTTGATCAAGCTTCCATCAAATCCAAATGAAAGAGTTGGACATACCCAAGACAAATTTTTACATTCATTAGTATAATTATGATTTCTTGGTCATTCCCTTTGGTTTATGCAAAGCCCCATCAAATTTTCAAAGCCTCATGAATAATATATTCCACTCTTCTCTCTGCCACTTTCTCATGGTTTTGTTTGATGTTTTCTTGGTAACCCCACTTAGGAAATCCATCTCAAGCATGTTTCTTGTACCTTGCAATTATTAAATGATCACTGATTATTTTTCAAATGATAAAAATGTGTTACAACCCCACTTAAGAAATCCACCTAAGCATGTTGTGTGTACCTTGCAATTATTAAAGGATCACTAGTTTTTTGTGTAATGATCAAAATGTGTTTTTGGTGGGACCGAGGTTCAATATTTGGGACATATTGTGAGTTAGGACAATGTTCGTGTGGAACTCAAGGTAGTGGAATATATGTAGGAATGTACTTTCCCCAAAACTCTCAAGATCTTGAGGGGGTTCCTCGGACTTACCAACTATTACAGTAAGTTTGTGCAAAATTATGGTAAGATTGTATCCTTTCTTACATCATTCATAAAAAAGGATTTTTTTTACTAGCACGAGGTAGTGTATTAGGCCTTATCCTTCCTAAAGGATACTATGTGTACTATTCCTATTTTAGCCATGCCATATTTCACTAATAATTTCGTCTTAGAGATTGATTCTAATGGTCGTGTCCAGCGAGTGGTACTCTTGCAAGGAAGATGCCCATTAGACTAGTAAGAAAATATTGGAGAAAAACTAGGGAAATTCCACCTATGAGAAAGAAAATATGGTTATATTTCATGTCATTGATACTTGGTGACCATATTTAATTGGAAACATTTCTGGATCAAGACCTACCATCATAGTCTCAAGTATTTCCTAGAACAATGATTGTATTCAGTTGAACAATATAAATGGGGCACTAAGACACTGGGTGTGATTATGATATCATCTATAAGAATGGTCATGACAATATGTTGGAATATTCTTTGTCTAGGAAATTTGAAGAGGAGGGTTCCCACTTTACATTGTCCTTACAAAAATAAAGGTGGGTCGACAAAGCATGATAGGAATGCATGGCCCAAAACACCATTAGCAAACCCATAAAATGGATGTAAGAAGACCTGAATCCTCCACTTAGGTATACATGGCACCAAAATACATTATGGTGTAAGGATCACATTTCTCTCACCTCTGTTTCTACCTCAAAACAACAAATCTTAGAGGAGTTACATTCATCACCCACAACAGGTCAGTGTTGTTGGCACAATAGATCCCATTTTATCAGATAAAATGGGAACCCCATTTCTTCGTCAGTAAGGTAATCGTTATGGTTATTGTCTTACTTATGGGGTATCATTCATAGTTGTCTTCATCCTTTTTTCTTTTCATGTTTTATCTTAATAAAAAATTTCTTCAACGCCTTTTTTATGGGTTTGTGAATTGCGGAAAAGTTACTATTTTCTTCCAAATATTTTGTTTCCCAAATATGCATTCCGCAATCTGTAATGCGGATATCCGTAGTCCTTTTTTTGGAGGTATTGAAATTTATTTTTCGCAACCCACAATACCAATTGCGGATGTCGTAATCTTTTTTATTTTTCATTTTTACCTTTCCACAACCCACAACCCGCAATGCGGATTGTGGAAGTCGGAAAATTTTTCACAATAAAATTTCAAATTATCGGTCCCGTAATTCCGCAAACCACAATGCCAATTGTAGAAATCAGAAACCCAAAAATATAATAAAATCATGAGCCACACTTCCACAGTTCCACAACCCGTAATGCAGATTGTGGATTGAGTGAGCAATAAAGTAATTTCTAGTTAGAAACTTTCACCCCACAATTCCACAATCCGCATTGGAATAAAGTTGTCAAAATTTCATCTCCGCAATTTTCTTTCTTGCTTTGATTTCAATCATCGATCTATTTTAAAATCTACGATCTAAATTCATTTCATCATTAAATATGTTTGGTTAAATATTTTGAATTTTCACTATCATTCTAGCATATCCCATTTAAGAATTTTACCCCGACGAAAGAGTTTTACTACAAATTCTTACCAGGTTGACATATTCACCTATATCAAGTGAATTATTGGTAAGTTCTTTGAATTTATTGCTCTCCATTGGTCCAATTTTAGTAATTTGATTTGGGTCAAAATTGACTTTTTCTGCATTTTATCAAAATTTACCTTGTATCATATCATCCATGTCGAGGAATACCATATCTAAAATTGCTCTTAATGAGAAAAAGAATAAAGACCCTAACTCTGGAATTTTATCAGACACTAGTGAACGAGTGTCTAAAACCTACCACTTAAACTGGTCCAGAATTTATTTGATTTTTTATAACGATGTTTTTTCAGGCATTCAACATGACCAGCAAGCTTTCATAAACATCAATAAATCTCAACTCCATGCCATAGCAGCTAGGCCCACCTTTAGTCCTTATACATATGGTGTCAAATGGATAATCAACCATGCTAACCCTCTAGACCTCTCATTTAATGACCAGACGTAAACCTAGTTGGCCTCTTTCCACCCAGAAGTGTTTGCTAGAGCGTATGCCCTCAACCCACCTCAGTAATTTCTCAATAAGCAATTTATTGAAATTTCAGTGACACGGTATAGTTTCAAAGAAATTATTAACTCCTGGATAGACGACCCTACTGCATTCCTACCTAAACCTGACAAACTATATCCCATCTCTTGGTTTAGGGAACTTGTCTCCCTTTTAGCAGAAATGTTATGCAGGTTGTATGGATTGTCAAATTGTATAGTGTTCAAAGTAGAATAGGACCTCTTACGCACCACATTCTTACAATAGGGGAATCATTCAACTAGGGTCAAATCCTATCAGTCGTGTTGAAATAAGCCATTAAGGAACATCAAAAGACTCCAACATCCATAAATCCTACTTTCTATCTTTATGCTTATGACATGGATGTGTTATGTGGAGTGTTTCCTTTCCCAGCCATGGGATGAAATTGGACCAGGTTTGGACCCCCAGTTCATATTTACTGCTCAACATTATGGGAGTACAATTTCATTCCTTTTATTTATGACATTTGTGATCATTTCATGGGTTCTGTATATCAAAAAATATTTAAGGAAGATGCTCTAACATTTTTAGATAGAGCCAAAGTCTTCAGCATGGGAGACTAGTATGTTGGAGAATACTTAGCATACATAATAATATGGGGTAGCAACACTGTTCATCTGCTGCCCATAATAATGTTTAATAGGATGGCTCTGGAAGAAATTTCTTTCCAGACAGTTATTGATGGGGTGTTTCCTAAACTCACTGGAGCCAAAAGGAAGGGGTGGCCCAAATTCCCCCTCGGCCTTGGACCTTTAGTGTTACAAAATTCCACTCATGGAGGCATTCTTGGTAAGTATATCATTACTTTGAAGCTTGGGGAATCCCCCAAAAGAATGCATGATCCAAATTATTTCTTAGAAAACCACTTTTCCCAAGAACACATGAAGATAGCATATGCTCACCAAGGGAACCCTGATGATTCTATCTATCAAGGGGAAAATGCTTTCTCGGAGGTTGTAAGTAGAATCACTTCTCCTGATGAGAAGAAATTCATTTTCCAATACCAGCGGGAGATAAAAAAAAAGTTAATGCATTACAGGAAACTTGAAATGGCAGTAGAAGAGAAGGCATGGAAGCAATTCGTTGAAAAAGAGGCACAAAAATCACAAGCCATCGCCTCTTCTATGACAACTGAGAAAAAATATTACTGTGACAAAGCTGTGATTGAATACCCTCCACAACCTAAACCTTCATCCACTCTTCAAGCTCTGACAAGGTCAACTGAGATAAACAAGAGTTTAGAAATAATCAATTTAGAGGTAGAGGCACAAGTAGCAACTTCTGCACATCAACCAAAGAAGCAAAAGATTGAAATGCCACCACCATAGGTAAATCCTCCACCACGGGTAAATATATTTGAGATAGAGGATAATGATATAGAAGTATAAACTCATCCCATTAGTTTCTCATGCCCAATCACTGTTCCTGTCATCTTACCAGCTATTTGTTAGATTTTAACATTAAGCTAGCATTTCATTAGGATCTTTAACTGAGAGAACAACAAGCACAACAATCAAACACAAGAGACAATGAACACATTGTTTTCCTCGGGGAAACCATAAATGGAGAAAACCCCACAACTTCCTCAGAGATAGAATCAACACCAAAAGTGAAACCCAAAAACAGTAATATGATCTCCCGACAGCAGTAACCTCTTTCTTCCTTGCCCCAATGTCTTTCTCTTCCTCAGCTATGTGCTACAACTGAGTGTGAGTGAGTGTGTGATAAATAGAGAGGCTAGCTCTCTATTTATACTAATTCCTAACTTAACTAAACCCAAATAGGGCCTACCTCTCTAGGAGAGTCTAATAACCCTAGTGCCCCGAAACTGCAGGGACTTTAACGCTTAGACAATAGGAGAGTTAACCGCCTTGACTTGACATGACTTGTTTACATTATAGAAACTTCCCGATAGGAACATCAGGGCATGACATGACTCAATTACATTACAAATACATTCCGGAATAAACATCAGGTTACAATACACAAGAAATACAAGTGAATACATTCCGAAGTTACAATTACATCAACACTCCCTCTTAACTAGGAAGGTATTCTATCGACACAATTTATCAGCACAAGTCTTCTTCTCTGTATCATCTGGATCATCATCGAGTCTTCATCATCTTCACCTCAAGTCATCTCTATATTCAAGTCACCTTCATCTTCAAATCATCTTCACCTGGATCTAGATCATCACTGGATCTGGATCATCATCACTGGATCTGGATCATCTCTCGATCTAGCTCATCTCTGGAGCATCATCTCTGGATCTGGATCATCCCTCTATCTAGATCATCTCTGCTAGATCATCAACATTGAATCTTCACGGGTGCTATCTCATGATTCTTCTTGTCACAGGAAGTTCTACAGAGCCAGCCCTTTTTCATGCTGGTTGTAGGCCTACCCTCCGTGTAGGTCTTTTCCAGCACTTACATCTGATCATGTAGGAACCAATCCTATAATCATATCAGAAATGCATGCCCAACACTCACATTTGACCATGTGGTAACATATCCCACAACCCTATCAGAAAGGCCCAACACTCACATACGTCAACCAATGTCGGAATGGCTCAGCACTTACACTCGACCATGCGAGGAACCAATCCTCCATGTAGAAAGGCTCTGCACTTATATCTAACAACCAATGTTAGAAAGGCTCAGCACTTATAGTCGACACATGCAAGGAACCAATCCAACATGCATGTTCAAAAAGGCTCTGCACTTACATTCGACACATGCGAGGAACCAATCCAACATGCATGTTTGAAAAGGCTCTACACTTACATTCGACACATGTGAGGAACCAATCCAACATGCATGTTCGAAAGGGTGTGCACTCACATCTGATCATGTATGAACCAATCCTATAGTCATATCAAAATGGCCCCCAGTCCCAGACTAATCTACCTGGTAATTGACCAGGTGCCTCCATTCCCAGAATGGAATTCAATGCTTACTTCTGATCATGTAGGAACCAATCCTATGGTCACATCAGAATGGATTAGCACTCACATCTAACATGGAAGGAACCAATCCTCTCACCATGACAGAATGCCTCAGCCCTTACATCTGACCATGGAAGGAACCAATCCTCTCATTTCATAATGGCTTTGGGTCTCATCATTTCCCTTTGGAGGAAACCTCGATTTGGAGAACACCAAGCTTCTCCCTAAAGTACTCAAACTTCACCCTAGCCAATGGCTTCATCAACACATCAGCTATATGTTCCTCCGTCGCAACATACTAGAGCTTCACTGCTCCCCTCTGCACCATATCCCTGATATAGTGATACTTGATCTCGATATGCTTCGACTTGTCATGGAACACTGGATACTCTGACAACTACACGCAACTCTGTTTGTCACAATGTATACAAGTAGCATCCATCTGGAGATCAAATAAATCAGACAATAGCTTCCGTAGCCATACTGCCTCACAACTAGCTGAACAAGATGTGACATGCTCTGCTTCAGTTGTACTCAGTGCCACACAGGATTTCTTCCTGCTAAACCAAGAGATCACACTTGATCGCATACTGAAGAAACACCCTGAAATGCTCTTCCTATTGATGGCACTTCCTGCCCAATCTGAATCAAAATAAACCTCTAGGTTAATCTTATGATTCACCTCGTACTTGATCCCATAGTCAATTGTACCCCTCAGGTACCTCAGAATATGCTTTGCAACAATCAAGTGAACATGTCTCACATATGTTAGGAACTGGCTCAAGGTGTTCACAGCAAAGCAAATGTCTAGTCTCGTGTTCGTCAGATACATCAAGGACCCAATCATCTGACGATACATCATAGCATCAACCGCCTTTGATGAAGCATCACTCAATAGCTTCAAGTTCGATGCCATAGGTGTGGTCATGGACTTGCAGTCCATCATCCCAAACCTCTTCAGGATCTCTACTGCATACTTCCCTTGTCTAAGAGAGATTCCATCCGCATTCTACCACACCTCCATGCCTAGAAAATAATGCATGATACCCAAGTCCTTCATTTCAAATTCAACAGCAAGCTTTCTCTTTGTATCAGTAATCAACTCATCCATACCTGTTACAAACAGATCATCTACATACAGTAGAAGCATCACTGGGTTGCCATATTCAAACTTGTTTTAAAGGTTGGAATCTGCTTTACTCTTGGTAAATCCCAAACTGGATAGAAAGCTGCCAATTCTGCCGTACCATGTCCTGGGTGCCTGTTTCAAACCGTACAGGGCCTTCTTCAATCTGTACACATGAGACTCCCTATTACGTGTCTCAAAACTAAGTGGTTGTTCTACATACACTTCCTCTTCCACTACACCATTCAAGAAATAAGTCTTGACATCCATTTGGAGTATCTTCCATTTCATTACTGCAGCCAAAGTAAGTACTGATCTGATGGAAGTGTATCTGGCTACAGGTGCAAAGGTTTCTTCATAATCTATTCCTTCCTTCTGTGAGAAGCCACGAGCCACAAATCTTGCCTTATATTTCTCTATGCTACCATCTGCAACATGCTTGATCTTGTAGATCCATTTGGAAGTTACAACCGAATTCCCTTCTGGTCTTGGGACAACATCCCAAACATCGTTCTTCATGATTGATTGATACTCTTCGATCATAGCATCCTTCCATTATTTCTGTTCTGTCGCTTCTTCATAGTTGGAAGTTTCTTTATTGATAACATCACATAGTAAGGCTACGTATCTGGAGCAGGATTTGGTTCTCTTTCTTTCTCTATGATTCTCTTCTGGAGCCCTATATATTTCCACTCCTTGGATAATTTCTCATACCCAAGCAGTTTTCCTCTTGTGAGGATTCTTCTCTTGAGGTGGATATACAGGTCTTTGTGGTTCTTCAAATTCTCGATCTTCTTCTTGAGTTTCTTCATTCATGGTTGTATCATGAATTTTGGGTGCTTTTTCTTTGTCAGGTTCTTCAGTAGGTCTCTTTCTAGATTTGTTGTAAGTTGTATATTCATCAAATGTTACATCCCTGCTGATGTTGATCTTCTTGAATTCTAGGAAATATATTTTGTAAGCCTTCGAGCTTTCAGAGTATCCCACAAATATACCCTTCTTTCCTGAAGGATCCAATTTTGATCTCTTCTCTTTTGGAATGTATATGTACACTGGACAACTGAATATTCTGAGATGGATGACTTCTGGTTTCTTGCTGAAACAGACTTCTTCAGGTGTCTTGTTCTCAAGTACTCTGTGTGGAGTACGGTTTTGTACATACACCGTTGTTCTGGCAACTTCCGCCCATAGATGCATGGGAAGATCCTAATCATGAAGAATTGCTCTTGCAGCTTCCATGATAGTTCTATTATTCTTTTCTGCAACCCCATTCTGTTGTGGATTATAAGAAGTGGACAACTCCCTCTTAATCCCTGATTCTTTGCATAAGTCTTTGAATTCATTTGATGTGAATTCTCTGCCATTATCTGATCAAAAGGTCTTGATTTTCTTTTCTGTGTGGTTCTCGATCAAGGCTTTGAATTCCTTGAACTTGTTGAAAACTTCATCTTTGTTTTTCATGAAGTAAATCCATGTCTTCCTAGAAAATTCATCAATAAAAGAAACATAGTATACATACCCTCTTAGTGAACTTGATGAAATTGGTCCGCATACATCGGAGTGGATGATTTCCACGATTCCTTTTTTCTTGCTCTTGCTACTTGGAAATGTCTTCTTTGTATTCTTTCCTTTCGCATATCCTTTGCAGACTCCTTCATGTTTTGCTTGAAGTTTTGCAAGACCTTCAACAACTTTGCTTGCAAGTGGTAGTGCTCTATAATGCACATGTGCAAGCCTTCTGTGCCAAAGTTCATTTGGATCTACTGTGTTATGAACCAAAGCTTGTTCTAGATGGCCCTTCAATTTGTATAAACCTCCTTCTTGTTCTCCAATCACTATTGCATCGTCAATAGTATTTCCTTTTGACCACATAAGGATTTGGCCATCTACAAATGCAACCCTCATGCCTTTTTCATCCAGTGCTGATATGGATAGAAGATTATTCTTCAGTCCTGGTACAAACAAGATATCCTTCATTTTCATAGACTTTTCTGAGTCTAGCTTGTAGGAGGATTCACCACTACCTTTTATGGGATATTGGTAGTCATCCCCAAGTTTCACCTTATGGGTTGAATTATGTTCGGATAGTTTCTCAAAGGATTCCTTGAAACATGTCATGTGTCTAGAATCCCCACTGTCAATAAGCCAATCTTTGCTTCCATGAGTGACAGTTCCTGTGAGAGCGGAGATCATAACATATTCATCTTCACTTGAAGACTCTTCACTTTCTTGTTTTACTCTCTTCCTGTGAGGATCATCATCCTCAGCAGTGTGACCATGATGTCTTCTTTTGGATTTCCTCTTCTTCTTGGATCCATTCTTATTCATGGGATAGTTTCTAGCATAATTTCCTATTTCATCACATGTATAACATCTGAGTTTGGATGGATCCTTTCTTGCAATGTTATTTTTCTTATAAGAATGCTTACCTTGGTGATGATGATTTTCCCTTCTTCCTTTCTTGGAGTGTACTGTGAGAGCTTGATCTTCACTTCCCATCTTTTATTCTTGAGCTGCTATCCGAACTTCTTCTTGAGAACATTCTTCCCACAATCTACTGAACTTGACTAACTTCTTTCTAGCACAGATTCCTTAGATGAAAGAATCCCATGACCTAGGGAGGCAATTCAAGCTTGTCATCACAATTTTTGCATTCTCCACTTCTTCATCTATTGCTTCCAGGTGTTCTTTGATATGGGAGACCCTTGTAAAGTATGGCTGGATGGTCTCCTCATTCTGGATCTTGACATTCTTCAACTGGTTCCTTAGAGTCATCTTCTGATTGATGTTCTTTCCTTCAAACAATTTGGTTAGGGCATCAACCATGGATTTAGGTGTCTTGAGGAAGGACACCTATGGAATGAGGTGATCCTTGATTGAATCAACAATGATCCTCTTTTCCATAACCAACTTCTTCTTATGTATGGACTTGGCCTCATCTCCCTCTGGAATTGGAACCTCCTCACTGATATAGGAGTCCAACTCATTTTCTTCCAAGACCAGGGAGATCCTATACTTACAGGCTCAGAAGTTATCAGCTCCCTAAAGATTTTCATCAAGCTTGGTATGATGAGACATCTTAACTGAGAACCTCAAATGGAAATACAAAAGATTTAGATCTTACCAGGTCAAGATGTCGAATCTGGATTTGGAGCTGAAATCCTACAGTGTTGGTTTAGGAGAAGATCAAGGTTTTTCTTTTCTGGAGTCCTATCCAACCAAATGCTTTGAATTTGATCCCTAACTTTGATTTTGGGGAGGATATCAATCCAGCCCTGGGCTCACTGAAAAATTCCACTTCTGTGAAAAGCCCTAGTTTTCAGCAGCAGTGTCGGGTCCAAAACTGAAAAACCTCAGAATTGGATTATGCTTCGACAGAAAGATGCGCTCTAGGGAGGAGAGTTATTCCACCCTTATTTTGCTAAAAATATGTGGAGAGAGATCCACAAATAAGGAAGCCCTAGTTCCCGCAGCTGCATAGTGTCTTCTTCTCAGGTTAGCTCTAATACCATGTTAGATTTTAACAATAAGCTAGCATTTCATTAGGATCTTTAACTGAGAGAACAACAAGCACAACAATCAAACACAAGAGACAATGAACACAGTGTTTTTCCTCGAGGAAACCATAAATGGAGAAAACCCCGCAACTTCCTCAAAGATAGAATCAACACCAAAAGTGAAACCCAAAATTAGTAAGATGATCTCCCGATAGCACTAACCTCTTTCTTCCTTACCCCAGTGTCTTTATCTTCCTCAACTATGTGATACAACTGAGTGTGAGTGAGTGTGTGATAAATAGAGAGGCTAGCTCTCTATTTATACTAATTCCCAACTTGACTAAACCCAACTAGGGCCGACCAATCTAGGAGAGTCTAATAACCCTAGTGCCCCGGAACTGCGGCGAATTTAACCCTTAGACAATAGGAGAGTTAACCACCTTGACTTGACATGACTTGTTTACATTATAGAAACTTCTCGATAGGAACATCAGGGCATGACATGACTCAAGTGCATTACAAATACATCCCAGAATAAACATCGGGTTACAATACACAAGAAATACAAGTGAATACATTCTGAAGTTACAAATACATCAACACTATTGTCTCAGAGATCCAAGCATCTGCAGATCCACTGGAAGGTTTAGTGGATAACATTTCATTCTCTGAAATCCATCTCTTGCAAATTATCACCCCTTCCATTGAGGCATCTTCTTTTCCTTTGTACCTCCCAATCACCATTCCCTCTTCCACCTTTCCTATTCTCACAATTCCATCTCCAACAACAATTGAACAACCTACTGCTCCTACTTAGGTGACATCTTCATAGGTATCTCAAGCACAACTTCCTCGGTATATTTGTATTTTGTTGATATTCCTACTCTTTCCACCTATGCAAGATATATTATTCCTATTTATTTTTGCATTCTATCACCCTCACTTTATCATGCCCACATACCATCCATTTCATTACCCCAGGTGAACATGCCCATTCCAACCCCTGCTACTTCCTAGCATGTGTCTTTAGTCACAGTTTCTAAAGTGTCAACCCCCATAGTAGAAGAGATAACATATTTTGGAGATGATGCTATGGTTTCCCTTGGGGAATATTTTTGGAGTAGAAAAGAGAAAGTTGTGGTGAAGAAAGGCGCCAAGAGAACCAAAGAAGGAACACTCATCCAAGGCACTGTGCCAAACCATGTCATATGGAAGAGATCATCAACATATGTTAAGCAAGAAGATTTAGAAACAACAATCTCTATGGGAGCCTTTGCAGGGGATAATTATGACTTAGTTTCCTCAATTAATAAGGAAATTAAGGTGAAAGAAAAAGAACCGCAGAGGTTTAAACAGGAGCAATCACAGGAAAATGCACATCATCAACATGAGTTGCAGAATTTGAGGAATAGTTATGAGGAACAAGTCAAGAAATTGCAAGAGAAAAATGATCTTCTCAAACCGAATCTTAAAGAATCTCAAGGAGTCAATATTGTGAAGCAAGCTGAAAATATTACAGCCCTTGAACAACAACTGGAAGACCTCCAATTCATATATGTTGCTTCCACTTTCTCCAAATTTACAAAGGAAGAGTTTCAAGAATTGGCTTCCAAGATTCAGCATGACCTTAATGAAGTAATGATTGGTTTGTTTGAAGGATTAAATGAAATACAGGAGACTTACAATGCCTTTGAACATCAATTTGACCTCCTTTATGATCATAATCAAAGGAGGAAGGAGGCAACCAAAGCTTATGATAATATGGTGGATTGGAAAATGTACATCAAGGACAGACCTGAAGATGTGCCAATCCTAGATAAAATCAAGCCGAGGAGGATCAAGATCTCCTTAGAATCTTGGGAGAATGTTTGTGTATCAATAGAGTCCACCATTCAGGATGGACATATAGCCTGCAAGAAAATATGGTTCACTTTAGAGAACTTGTTAAGTTTTCTAGACTGACCACTTATGGATCCAATTGAAGATGTTCTACCTCCTAAAATCAAGTTGGAATAGGTTGAAGGTCATTTCTCGAAAGCAAAGGAGCGGATCGAGCAACTCGATCATCTTCAAGTGGCAGAAATCAAGGACTGGATTGAGTCACCCCTGAATTCACAGTGACCATAGAGAATGATAGGAAAAGGAACCACCAAGGGAAGACCGGAGATACTTTGTATTTTTGCAGAACTTTAATTTGTTACACTCTCAATAAAATTCAGTTAGTTTCTTTTGTTATCTTTTAGTTATTCATTAAATTTCTTTGGTGAATTTTGGTTATTCTTTTATTTTTGTGATATCTTTATTGTATGTTGCATTATTATTGGACACACTAATCTTTGTCTTGATTTTTCATTACTTGGTTACTGTGTTAATTATGCATTCAATAAATTTCTTTGTTTAATTAATACACTTCCTATTGCAACTAATAAATAGTCACTCTTATAAAATGCTGATTTTTCAATTAGTGTTTCTCTGTTAGAACAATTATGCGCTTAAATTCTTTGGATAAAATAATGCAATTGTAATTGTTTTGTTCTATTCAAATTTGATAAAAATAAATATGGTTTATATATGTTTGTAGAGTGGATCAAAATTTGTCAAGTATCTTAACCTAATTGTTCTACCACATACTATCAACATTCACAGTTTCAATTTTATTAGAAAGATTGGTCTGCTATTACTTCACACTTTGAGATCTTCCACAGAGGAAGAGAAGATCCATTTGGATCTAAACACATTGTGCCAGTGGAGGCCTCATATTTATAGGAGTCAGTCATCCCAAACAACTTGGGGATAGAAACATCTCTGCATGGGACTATTTGAATCCTTTCTCCTCCTGTTGATTGCCTTTTGGTTTTCCAACAATTACAATCCTGGCCATCAACAGTGAGTCAATATTTCATAAAACCTATGAACAAATTATTCTCTCATTATTTGGGAAGGCATGAAAAAATATGCCCACAAATTTGTTGAAGTCTATGACACTTTTCAATAGCATAAGGGAAAAATAATGAAGTCACCTGGTGCTTTGCATCCACTTCCTATTCCCAACCATATCTGGACAAAGATCTCTATGGATTTTATCATGGGGCATCCTAAGGTAGGAAATAAATTTATCATTATGGTGGTAGTATATTGCCTAGCCAAAGATGCTCACTTTTTTGCCTAGGAAAGTGGTTAATTGAGAATATGTATTGATGTGAGAGCTATCAGTAAGATTACCCTCAAGTACCAATCTCCCTTGTTAGAGATGGATAATCTCATGCACTATTTGTGTTGGGAAAATTATTTTTCAAATATATATTTGGGAAATGGATATTGTCATAATGAAATATGGGAAGATGATGAATAAAATCTAGTTCAAGACAAGGGGTGGACTAATATTTGAGTGGTTGGTTATGCCATTCGGGTTAACCACTACACTTAGTACATTTATAAAGTTGATGAAGGAAATCTTGAATCCTTTTCTTGTAGGTTTGCATTTTATATCTTGATGGCATCCCAATTTTACCATGTGTAAATAAAAGAACCTACATTTGGAAAAAGTGATGGAAATATTGAAATCAGAAAATTTGATTAACTTGAAGAAATGCACTTTCTCAAAGGAAGTATTGATTTACTTGGGTTTTATATTTTCCCACTAAAGACTAAATTTTTTCTAAAAAAGGTAAAGAGTTATTGTAGCATGTTTACCAACTCCATGAGAATCCACTAGAGTTATCATTTTCTTAGAGGCTACATATAGGGTATATTTTTATACATGTTTTAAAAAGTGAAGCTATCACGAACAACCTTAATGGATAATGTTGTTGCGATCAAAATCTTAAAATCAATCTTTAAATTGAAATGATGCTACCAATAACATTCTTTTTCTTGGAGAGTTTAAAATTACAACTTATTTAAAACTATAATCTTAATAACTAATATTAGTACAACGATATCTTAAAATCAAACTCTAAATGAAAAAAAAAGTTCTATCAATAACACCTTTTTTTTTCAAACTTAACATCTTTTAATCATTAACTAAAAATAATATTGTTACAAACAAAATCGTAAAAATATAAAAAAAAAAACAAAAGAAAAAGAAGAAATAAATATAAAAATTTAAAAAAACAGAGCTCATAAGAAAACCGTATTTAATGTTTAAAAAATAACTATAATAAAGATTAAGAGAAAATACCCACCCCCTCATAAGAAAACCGTATTTAATGTTTAAAAACTAACTATAATAAAGATTAAGAGAAAATACCCACCCCCACTCCACCCTCACCGTCATTTTAAAAACATCATACAAACACAATACTTTTTAGTATAAAAATAAAATTAAAAACATCATCACTCATTTAAGGGTTCACAGTGGGTTGTAGGAAGAATGGAAGAGTTATAGGAGGAATGGAAGGGGCGGGATAAGCAAATGGATGGGTTTGGTTTTTTAATTCTTTTCATAGAAGGAGGGTGAGGGTGAGGGTGAGGGTGAGGGTGAGGGTGAGGGTGAGGTACGTTCAAGTTTATTTTGTTTTTAATTTTTAATTTTATTATTATTAAAAAAATGTTTTCACTTAGGTTTAGATTTTTTTAATGTTTTTAATTAAATTTGTTTTTTGTATTAGTTTTAAGGTTTTTGTAAAATTGTTGTAATTTTAATTTTAAAAAGTATGGATTTTACCAATAGCACATTTTTGTTGAGTATATGTTATATTTTTTGTATGTGTGTGGAGGAGATGCATTTTTGTTAGCACAAAATTTTTTGGGGTTGTTTTTTGTTGTTTTAGGGAATCTTTTAAAAATATCTAATTTAATTGTGGTTAAGGGATTGAAGTCTATTTTCTAATATGGGTTAACGAATTAGGGTATTGGATGTTGCTGAATACCTATATTGTATTATGAGTTATTCATAATGATAATGAGAAAATAGGAGGTGTGGTCCAAGGTTGTTGGTTTTTCCAATTAAGGGTTTCCAGTTAATCTTTGTGTTTTATGTGTAAATGTTGTGGAGTAATCTCTGTTTTTCCTTAAAGAATTTGTATGATTTGCTTCTCTGCATAGGTTTAATAATTACATGTGGTATTAGAGCTGGATTATTGGCATCATAGGGGCGCCTTTGTTACTGAGGGTTCGACGTGGTTGATAGATCTTGGATCTGTGTTAAACCGGGTTCAGTGGAAGCTTTGCAACGTTGATTTGTGTATTGAAAGAGAACGACGAGTAGTTCAAGACTTGAGATCGAGAAATTTATTAGCCATAATTTTGAGCTATGGAAGCTCAAAATGGAGGATCTTCTTATAGATCGAGAATAGTGGATTGTTGTGGATCTAGGTACAAAACCCACTAGAACGTCACGAGAAGATTGAGATGACTTAGAAAGAAGGGAAATGAGTACAATTAGACTATGATTTTCAGACTCTGTGTTGTTGAACGTATCTGGTGAAGATAGTGCAGTAAAGCTTTGGGGAAAACTAGGGAGTTTGTATCAATCAAAATCCCTTGTGAACAAGTTCTTTATGCAAAAGAAATTGTTTCATCTCAAAATGGATGAAAATGAAACAGTAAAAGAGCATCTAAATGTCTACAATACTCTAGTAATTCAGATAACCCATGTTGGCATTAAAATGACTGAAGAAGATAAATGCATTACATTATTGTGTTCTTTTCCAGATTCCTAGGACAACCTAATTGTTGCAATAGCTAGTGCTAGTTAAGCGACCCTGAAATTTGATGAAATAGTATCATCCCTACTATCAGAAGAGATGAGGCAAAAAACCATGGATAATCATAACATGGATTCCTTGTTTGTGAGAGGTCGCCCCTAGGAGAGAAAAAAACTAAAGGATTTGGGGGAGATCTAAATTTAACGATAGATCTAAATCCTTAGGAAAAGGAATAAGTGTTAGAAATGCAGTAAAGTTGGGAACTATAAAAAGCATTGCGGATCTAAGAATGTTGAGAAAGAAAAAGCATATGAAGATACCCCTTCCACAGAGGCAAAGACCTCCTATGAAGAAGGAGGGTATGTGTACCTAGCTTCCACGGGTAATCATTCAAAACATGATATATGGATGATTGAATCAAGTGTGTCATATCGTATGATCCCTCATAGGGAGTGCTTATGTGAATATGAAAAGTACAATGGAGAAAATGTGTACTTGAGAGATGATTCACTCGCCAATATTGTTGGACATGGTAGAGTCAAGATGAAACTCAAGGATGGAAGGATTAGAACTCTACCTGGAGTGCTACACATTCCAAATCTAGAGAGAAACTTGATATATGTCGGAAAGATGGATGTTGTAAGTGTAAAGACTATGTATCGATATGGTGGTTGCAAAATGGTTCATGGATTAATGGTATTGATGAGGGGGATTTAGTATGGAACTTTGTTCAAACTATTAAGAAGCACCATCACAATAAATGTAACAGTTTTGCTATGCCTAAGGAAGAAGGTAAAGATGACATAACCTTGATTGCATCAGGAGGAAAGATGATTCTATGGCATCAAATATTGGGGCATATCGAAGAAAAGGGCCTTCGAGCAATACAAGGTAAAGGTATGGTTGAAGGTATGACTGACTGCACTCTAGATTTTTATTTATGTGAACATTGCATATGTGAAAAACAAACTCAAGTAAGATTTGCATCTAGTGCTACAAGAGCAAAGGGAATTTTAGAGTTAATACACAGTGATGTGTTTGGACTTTTGCTTGTTCCATCATTAGGTAGATATGTGTATTATGTTTCATTTATAGATGGTTTCTCAATGAACACATGGATTTATTTCCTTTGAAATTAGTATGAAGTATTTGTTATGTTTAAAGAATTTAAGGTTCTTGTAGAGAATCAGCTAGAAAACAAAATAAAGGTGTTGAGGACAGACAATGGTGGAGATTTTGGGGAGAATTAATTCAAGGAATTCTGTAAGAAGTGCAGTATAGAAAGGAAGAACACTAATCCATACACCCCTCAACAGAATGGAGTTGCCGAAAGGATGAATACGGCGTTGATGGAAAAGGTAAGAAGCATGCTAAGCAGTGTTAGGATAGGACAAGAATTATGGGCAAAGGCGGTGGAGACAACATGTTACTTGGTAAATCGATCGCCCACATCAACATTGCTTGACAAAACTCCACAAGAGGTATGGAGTGGTAAGAAACATTTTATTAAGCATCTAAAAGTTTTTGGATGTGATTCTTATGTACATGTTCCAAAGGAGAAAAGGAGCAAGTTGGATAACAAAGCTTTAAAATGTATCTTTACTGTTTATAAAGATGATATGAAAGGTTATAAGCTTTGGAATCATGTAACTAAGAAGACTGTTTATAGTTGAGATGTTATGTTTAGAGAGGTCAAAGAAGTCCCCAAACAGGAAGTGACTCCAATGGAAAAGGGCCCAGAGAAAATAGAGTTTGAGTTAGAAGGTGAAGAATCTAACTCAATAGAAGAAGTTGAATCAAAATAAGAATAACCTCAAACCCCAATTTTGAGGAGATTATCTCAAGAAAGTAGGAAACCAAAAAGGTATTTCCCTCTTGATTTTCGTTCTCGTTTTGCTTTGTCTATTACTAATCATGATCCTAGAAATGTGAAGGAATTTTTTGATTAAAAGGATAGTGATTTCTGGAAGAAGGCAATGATTGAAGAAATGGATTCCTTGGACAAAAATGAAGCCTGGGATCTAGTCGAGATACCAAATGGAAGAAAATTCATTGGTAGCAAATGGTTGTTTAAAAAGAAGTTAAATACAAAAGGAAGATTGGAGAGGTACAAAGCCCGCTTGGTAGCAAAGGGATATTCTCAGGTAGAGGGGATTTATTTTGGTGAAATATTTTCTCCAGTTTCAAAATTAACTTCTATTAGTTTTCTTGTTTATTTTGTTGCTACTTTTGATCTTGAAGTAGAGAATATGTATGTGAATACAATGTTCTTACATGGGGATCTATAAGAAGAAATATACATGAAACAGCTAGAAGGGTTCATAGTAAAAGTAAAGAAAGAGCTGGTATGGAAATTAAAGAAATGCCTTTATGATATAAAGCAATCTCAAAGGTTGTGGTACCAAAATTTTGACACATACATACTTGGATTGGGGTTTGTGAGAAGAAAGGTTGATCACTATGTATACTCCAAATAGATAGGTGATCACTTCATTAACATAGTACTCGATGTTGATGACATGTTGTTGATTGGAAACAAAAAAAATGTTATAAAGGATGTGAAGTCTCAGTTGTCGTCCAAATTTGACATGAAGGATTTCAGTGCTGCAAACTTCATTATGGGTGTTATGGAGAAAAGTTCATATGGCTTGGGGTGGACCACAATAGACTGGATGACACCAGAAATCAATCAATTTCAAAGCATTCTAGATATATAAATGAAACTAACACTAAGGGATGATAATAGTACCTTATTTCGGGAGTTCGAAGAAGATCCTAGTTGAGCTTTCAATTAAAAGCGTCCCTACACTTCGTCCTCAACAACAAAGAGATATACAAGCATGATATATATAAATTTTTAAAGTCTAATCTAACATATTCAATTCCAACATGTAAACAAATTAATTACATCCATGGATACAAATATTCATAATTACACATGTAGTGGACAATAAATGGATATTTTTATTAATATACATAGAGATACAAATGAAAACCTATGTCGGCACCTCATCAAAATCAAGAAACCGAGTCCCTCCACCTGGGCCTCCACCACTTCAATAATCCATACAAAGGAAAGGTCACAAAGGAAAAGGAAATATTTGGAAAGAACACTAATGGTTGCTTCAGGAAAAAAGGGATGTAGACTCAAGCATATAAGAATGAGGCACAATTTTGCTATAATCTCTTTACTGTCTTAAGTTCTCCTCCTTCAATGCTTCATAATAGATCAATATATATCCCCTCAATGGTAAATGGAGGGTCGAATTAGAGCGGTTCCCAACATATGGAAGGCCAAGGATCAATTCATTTGTTACTTGAAGGGGAAAACTCCACATGTTTTTATTTTTTGAGCATAAATCCCGATGTACATGAGTGGCAGTGGTGCAACCTACATATACACTGGTTGTAAACTTGTGACCCATGTATATATTTAAAAATTTATTTTTAAGGGTTCCACTGGAGCATTAGGGTAATGGTGAGAAAATGGGATAAAATGAGTCTTCATAAGGGTAGGGAAACTCCATCCAAGCATGATGTATCAGGTGTGGAAAATCACTCTATAACAGATGCCCCCTAATCTATGAGGTGAGATGGGTATACGATGGTTGAAATACATTATAACAGTCCCAGGAGTGGAGTAATGAAGACCTAGGTGGAAAAATTGACCACTCATCAGTATAATACAATGATAGATCTTTACATATGGTTGCATATATGAAGTATAAATAGTAGTCTCGGATACATATCAGTACAATGGCCATGAATAAGCATAATAGACATGAATATTCATCTCCAAGTGCAATATACAGTACAATAAGGTCCTCATAATGAATGAAGACATATGGGATATAAATGGGTACACTTAACACTGGTAATGAGAGATGAAATATCATAGATATTGGCACAATTAAGGAGGTAGAATATATGGAATGCCACCAAAATCGGAGGTATTCTACACAAATTTTCATTGGTACATGTCCCATCACGTGAA
The DNA here is from genome assembly GCA_001517045.1 of Pseudotsuga menziesii. Taxonomy (NCBI): domain Eukaryota; kingdom Viridiplantae; phylum Streptophyta; class Pinopsida; order Pinales; family Pinaceae; genus Pseudotsuga; species Pseudotsuga menziesii. The sequence goes on from LPNX010442786.1 coordinate 319,488, forward strand.
TAAAGTTGTTCGAGTCAAACATGATGTACCATCATCTTATTACCGGTCATTGATGTATACCATTAAGAGATGCGAGACATCCCATCGATAATGATAATGGGAATCAAGGTGCATAGTGCAATCAAACAAGTGTGAATATATGTGTTGAGGTCGAACACTTGAGAGAATCCATCAATCAGGGGACATTGATGTATTCCCAAATCAATCGATGGTGAGAGAACCTTCCTCTAATGATTGCAAGTCTCAAGGAACTCAATGGACTCTAGATCCCTATTCCAGAATAAATGATATGAAGTGGATGGAATGGAATCCCCTAGAAGAAGGGAATGAAGGAATCCCCCATCAACCAACATGAGGTACACATAAACGTTGAATAATTTGGAATAACTCAGACGAACAAGATGTGAATGAACAAGTAACAAATGTATCGAGAATGGTCGACATGCAGAGACAAGATAACTGAGTAATGGTCGACTCAAGATAAAAAATTCTTTCAAACAAGAGCATAAGGTAGATGGAGACTCATAGGAAACATAGACTCAAGATGAAAACTGGGACAACTTTGTGACACGTGAGGCATCAACAGAGGCTCCATAAGGACCAGAAGCGTAACTAGTCAGTGGAGAAAACTCAGAATAATGAGTACAACTCCTAAGGTCATACTAGTAACCCAAATGATGGATGAATGGACTGTTCTCTATTCAAAGGTGACACAAGTCACATAACAACTGCCAATAGAAAGTGATATCATTTCATGTCCGGGTTTTGATGTTTTATGATTTTTTTGGTCTTTTTCATATTAAGAAGCTCGAAAAAAAACGTAATTTATTATAGTAAAATAAGGAGGAAACAAGTGTCATGGGAAAGCAAACAAGTTCCAAGCAGTGGAACATACCTATGCTAAATGGAAGGAACCACATGCTGGATAAGGAAACTCAGGGGGATGTCTCCCCCATGTATGGGATAAGCAAGCTGCAAAATATATATGAGAGGCTCTACTTGGATAATATTGAGACAAACTCGAGCTATATGGATTATAAAACTGAAGTATGGAGCCGACATAAAGCACAATACGACAAGCAGATGCATGCGATGCAATTACAACTTGATGCAAAACAGGATTCCTTATGGGATATAGCTAGCATAAGGTTTAAGAAAGAGTATGAAGTTCTTGCTCGAAGGAATAGTGGGACTTTAAGGGACTCCTACACCTAAGGGAGGATGCTTAGCATCTATACCAAATGACAAAGCGGGATCTAACTAGGGCACCCGTGATTAGGAAAGCTCTACCACTTATGTAATGCCACTTCTAGTAGCAGTATGATTGTTCTGTGACATTAAGAAGTGGGTTTGTACCTATGGTTGAGGCAAAATAATCATGGAATAATGCAAAATGCATGCGGAAAGTGGTCCTATCCTATATGCCAATTTAGTGTTATACCTGCCATGGACATGAATGAGCCAAAGTCTCGATGACAGTGCACCAAAAGGAGACCCTACACAAAAATATTAGCCCAAACAACTAGAAATAGTTAATAAGAAATCCAAACTATATGTAAAGTGGGTAAAAATATTTAATAAATAGTAAAAAATGAAGTTTTTACCATACCATTTGGTTTTTAACCCACAATAGTGAGTTTGGAGCTTGTTGGGCCTCGGAATTTCAAATGAATATTCCAATAGCTATGGTACATGAAATCCATAGTCATCAGGACCAGGTAATTCACAATCTCATTCTCTATCCATCCATGTATCAATTTTTGTTTTTAGTGGTGAATTTTCAAGTTTATAGCTTCCAAAGATAGAATTCTTATCCCATGTGGGTCACAAATCATCCAGTCTCATATAGGGATGGATATACACATGAAAAGCAAAGCCTTCCCACGTTTATACTCACCTATTACAATAAAAATTTGTGTATAGGTCCGCGGATGTCTAATTCAATGGGGAAAACTCACAATTTCTCAATTTTTCTTGGCAGGATGGTTCTAGAATGGAGAGAACATGAGCATGAAGATGTTGATAGGGTTGTTCATGGTGACATAAATGCTCAAAAATATTTAAGGAGGTGTGGTCGATACAAATTTTGGAACCTTGGGGGCTTGAGGGCCCAACCAAGACTCTTGCAGATGTTTGTAGATTACTGGGATCCATATAGAGAGGCATTCATGATAGATGGGATGCCATTGAGACTAGAGGTATATGATATCTACTTTATTACAGGGATATCCCATCGAGATGAGGTAGTGAACCTATGGGCTCGTGGAGTAGGTGGAGGACTTACTATTGAGTACATAGTTGTATTTTGCATTGCTGACATGGAAAATATAGGAATTCAAGTCTCGGTGAATTCCATCTAGAGGCTCAGTCTCAAAGTGATAATTCTAGTATTGGCTACAATATTGGGGTTGGAATCATTGAATCAAGCATCACGACCTCTCATGTTCTACATGGTAGAGTGCATGAGACTTATGGTATATGACTGGAGCACATCATTGTTGAGCACCATGAAACAACAGTTGATTGACTGCAAGCTGGTTCATATAAAAACTTTGGTTATGCTATCATTCTAAGCACTTTCTTTTTTGAGAGGGTGTCGAATATTAGCCCTAGAGTTGAGGTCCCTCCTCATAATCTATAGGATCCAACCCAAACACGCTGGGTGGAGGTGATGCAGAGGTTAGGGGGAGGTAGGGAATCCACTCTTTTCCCACCTGACTTCTTCCACTAGTGGCAGTAACATATTATCGCCATGGATTAATATCCCTATGCAAGGATCGACTTCCATGGCGATCTAGACATGCCACTACCACCAAGGTCTGCATACAGATATATAGGTAAGATCCCATTTGTATTTTTGAGTTATTTGATTTTATTTTTGTATTTTTTATATATGTGGGAATCAAAAACATGTTTTTGGCAGTATGATGTACTGACATTAAGTTTATGTGTGCAGACGTAGGTCCATGACGATTGGATGGTTTCCCCTAACATCGACGAAGGGGACGAGAGGATGAGATGATCAACGTTGATTCCAAGAAGATGCTCCAAAACACACATGGAAACATTTCCCTATTGACACACAGGATACCCATGGTGCAAGTTGAGGACTTTGTCAAGGCGATGCATAGGCATGTAGTTGGGGTACCCTATTTATGGGTTAAATTGTTCAGGAAATTAGCCATTGTTGTAGTGTGTTATCATGATCATTACGTAGGCCCACATGCATATATGCCGAGATATACATTTTGTATCGGATGTATATATTTGGGTGGCTTAAATACCAGTTTGTACTATGACATTTTTGTACTATGGCACCATTTTGAACTCTATTCGGAAATAAAGGCTTATAGTGATTGGTTTGATATATTTACATGTGTTTGAATGTGAATGATTTTAATGTATATACTTCTTCATTGATGTGAAAAATGCCAATATAAAACATAATTTGCATATGAATCATAAACATGATTATAAATTCTAGGTATGTGAATGTATGTAATGTAATCAAATTACCACTCCAACAATATTACCCTTAAGAACCTTCATAACAAAGTAGGATCCTTGATACAGTGCAATCCATTTAATTGTGACACAAATAACTGGGATTGAAGGTGAGAATCAAGAGATAAGATACCATTGTAAATGGCATTGATTAATAGTTCAATCATGACACTATACAACATTGTTGGATGATGGTTGGAGATACACACCTCCTGAAGACACCAAATGACCCACAGGGGCATAGATAGCCCAGAACTCTGAAGCTAGGTTATGGGTGTGGCAACTGACACCATTAGAGAATTGTAAGTATATTGAAGACTTCGTCGACATCTGCCATAGAATAGGAAGCATGCCAACAAACTGATAACACTACAAGGGAATCAAAACAAACTATGCAAATTGTATAGTAATATACAATATGTCATCCTTGGCTGAAGTTTAGGCATAGTATTTCAAGCGTAAGGGAGGGAACTGAATTATTTCCTCAACCTTTAAAATGTCAACCAAGCATTTGATCATCGAAATGTTTTTTCCTCTCTCATATGCAAATCAATATTGGGATGGATAATTTACTCTCTTACAAGAGTGCACGAAGAGGTTATTCAAATAAGTCCCCATCTCAATAGCAGGAAATTCTTAAGGATCCATTGGGATGGTAGGAAATATATTCTCCATGTTCCCTTTGGAACATATGCCATGAGTGACTAATGGGATCATGGGATGACCAACATTCTCGCTTAAGATCATCCTAAAGTCATCACACTCAATTCGTTCGAGCTCCAGGAGGAAGTCAGATCGATGATGCATATCCTCCCAAGGTTGTTCCAGACCAGTCATGGCCTCAAGAATTGCTTCATATGAAGTAAAAATATCGTCAATGCAATCATGTAAGTATGACAAAGAAACTGCCCAAGCAAGCGGTGCAAGAATATCCTCCTCTTTCGTTCGTGAAAAGGAAGGACAGGGTCTACAGTAGGATCAAGCATGGCTTGATAAGAAATATATGTTGTATACAATGACATGTCTATCTTGGTAGGTCTAAAATATTCATCTGAACTACCCAGAGAAGGGAGAGCTCATGGGTTATCCAAATACATTATGTGAAATGGGACTAGACTCAAAGGTGAGGAACCACCACCAAGAGTAGAACTAATAGTTAGAATTGATGTCAAATTATTAAAAGTTCCCATCAATGATAGATACATTCTGACAAAAGCATTATCAGTTGCTAACTGATAATTATCAATGGTCGGGATAGTAGGTCTTGATGATGCAAACAAACTACAATTATCAAAAGACAGTTGGTTGATTGTCACAATCTGATCCTTAAAAGGGAAGCATACAACTTGAAATACGGACAATACAATCACTTTCATAGTGTAAATACAAATTTATACACAGTAAAAGATTGTAGTTGAGGGGCGCATCAACCACCTCAACTTCGACCGACACGATATTCCCCCCCAAACTAGACTTGAATGGAGGGAATAATTCCATGCAGCCTAACAAATGTCCATAAAATGCGGTCAACATATTCATATATTTTGACAACATGGGTGATCCAAGGTATTTCCAACAATCCAGAGACATCATATAGGTCGCAACTCCTTCATCAACAAATGTACATTTAATAGTGTTATTTAAAAAAACCACATGGACTTGGAAAGCCACATGGTAAGGCAAGCAAGGATGGACCTCGTGAGTTTCAAATCTAACCACAATAGAGGCATTAGGTCAACCACTCCAAGAGCAGACAACAAAACTCTCCTCTATGAAGGACAAGTCTAAAGAAATTCAAGAGTTGACATCACACAAGGATTCTAGCCCAAATCCTCAATAATGGAATAATGTTGGGTGGCTTGGGAATTAGGATTATGACCTGAATGCTTTAGGGCCCTTTTAGGTACATGTGGTATAACTTTATGCTTATCAATCTAAAAAGGAATTTCAGGAGGTGCAGGCTCCTTACCCATGTTGGGTTGTGATGGACCATAGTCTCATGAACGAGTCACAACATTAGCAGTTGACATCATGTTGATACAATCATAACCACCTTCCATATTCGGCAGGTTTTGATGCCCAACAAAACTGCTTCCAGTGTTTGTGGTACTATAAGCCATATTCTACTTATGACACAAAGGGTTAATCAACACAGTTAAGCTATGTGCAATGAAATTCGACACATCTTAAATAAAAGGGCACGAGTATGTGAGATGGTCTTCCCCACAAATCTTGCAAGGTAATTTCAACTTCTTCTTAGGCTTCTTGACCCTCCCATCATTATCTACGTTCTTATCATCATTTTGGTCCTCCTTCCTATTCACACCCCATTTATTATTTCTTTCCTTTCTTCTATTCCTTCTAGGTTGTTGGTTACCCTTTTGGTCCAACGAATGCACTGATAGTACATCCTTCGAAAAGGTGGGAGTGGACAAGGTTGTATCTTGTCTAGTCGCAGACTAATTAATAGACAATTTTTTCATTTGAGTTGTAACCTGGTCTATGAATTTGGTACTTATGGAGCCAACAATGCCATAGGCTTTCGTCCTAGGTTTGAAATTAGGCTCAAATTTTGACTATAGAACATCAGGGATGATCTCATATATAATCCCAGACTAAGCGTAAATAAAATCCAATTGTTAGGCCCTAAAGATAGCATGTTCCTCGTTAGTCACTCTGGATGTCGAAACATCCTTCTCGATGTGTGGTAATAAATACTTCAGAAACCATTCCAATATAAACTTGAATGGAATGTTGGTCTTAATCAACCTCTTCCGTCTGCGCCACTCTCAAATATGATCATAGATATAGGTGCCCTTATCTTGTTTGAATGTCGACAAGAGCTCTATGCCAGCATCTATCATATTGGCAGCTGAAAGTGGTTGAGAAAGGTTAAGTCTAAATCGTTAAAATTCCAATATGTGCCACCGGGAAGCTCTATATACCATTTCACAGTAGGACCCGTGAGGGTGTGTTGAAACAGTCATAAATGAATAGAATCATGGTTCAATGAATTTGAAGAGAACCACATGTGGAAAGTAATCACGTGCTCTCCAAGGTCCTTGCCATTCTTTCCCTCAAACTTCAGAATGTTTGAATGAAGTTTGGTGGGAACTACTGGCCATATCAAATTATGACATATTGGGTCATTAGTCAACTTCAAAGGGCCAAGAATATTTAATGTATCCAAAAAGGGGAGCCTAGGTTTTTTCATCATACTCCATTCCCCCTAAAAGGAATGATTCACATAGGGTTGATTCTAGTAAAGGTCATGGCCTTGACCAGTCAGATAATAACCACCTTCCATATGGCCCATATAAGGTTCCATGAGAATCTGGTAATGAGGTATTCCATGAGAAGGAGGCACCATATAACCATAGTTATAGGACTGATAGATTGGTTGACCCCCATACATCTAGGGAGGTGCGTAACCTCCAAATACAAATACACCATTTAACAAGGGGAAAACTTAGTTAAATGTAGCCACACCTCTCGAGGGACTGTGCAAGACATAGGGAGGGTGTATAATAAGAAAGGAATTCGAAGGAATCAATGCAGTGGATGATGGGACATAATAAGGAATGTAGGTCGTAGCCCAGACATTCACGTATCCACTATCACCCCCGACAGAGTCAACACTGGTGTTAAGACCGAATGAGGGGAGTGAAAATCCTCCCAAAAATGGAGTAGAGGGTGGAATATGACCACTCCCAAATTGATGCACAAGGTAAGGGTATACCATGTCCCCCAATCCAATACTAGGGTCCACACTAAGTCCTAGAGTGGGTGACAGGATAGTAGTAGTGATGTTCAACATGCCTAATGTAAAAGGACATGTTCTAGAGGGAGTAGGAAGAGTCTCGACACTCGGACTTCCCAAGGAAAACTTCCTATATATAGTTGTAAAGTCTGACAACTAGGGTTGTGTAGTATGGGAAGTACCATCCTCACAAGGGTCAATATAAATCAAAGTTTCAAGTATCCATATGGTTCCCATTCCAGACTATGGGAATGGAGGGAACTACAAGGACTTAGATGTAATACTCATGGTGAGTTCAGTGTGGGAATCACAATGTGAAAAAGGTTTCTTAGAACGTATGATCCTCTTTCGTCGAGGAGGAGGAGGGTCACAAGGAAGTCCTAATAAATGTAAAGAGCGATGGAGTGTTGAAAATTGATCCACAATGACTCCACAAAATAACAAAGACTCGACTAATTACGATCCCTAAAGACAACTAGCACACAAATAGCACACCCCTAAGTAAATATAGGCCAGATTCAAACAAGCAAAGAGGGAGGATAAGTGAGCTCCCGAATGCAGCAGGTATGTCTCATCTAGGGGAGGCATGAGAATCCCATACACTAAAAGTGTAGGTGTGTAACCAATAATAGTGGCCCTCAGCTTCAAAACGTATAGCGACTGTATTATCTGACCCCTACTTGGCCATGACACTCATAGAATAACCTTTGCAAATACCCCTTGTGATACCTAGGTAAGGAAACTAAAATCACCACAATATAACCAATGCTTAGGAGGAAAATCACATGAAGGATCTACCATATGGGTAGGGTAACAAATCCCAAAGCTCAAAAGCACCAAAGGTACCTCAAAATCCCCCATATACAAATAAGATCTTGGAAATATCTCTGGCTCTCAACAGAAAGTAGCAGGGGGCTATCCCCACCACCAACGTGTGTGTTGCCTCGTTCTCGACTCCCATGTAATAGGATCCTCTTGAGAAAACTAATTATATCAAGGATTTCACTTCTTACCTAGAAAAAAACCTAATTGGTTTATTTCATATTTTTGGAAAAATTTACTCATGACACCCTATTCCAAGACTCTACAACCTAAGCTTGTTGGTGCACCCTATAAAATAAAATCATGTAATCAATTTTAATTTAAGCATTAATTTTAGTGTTTGTGATTACTCAAGGGGAATGACCATGCAACTAGTGATGTTACGACTCAACAATGAAGTAAATATGCACACCTAAAAAACAATGCCAAGAGCAACTTTGTTTTTAAACATGAAAAAGGGGGTATGCCACTACATGTAATGCATAAAAATTCTTTCCTTTTCAAATGCCAATGCAATCCTTCTTATATGAAATCCTGAACACTAATTTCATCTAAGCAAACCTAATGGAGGTATCAAATCAATGCATATGCACAATGCAATAAACATTCGAAGGTAAAAATATTGTTGTATTTTCATTATGAATGCAATGAAGATGTAATAAAACACCCTACAAACTCTCAAACCCTACAACAAGAAGTAAACACCAGCAAAGAAAGACACTAAGACTAATAAGGATGATGCATTAATAATAAAACAAAAAGGTGTTAAATGACAAGAAAAAACTTCAAAGAAAAATCAATGAAAAATAGGTCTTTGGCCAAAACCGAAGCAGTCAACAGGAAACATAGGAACCCAAGAAGACTCAACCATACTCACAACCCACCCAACACCTTCACACATCAAAATCCCAAGAAAAAATGGATATGTATGCAACTATTCAAGGAACATAAGCGTATGTACACGACTGTATATACTACAACCCATATATACACGCGATTGTGAGTTCTATGACCTGCGTATACAAAGGAAAGAGTGGTAAAAATAAATCTAAGACTCAAATCATTTCAAGGGACTTCCAACGAATTGAAAAACTATTGAACGCGACACATAAATGCAGAGAAGTAGAGAGAAAATCAAGAAAAACATGCACCCAAACCCCAACAAAATGGAAATTCCCTAGCATAATCGCCAATTCTATTACAGAGAAAAGTTCCTATGGATTGGGATGGACCACAATAGATAGGATGACACTAGAAATCAATCCATTTCATAGCATACTAGATATATAAATGAAACTAACACTAAGAGATGACAATTGTACCTTATTCTAGATGTTCGAAGAAGATCCCCATTGAGCTTTTAATCAAACTTTTCCCAATCAAGCTATGTGCATAAGTCAGGTTTATATTTTAATGAAATTTTCTCTCCAATTGTGAAGCTAAATACTATAAGAGTTTTATCTGCACTTGTAGCAACATAAGATTGAGATTTGGAGAAACTGGATGTAAAAAGTGCTTCATGAATGGTGATCTCGAGGAAGAAATTTATATGGCTAATATTGAGGACTATAAAGAAAGAAGAAAAGTGAATTTGGTTTGAAAACTCAAGAAATATATGTATGGATTGAGACAAGAACCAAGGATGTGGTAGAAAAAAATTAACACCTTTATGAAGAGCCAATGTTTAAGTAAAAGTGAAGCTAACTAGTGGATATATTATAAGAGGTTTGATTATGGTAGTTTTAATTTCTTGTTGTTGTATGTTGATGATATGCCAAGTTGTTCGCCCCAACATGTATAAAACAATTGATCTTGAGGTTCAATTGGATAGGAAATTTGACATGAAGGATTTATGAGCAGGAAATTAAATTATAAGGATGAAGATACAAAAGGACATAACATGGAGGAAGATTTGGTGAAGTCAAGATTCACATACAAAAAATATTCTACAACGCTTCAATATGGAAAATGCAAAACTAGTTAACACCCCACTTCCTACACTCTTCATGTTGTCTTCTAAACATTGTCCTAGCACTGAAGCAAAGAATGCAAGCATGTCTCATGTATCGTATTCATCAGTAGTAGGGATCCCCATGTTCACCATGGTGAGTAATAAACTAGATATTTCCTAAGTAGTGGGAGTTGTTAGCCTATTCATGGTGAATCCTAGTAAAGAGCATCAGAATATAGTGAAGTGGATACTCAAATATTTAAGGGGAACTTCAAATGTTGCTATTTGCTACAAATCGATATATTTATAAAGTAAAGGTTTTGTAGATTCTAATTTTGGTGGGGACCAAGATGGACGAAAGTCTAATATAAGACACACTTTCACTCTTGCTAGTGGTGTTGTAAGATGGGAATCTAAGTTGTAGTCGATGGTGGCATTATCAACCATTGAAGCAGAATATGTGGCAGCAATTAAAGCCAGTAAAGAGGAAATATGGTTAAAGTGATTTATGGATGAATTTAAGATGATGCAAGGGAAGATCATTTTGCAACGTGACAACCATAGTGTTATTCACTTATTGAATAATCCATGATTTCATGATCATACAAAGCATATTAATATTAAGTACCATTTTCATAAGGAAAGTGGTGGAAGAAGGTAGGATCCTATTGTATAAAATTGATACTAGTGAGAATACTACATATATGCTTACAAAATCGGTTAGAACATATCAGTTTGAATGGTGCAAAACTTCTCTAGGCTTGCTTAAAATGTGATGAAGGAAGCATTGGGAAGTGACACATGAGTCGAAAACATAGGCAACGAACTTCTAGTTTAAGTGGGAGAATGGTAGGAGGTGAAGTCAATATCCATATCTTTGACATTTTTTTGTGGAGTGGTACATGACAATTGTACCATGTGATTTGTATGCACCGGGCATGAAGGGGTGTCATTGGGGGTGGGGGAGAGGGGGAAGTTGTGACGGTGGGCACCCCAAGGAAAAAATTTCTAGACCCTTCTAGTGTATTTTGGATCCTTTGGAACCCTCATATGTATTGTATAAAAGGGAAGTGGCCCTTAGGATTGTATCATAAGAGAAGAACGCATTGCAAGTTTTTTGCCAAGTAATGATAAAATATCAAAGTTTCCATTGCCCCGTGGTTTTACCTGTGCATAAAAGGGTTTCCACACAAATTTATTGTTATTTCTCTCTCTCTCTCTCTCTCTCTCTCTCTCTCTCATTTACATTTTTTTTTGGGACTTCCCAAGAAACCAAGTTGCAATGATTTAGTTATGGTTGTAATGCACAAATTTTCTAAAAAGTTTCAATTTATACCATGCAAGAATACCAACAATGATATTCATGTGGAAGAGTTGTTTTGCAAGTATGAGAATAACACAAGCCATCAAATGTTAGTCATGATTGGACAATAACAATAATTCGAAAACGATGGCTCAACTAACTTTAGGATCAAATTCAAGAAGATTCAAAGAAAGATAGGAACATGTTCCACAATACGGTCGCCATTTATGTTGATGCTCAAACGGCATGGTTTGTGCAACAAAGTTGTAAACACCCTTGGAGGGTTGTTCAAGATAAGGATGGGGATGAAAGCTCGAGTTGTGTTTAGATCCCTTGGATAGATAAGATTATCAAGGTTGATCACCGATGTCAAATTCATAAATAAATGAGAGAGGGATATTAATCTTTCCATGATTAAATGCAAAATGCTTTCAAAACAAGAATGTCAATCCTTTAAATAACTATATGCAACATATCTAACCATGCATGCATTAATTTTTGAAAAAAACTTTAATTAATTGACATAATACACAATATTTAAAAAAAAACTTTATACAATAAATTTATGAAAATGTAAAGTTTAAGTGTTAGTATAAAAATAGAGAAATAATAAAAACTTTTATAACTTATAAGTAAAATTAAATAATTAAAAAAAAATCAATAAATTTCATAGTTTTTAAATACATCCAAAAATCTAAGTAATGAAATAATTTATACTAAAGTTGTGAGAGGTTGCAATTGCAAGCACTTTTGAGAAGCATTATTTAGACAAAGATATGAAAAACCTCTCACTTTTTACCTTTTTGGAAAACTACTTAGAAAAAAAATGAATTCTTAATTGCAATTTAACTCAACATATCATCCAAAGATGGATGGTCAAATACAAGTGGTTAACCAAAGTTTTCGTACTTTGGTGAAATGTTTAGCTAAACAAAAATTGTGCCAATAATATTTTGTTTTAATTCATGTTGAATTCACTTACGATAAATCAGTCTCCAAAAGGCATCATTGATTTAATCAAGTTGCTAAAATAAAATAGCATCACTATTGACAGTTTTGAGAGTATCAAAGAAATTCATTAATAAATTACAATAAAGCTAAACAAAATAATGATAACTAAAAACAAATGCAGATCTGAGAAGTATACCAAATGTATTTTTTTTTAAAGGAAAATGATATGGTAATGGTACATATAATAAACTCCTCAACTAAGTGCCCGAGGAAATACTCTTTTTATGAAGGTGACACACGAACTAACCCCAATATAATACTTGGGTTAGTACTAATGCCAAGTACTCCAGGACTAATGGAACCCTAGGACTCCTCGGTAAGGTACTCACTGAGTTACCCTTGGAAGCAACCCAGCACTAACTCCCTTACTCAAACCAAATTCTCTTTGGACTAATGAACTCAGAGTGCTCTAGGACCAAATGGAACTATAGGTGCTCTAGGAACAAAGTAATGAGAAATAAAAGGAGGTAGATGTGATAAAGATACTATTTTTTTTTTATAAAGCAAAATGATATTGTAATGACACACTTAATCATTCCTTCCCCAAAGTATATATAATAAGTATAGATCCAAATCTTAGGTTCTATTAAGAGCCCAGAAGGATCAATTCTTAAGTATTGTACTGAAAGAGCTATCTATCACAGCCCCACTTAGCCAAGCACTCTTGACTCGCTAAGAGGGTGTGCGGCACCGTCTAGCAACCTTTCAAGGGCTTGGCCAACTTGATGTTAACTAACGGACTATGCCTACTCATTATGCGAAAACATGTAATATCATTACTTAGTCATTCATACACAATTGCAAAAACACAAGAAAGTATGGAAGTGTGCGGGTTTCCCAATATAGAGCCCGTCTTCAATATTTTCACAAGTATAATAAACAGAGATGCCAAAACCAGCCACTCTCTGGGTGTGCGCCCAACTCGGCTAAAACACACACTTTTACAAAACTGGAAAAACCCAAGTCAACCTCCACTGAGCGACTAACTTGGCTACTGAAACGACTGCTGCAAACCCTCACTGTATGCTGCTGTTGCACCGCAAAAAACCCAGAAAACGTGCCACTGTCTAAACTTAGCCTCTGCCGCAGTCCAACTGTGCACTGTGCCAAAAACGGCTGCCTGCGGTACCCCTGCGCGGATGCCCCAGAAACAAAGGTGCGCTTTAGCCAAGCGCACTGTCTACATGCACTTTCCTTAGCTCCCTTGCCTAAGCTCTTGGATCCTTGGATGATCTCTTGGATGATTTGAAATGACTTGCACTTCGTTTACTTATAGCCTTCTAGGTGTCTTACCCATGTCAACTTGCCAGCTTGCTTACCGCATAAGTCACCCCTTGCAAACACACTTGGCCCACTTAACCGTTCCGTTGGTGTCACCCCACCAAGGTGCACTTTGACTTAGGCGTTCACGGGTCCACTTGCCGAAGCCTCTAGAGTGCCGCGCGCACACTTTGCCGGTGAGCCGCGCGCCCCTTTACTTTGACTGAAGCGCCCATCTCTTTGACAGTCGTTCGTTGCTAACCGTGTCGTCGCGCGTGCACACCCGTCGCCCAACTGCCGTCGTCCGCACGCTCGTCGGTTTACTTACCAAAATGCTCTTTTGCCGGAGCGCCCAACTGTCCGCACATCCATCCGCACGTCTGTCCATCCGCACACTAGGGCCGCGCGCCTGTTTACCGAACGTCTTCACAAGCTTGCATGCCCATCCGCACGCTCAAGGGTCGCGCGCCTCAAAGGTGTCACGCGCCCATCATCAATGTCATCTTTGCCAAGGGGCGCCCGTGCCAAGTCACGTGGGCGCTGACCTTGGGGCGCGCCACATTCTCGACCTCCGTGCCGGTGGTGAATGTGGGTGCTTGCTATCTTTGCCAAGTGAGAGCGCAACTCCATGCCGAACCGTCATGTCCATGACACCTTGCCCAGGTGTGCCACAATCTAGGTGCACTGAAAAACGTGGCCATGACACTATCAACTTTGGTGTGTCCTATATATAGCCATTGATTTGATTCAAACCAAAAGACACATCTTTTTATTTAAGGTGGACATATATTATTTTTATTATTAATATTTAATAATATTTATGGCGTACATAAAATATTTTTTACTATTTTTTAATTTGTTAGGAACAAACATTACAACATCTCCCCCATACATGGTTTTAAAACCATGTGTAAGGCCCTCCTAAAACCATGGGTTGTTTAGGAGGCCTTGCAAAACCATGTGTAAGGCCAACATTTTTTTTTGAATAATTCAATTTATTATTTTTTATTATTTTGTTAGGTAGAAACATTACATCTCCCCTATATTGTGTTGTTTTTCTCACTAACATTTTTTTTGGCGGATAATTAAATTTAACATTTTTTTTGGCACATAATTAAATTTTTTATTTTTTATTGTTTTGTTAGGTAGGAACATTACAACATCTCCTCCATATTAGGTTGTTTTTGTGATGGAACATTTATTTTGGAGGATAATTATAATTTTTATTTTTTATTATTTTGTTAATAACAAACATTTCTCATACTGGACAATATTATTTTTGGCCTCTAACCCAATAAACTTAATATTATGAAAAAAAAATTAGAAAAATGATATGATAATGCTAGATATATAATAAATTTCAGCTTAACATACAATAAAAAGTTAAAAAAATAATAGGGCAATGGCATACAAAAGATTAGAGATTAATTATCTTTAATAATGCTTATACATTGAATTTGCAAGTTGAAATATATATATATATATATATATATATATATATATATATATATATTGATGCACCTTGAACTTTTTTTTTGGTCAAAGTCTCCATGGAGACTATATCCCTTTGTATTTAATTTTTTTTAGGTTAGGGAAATCGGTAACTATATCCAACAGCCCGCAAACCAGATATACCAGAAACTTGTGACTCAGCAAGGGCCGACTCCAATCCAGAAGAGGCGGCAGTCTATCCAGGGGGCGTCTACCCTTCGAGCCTTATCACAGCGGACCATGTCTCGGTGGGATTTGATCCCTGGTGGGCTGGGTGAAAACCACCTTCCCCACCGTACGGGATCCCACGTCCTTGACCCCTTTGTATTTAATTTTGCAACCCTATATCAAATTCACCAAAGGACAAAGATGATGATGAGGTGGGTATAGCAGTAGAATGGAAAGAGCACTGCAAGTTAAACTAGTTGAAAAGATACTCTCTGAGTTAGAGACCAAATCCATGTATTGTTCATTGTACATATCTGAGAGAGACGAAGACCAAAACAGAAAAATAAAAAATAATTGTTCATCGTGCTCTCTTCTTCTGTGTTTCCTGCAATTGTTTAGTGGTTTTTGTTCATTGTCCTCTCTTCTTGTGCCTTTCATGCAATTGTGGTTGTTGCTACCATCAATTATGCAACTTCATTCATGCAATTCATCCTCTGTGCAAGCGTTGCGCTGCCTCTGTAGATATGATCTCTCAAATACCACGATATATCTATCTAAGATACTATATTTAATGCAACGCTCTTCATACATAATGCTTTACGGGACAGCGAAGGGAAAACATTGATTGGAAGTTGGAAGAACGGACTGTAACTTTTCACGATTCTAGTCCCGCTCTCCAGCGATCTCCTGTGTACAGTAAGGGGCCCATTGCGCATGATTGGCCATTGAGGAAGTGATAAAAGGACTCGTTAACTTTTAATAGTTGTTTATATTTTATAATTTAGGAGGAATAAAAAACTGTTGTTATAAAGATAATTCAAATTTTCTATTAATTTTTTTTTATTACTTTAAATTCAAAATAAATAACTACATCAATAAATCACAAGTTAAGTGTCATGAACAAGTTATAATTTTATGTTGTCTATATTTTAGCTATCTGTTATCATCTGCCTTCTTCTAGTTAAACAGGTTGTATATAACAAACTGCCTATTATCTATACATAAGTTATCCTTATCCATATATCAACTACCAATTATGACATAGATAATAACCCTTCAGAACAGGATTTATAACACATTAGTATTGTCAACCACTAATTAAATTATTAATAAGTTTCTAAAACACATTCTTTCATATATATATACACAGCAACTTGTGATTTAACTGGTAACATATCTGTTGCCACCACATTAAATGACCTGCAGCAAACTGATTATTATTAACCCACACTAATTCCCATCCAATTCGATTCGACTTTTGAAGGAGTTGCCTCTGGGTCTGCGTCACATCACGCTTCGGCTTGGAAATCAATATTGTTGTCGTTACACAGCAGAAGGGACTTTAATGCTCTGATGATGGTGGAAAAAAACACAGAGATCAAGAACATGAAGATGTCAAATTTGTCAATGACGAAGCTCTGACCGACTGCGCCGCTGAATCGTTACTCTCGAGTCTCTACTCCAATGCTGAACCCGACCAGTTTAGTACGTACCCCACACCACAAGACTTAGACTTGTGGAGAGCAATAAGCACCTCGCTGCAAAGTAATGAATGCTGTGGCTGTGGGGCACATTAACTGTTGGATGAAGAGCTGGATTAAATCCAACCATTGATGTGCCCGGCAACCACAGCATTTATTGCTTTGTAGAGAAATGCTTATTGCTCTCCAAGACTTGTTGGCACTTGCCAGGTACACGTTCATTAAATGATAAATGATTCCAGCTATCATTTCCCTCAGGATGCTAAATATGGCCAGAGCTAAGCATTGAGCTGCAGAGCATTTAATGCAGCTCAAGCAAGCTTGATGATCGTTGGATCTTGAGCTGTTAGAGATCCAACGGTCATCAAGGCTGCTGAGGCTGCATTAAATGCTCTGCAGCTCAATGCTTAGCTCTGGCCGCTAAATATTATGCAACATGGTCGAGGGAATCACTTCAAATATTACTGTTCGTTTTTCAAATCTTTATAAGAAGAGTCATTTGCAACTTTGTTTTTAGTTATCATTCAAATCTTATAAGAATCTCACGTATAATTAAAGTTTTTGTTTTTATTTAAATGTAGTAATGCAGAATCTTACTTATAATTAAAGTTTTTGTTTTTATCATAGTAAGTATCTGACAAATGCTTACTCTGATAAAAGGAGTCATTTGTCATCTTCTTTTCCGTTATTATTTAAATTTAAATTTAAGTATAATTAAAATTTGTTTTTCATAATAAAACAAAGGTTGAAGAAGTGAGATTAAAATTAACTAAATGAATTACAAAGTTTTGGATTATTTATTTTGTGCAAGTCATTAAGTTATGATATCTTATGAGTACAATCTCATTCATGGTCTTGAATAGTTTATTTTACACTCATTGCATCCTATGAGTATACTCAATTGTGACTATACTCATGGGATATGGGTTATAGCTTAATGACTAACATTACCAAGATCATCCAAAAAAATGATATATCATATGTTGGATTGCTAGAACCCTTATAAGTGAATCACATAGTAATAATCATCACCTCCAAAACTTACACTTATCCCAAAAAAACCTCTAGCTCAAATACACTTAAGTATAAATTTAGTAATAAAACAATGTTTGTAAAAAAAAAATTAGATTGCTGAAAATTACTTACATCTTTCAAAAATTTATCAAAATTTCAAACCAATTAAAACTTAACTTGTGAAAGGATTGAATCTTAGACTAAAGTGTGTGTTAATAATAAACAAAATATAACACTGTTAAAATCACATTGTTAAAAACTTGTTGGGGTGAATTATATGTTCTTGGTTTTGTTATATTTCAATGGATTTAAGGATTTAAAAGGTTAGATGATTGAATGAAATATAAGTAGGTATATTAAATTAATTGAGTAGTTATATTTATTAATAAAGTAAGTTTTTTTTTTCTCCCAAACAAAAGATTCTCATACATCAATTTAATTAGCTTTAGTGTGATCTTAAAATTAAATGATTATTACTAAAAAAAACTTTATAATTTTGTAAAATTTAAAATTTTATTAAAAAATAGATAAACTATTTATAATTTCTTCTTACCTAAAATCAAAATATTCAACCATTTAAAATATCTTAAGAAAAACACTAAAAGAGGTTGTTAATATGTCAAAATTATAAGCTTGAACTATAATTGATGGTTTTTATCTATAAATACCTTTTAACATAACGGAATTATACAATCTTAACATTTAATTTTTTTTTATGTTCTTATTATTCAAATTATAATCTTGAACTAAATTTGATGTTTTTCATCTTTAAATCCATTTTTAACACAACCTAATTATATAATCTTAACATTTAAAAAAAATTATGTTCTTATTATTTAAATGAGTGTTCATCATATTCTTAAGTTAATATTAAATTTTAGTTTTTAAAAATCATTATTAAAACTCTAAAAATAATAAATCCAATAGATAAATGAAATTCAAGGTGTGGTTATTCTGTTCAACCTAGTAAATCTTCTTCTAATGCACGATGTATAATGAATTTCGGTGCATCTAACCATATGTTTGGAAACAAGACTTGATAGACAAGTTGGGTTTAAGAGAGGGTTTCATGATAGTGACGAGGCACTAAGGAGATGTAGTAGCATTCCCGTTTTTTTTTTCTTTACATGTCCTATTTTTTCTTTGACCTGTCAACGTTTTCACAAGTGTGTTGTTGAGCTGATGTCCTTATCCACATGGACTATCCGGAGGTGGACGAGGTAGATTATTCTCCGGATTTGTTTGAAGCTCAGGCCATTTTCATTGGGGATTATGGAGGGTTATGGTTGGGGAGCAGACTGTTTCGACAAATAACATCTTTCTCGGCATGACAACTGGGGCTCCGATGAGCAGACAAGAGTTTATGGATGTGGGTCTCAAAATGAGGTCTAAAGTTGCCACAGTTTCGCTAGAAATTAGGGATTTAGCTTTGAATCTCAGAGGAAAATCCTTCACTCTTTTCTATGCACCCCCTGACACGCCTAGGGTTTTCATTCACAACAAACCCATGGGCCTACAATTTTGGATGCAAATCAGGGCTTGTCACATAGCCTCCCGACCCCCGAGGGTTTGGTATCAAAATATAGCTTGGATTTACTGGAAGCGGGTTGGCCCTTAATAGATCCATTGGGACTTGATTCTCGGCATCAAACTGCTCTATTAGAGGAATATTTGTTTTTGTAGGATTCAGAAGGATTTATCGCTTCATTTATGAGACTAACTGATCACTGTGGGGATATGGTGGAGTCGACCTCTAGAAAAATTGAGAGTGAAGAGAGGAATGTTGGATTGGGATGAAAAGGAAGTCAAGACACTATTAAGGGATCGAGAAAGAATAGGAGGAAAAATAAATGCACCAATAAAAACAATGAGGTTCTTAGTTTGGTGTGTGTAGTAGACATTTTTGTGGCACAATCTGCGGATATGGTAGAGACTGTGGTGGTTGGAAAAGATAGGGGGAAATACCCTAGTCAATCTTCGTTGGAAGAATGGGGGAAATTTTGTTGGTTGTAATGGCTTAATTATGACCCACATGCTATGGTTCTTGCAAAGATATCGTTCATGTTCAAATTCGAAAATAAGGAGGATGTGGATTGAGTCCCTGCAGAGACATTGGAGCTTTGGTTCAATCCCAATTCTTTTTAAAAAAATGGACTCTTATGTTCGATGTTGATTGTGAAATATTGGATGTGATTCTGGTATGGATAAGGTTACCTGGACTTCCTTAGGAATTATGGAATTGAAATTCTTTCAGAGACCTTGGCAATGTTGTGGGAGCATTTATAGATGCAAACATGTCTTTTGTGCACACAAAAAGGATGACGGTATCCCATATTTTAGTTTCAATAAACATTAGAACTGGACTCAGAGAAGAAGTGGAATTTATTTGGGGAAGAGAGAGGCGAAGGCATAAATTAGATTACGAAGGTATTTAGTTCCAATGTCATGGATGCCATGTCTACGGACGTATCACCAAACATTATACTCTCCCTTTCTCTAAGGGACCCCAATGGACTTGAAAATGACCATGGAGTGGAAATACAAATACATTGGGAGGTGCCTCGCCAAAGTCTGATAGGACTGTTGTAGACCAAACAAGTCAAAATTTTCCCTCAAGCGAGGAAGGTAAAGAACTCCCCGAGGTGAAAAATGTATCCTTAGTAGAAATGGTACCAGTTACGGAGACTCCAGCTCAATAGGCTACTCAGGTGGACTTTAGAGCAGATCCAAAATATTTAGCTGGGATTTTGACAGAAATGTCGGGTAAGTTAACAGACCTTGATGCTCATATTGATCCACTACCAAATTATTTTAAATTGTTGGGAAAAATTTGGATAGAAGGAAAATCCCCTCTTCGGCATCCTTATGGTAGGTCATTCTTTTTCACCAGTCCCTCAAGGGATCCTTTGGGTTGAAGGCCGATAGAGCACCAAATTTCCCCTCGAGATGACCCTCTCTGTCCCATGACCGAAACTTCCTCTTCCTTGATATCAAGGGAGCTCCCTATCCATTTCCACCTCGGGAATCGGGAAGTTCCAGATATCACTGGCCTTCCCATTAGCCACATAGGGCCAGGAAAAAACCTTCGAGGTAGCACCAAAGGTAGAGGTTGTGGAAGACCTACTGTTCTCTCTAATGCATAAGACAAATTAAGAAAGGAGTAACTATACAAAAAACAAAAGTCCATTCTCAGGGAACTTAGAGCAGTGAACGCCCTTGAAGGGGTCTTCCCATGAAGTGTCTCTCTTACAACTTTAGGGGTTTGGAAAGTCCCATGAAAAAACTTACCCTTTGGAGGTTGGTCCTAAACTACCAACCAGTTCTTATACTACTACAAGAAACCATGGGAAAAAGTGATGATGTAATTAGTTATTTAAAGAGTACTATAAAGAATATGGATTTTATTGCACAATATGCAAGAGGCCACTTCGGTGGCTTGGCTGTAGGATGCAATTTGAAACATGTTAAGGCCAATAACTCATGGAGCTTTGAGTCTGGGCTTGGGATGGAGGTTTTCTTGGCAGATCTGGATAAATATTTCATTTCCTTGACTATCTATGGGCCCTACAAGGACAGGGTTCCTTATAGGAATTTTGTAAGCCAACATATTTCATCAAATATGATAACTCAATTGTGGGTGGTGATCTTAACTTCACCTTGGGATATGATGAAATTTGGGGGCCGTGGGAAAGGGTTTGTTGAGAATATAGTTGTCATTAATGTCAAAAGATTTCAAGAATGACAAATGGATAACCAATAGACATTATAATAGGATGAACTCCATAAAAGATAAAGGATCCATTACGTGTATTTTCAATTGATGTCAATGGAGTTCAACAATGACAAAGGAATAACCAATAAACATAATGAAAGGGTGAACTTAGTGAAAGATAAAGGAATTACAAAATCGAATAGAGTGACAGGGTTGATGATAGAGGAAAGATACCCAAAGCAAGTAGTGGCAGATAACAATCCCAATCACCAAGAAGATTTGGACGGATCTGCAAATCAAGTAGTGGAAGCGCCAAAGAAGAATTACACGGCCCAGATCATTCGAGAGATAGATATCAAAGGTCTATAATAAGATCCGCAAAATAGATATGTGTGGAAAATAACATTCCCGAACGCTAGAGTGAAGTGAAAAATTGGACGGTGTAGATCGGTCGAGAGAAATTACGGAAGCTGAATTTGAGAAGATCAACGATGGTAAATGATTTCTGCACAAGAAAAATTAAGGTTCAAAAATCCGCATTTGACCATAGATCAACAGCTAGGATTGAATCCGCAAAGAAATAAATGTCCCAAAATAATTGCGGAAATAGATTTGTAGAGAGGATATTGCATAAGATCTTTTCGGAAAAAGGCTGATCTGCAATCCACAATCCGCATTTGATCGTAGATCAATGGTCGAAGTGAACTCGAATGGAAATCGACGATCTAGAAGAAATGTGGAGACAAAGTTGCGAAAGAGAATTGCGGAGGTCCAAAATGGGAAAGTGTGGTTCCACATTCTGCAATACGCAATTCATAATATCAACGGTCGGAAAAGAGTCCACAAAAGATCAACAACGTGGAAGAAAGACTGTAGAAAGGAAATTGCGGAAGCACTTTTAAGGATTTTGGAAAACCCGCAATCCGCATCTGATCTCAGATCAACGGTCTAGGAATATTTTGCAGGAAATCAATGGTGCAGAAACAACAATGCAGAAAGTACCTTGCGGAAAGGTAGTTTCAGAAAGGAAATTGCGGAAGGACATTTTGAGTAAAGTCAAAATGCAAATCTGCAATACGCAATCCACATCTAATCATAGATCAACAATCAGGGAAGTGTCAACAAGAAATCAACGGTACGGAAAGGTTGTTGCAGAAAGACGATTGTGGAAAGCTAAGGAAATTGTGGAAATGTGATTATGGAGGGAAATCTGTGTGTTGGATCAATGGAGAGGAAAGAGTACGCAATGGATCAACGACTCAGGATGTTTGAGGAAAGGATCTGTTGTGGAAAGGAAAATTTGGAAGAATTTTTGGTGACGAATTATCATTGCATAGAGGCAATTTCGGTAAGATTGTGTTGCGAAAAGGTATGACTGATAAACCTAAATAGAGTTAAAGAATTGTTAAAATGAAGAATTAAGTCTTCATGAAGAGGCACAATCTAAGAATGAAAAGGCGCAACGGTGAAGAGATGGTTTCACAGAAAACGTATTAGAGGGTATTTATAGACAGAATGATGAGTGAGAGAAATTGTCTCTGTGATACATATTAATGCAACAGTAGCAACAGGCAAAGACCCAAGAAGAACCAGTGACAGTAATCATAAAGAGGATTTGGGAAACATATAAAAACATACTAGGGTGGCAAGGTGGTGTTATGGTTGGCTCCAGGCCTACAGGGGGTTGTAGCCTCCTTCTAGTAGTAGTTGGTAAATAGGCTGTTATAGCATCCTTTCAGTAGAAGCTGATAAAACTAGGGGGTCGTAGCCTCCTTCCAGTAGTAGCTGGTAAATAGGGTGTTATAGCATCCTTTCAGTAGCAACTGATAAACTTGGGGGTTGTAGCCTCCTTCCAGTAGTTGATGGTAAATAGGGTGTGGTACCATCCTTGTCTGTTGTAGCAGGAAGAAACTATTTGTAAATATAATTTTGCAGAAATAGGACGTATTGGTGGTTTTACCAATTGGGTTCCAGGATAAAATATGTGTTCTATATTTCTTGTTGATTCTGTGTGTTAATGATTAATGTTAAAAGTTAGTTTAAATTATAAAAATTAACAGTACTTATTCATCCCCCCCCGCCCTCTCAGTATTGTCGAATATTCCAACAATTGGTATTAGAGTAGATTCCTTCACTACAGTTTAACCACTAGAAGGAAGATCCTACTTAAAAACCATTATGGATCAACAAGAAGGGTTAGCCACTAACAAACCTCCATTATTCATAGGACAAAATTATGCATACTGGAGTGTGAGAATGAAGTGCCATCTGATGTCCCTTGGATGGAAGGTTTGGGTAGCAATTGAAAAGGAGTATAAAATAGAATACCAAGAACCTATAGACCCACTGGAACTAGGCCAATATGAGGGTAATTCCAAAGCCCTAAATTCCATCTTAAGTGGAATGACAAACTGTGTATTTACAAAAGTTATGTGATGCGAGACTGCCAAACAAGCTTGGGATAAGTTAAAGATTATCTATGAAGGGGCATATAAAGTCAAATAATCCAAGCTTCAGACATATAAAGGATAGTTTGAAAGCCTTAAAATGAAATAAGAATAAAACATTGGGGACTACCTTTTAAGAGTAGACGAGGTTTTCAATGCGATTAGAGGTCTTGGAAGAAAATTAAAAGAAAGAGAAGTGGTTAACAAGGTACTAAGAACATTGCCAATGAAGTATGACTCAAAAGTGTCCACTCTAGAAGAACGATATATGACCTTGATGCCATGACAACAGATGAACTACATGGGATATTCACTGCATATGAGATGAGGACGGGACAGAATGAACCTTCAATAAAAGATGCAACATTTAAAGCCCTATCCAAGAATCAATTAGAGAATCTAGATGATGAAGACGGCCTCTTCATCAGAAAACTTGAGAAAGGTACTAGGAAATATAAAGGAAAGCTACCCTTGTAATGTTTTAACTATGGAAGAATTGGATATTTTTCCAATAAGTGTCCTTACCCAAAAGAAGAGGAGATTGATCATGAAGAATCTTGTTTTCATAAGTGTAACACCGTGGATAAGAAGAAGTTTAAGAAAAAGAAGGAAAACTTCTATTCCAAAGAAGATAGTGACGATGAAAGTAAAGATGCAGATATCCTATTCATGGGAATAGATACTCAAACTCAAAACGGTGAATCATTTGAAGAATGAGAAGCAAACCTAGAGGCTCAATGCATGGTTGATGTTGATGAAATTGAAAAATGTAGAAGCAACAACAAGCTTTTTAAGGAAAAATTGTCAAAGTATCAAGAAGAGACAAATCAAATTATTATTGACTTGAAGAACCAACTTCAAGAGGCCAAGAATATTGAAGAGGACCTAGTAGTGCAGCCGAGGAAGAGATTACAAGATTTTGAAAAACTTGAAGAAGAGATTATTCAATTTAGAAAAGAGGTTGATGAAGAATCTATCAAATCAACGTTTGAGAAAAACTCAAGGATCTTAAATGATATCTTAAGTATACAAATATCATCAAGTGATAAATATGGTCTAGGGTTTGACAAAATAAAGAAGCCATAATATTCATCTTTCACAAAACAAGGTGGAAATAGAAGAAGCTATGTTGATGCACTAAAGAGTCCTGTTTAAAAGAAAGAAAGCAGGAAATATGTTCCATCCTTTCATGACAGATAGAAATAATGAGGTGCTTAAGAGACCAATGACAAGTAGATATTAACAAATCTTTCTTTGTCATTGTTACTCTTGTAATAATTTTGGTCTTAAAGCCCTGAAATCCAGAGCTTATGGAAAGGTTCATGATTACAAGAAGGATGCATCTAGTAACAAACCAAAATAAAGAAATCATAATCATTTTGGACCTTTTCAAAGATATGACATAGAGTGTTACAAATGTAATAACTTTGGACATATGGCTAGAGAATGTAAACTAAGAAAGAGTGTTTCAGTAGAGGCTCATAAACAGTGAATGAAAATGGAAGTTGTGGAGAAGGAAAATCAAATCTTTCCTATATATAAAGGAAAGTTTATGGTTATTTATATTTTGTCATAAGTTTGGTCACAAGGCTGCTAATTGTAGAAACAAAAGAAAATATCAAAGGTTGAGAAGGAAACAAGACACAAAAAAAGTAGATGATAAAGGATAAGTAAGTAGGATACCTCATAGGAAGACGTGGAGGAAAAAGTCGGACTACAAAGACTCAGAAGAAACACAAATTCCAAACATCACGGAGGTCTCCAATGATGATGATGAGCATAATAATGCCATAGATAAAAATGGCATCCATTATGAGGAATAACAAGATGGAGATGTAAAAGAATACACCAATGAAGATAAATATGAAGGTGAGGAAGAAGGATATAGTGATGATTGTGGAATCCTTTTCTAAATACCTCTCATGATATAAAGAGAAACCTAAAAATAACATTAGGAGGGCTCATATACTCAGGGGGAGTTAAAGTCAGAAAATTCCAATTGGTATCTAAGAAAAAATTCAATGTTGAAGTATGTTGAAAGCTATATTCCTTAAAGAAAAAGAGATGATCATGTTAAATGATAAGATTGGTGCATCGTTGACATAGACAAAAGGTGCATACAATTGGATTTAAGTAAATTGAGAGAGACTCAATAATGGAGCAGAAAGAAGCATAGTGGTAGGGGGAGTCTATGAATTTCACTAATGTTGTCCTTTTTCATTGTTGTCAAAGGGGATAATGTTTAGATGTTTCCATCAATGCCAAAGGGGGATATTGTTGAGAATATAATTGTCATTGATGTCAAAAGAGTTTAGGAATGAAAAAGGGATAACCAATAGACATAATAACATGATGAACTCAGTAAAAGACAAAGGATCCATTATGTGGATTGTCAATTCATGTCAAAGGAGTTCAACAATGACAAAGGAATGACCAGTAAACACGATGAAAGGGTGAACTTAGTAAAAGATAAAGGAATTACAAAATCAAATAGAGTGACAGGGTTGATGACAGGGGAAATATCCACAAAGAAAGCAATGGTAGATAACAGTATGAAGTGCTAAGAAGATTTGGAAGGATACGCAAATCAAGCAGTGGAAGTGCCAAAGAAGAATTGGACGACCCAGATCATTCAAGAGATAGAGATAAAAGGTCTATAATAAGATCCTCAAAATAGATATGTGTGGAAAATAACATTCCTGAATGCTAGAGTGAAGTAAAAAATTGGATGGCCCAGTTCAGTCGAGAGAAATTGCGGAAGCCGAGTTTGAGAAGATCGATGGTGGTAAATGATTTCTACACAAGAAAAATGAAGATTCAAAAATCCACATTTGATTATAGATCAATGGCTAGGATTGAATCCGCAAAGAAATCAACGACCCAGAATAGTTGCGGAAATAGATTTGTGAGACGATATTGTGTAAGATCTTTTTGAAAAAAGATTGATCCACAATCCGCAATCCACATTTGATCGTAGATCGACGGTCAAAGTGTACCCACATGGAAATCGATGGTCCAGAAGAAATGCGGAAACAAATTTGTGGAAGAGAATTGCATAGGTCCAAATGGGAAAGTGTGGTTCTGCATTCTGTAATCTGTAATTCATAAGATCGACAGTCGAAAAAGATTCCACAAAATATCGACGATGCGAAAGAAAGACTGTGGAAAAGAAACCGCGGAAGCACTTTTAAGGAGTTTGGAAAACCCGCAATCTGCAATCCGCATCTGATCTCAAATCAATGGTCTAGGAAGAATCCATTGGAAATAAACGGTGCGCAAATACTAATGTGGAAAGTACCTTGCGGAAAGGTAGTTGCGGAAGGACATTTTGAGAAAATTCAAAATGCAAATATGCAATCCGCAATCCACATCTCATCGCAGATCGAGGGTCATGTAAGAGTCAACAAGAAATCAATGGTGCAGAAAGGTTGTTGCGGAAATACCATTGCGAAAAGCTAAGAAAATTGCGGAAAGATGATTACAGAGGGAAATATATGTGTTCGATCGATGGACAGGAAAGAGTACGTAATGGATCAACGACTCTAGATGTTTGAGGAAAGGCAAATTCGGAAGAATTTCTGGTGAAGAATTATCATTGCAAAGAGGCAATTCTGGTAAGATTATGTTGCAGAAAGGTATGATTGATAAACCTAAATAGAGTTAAAGAATTTTTAAAATGAAGAAATAAGTTTTGATGAAGAGGCACAATCTAAGAATGAAAATGCAAAACAGTGAAGATGAGAAGGAACAATTGGTATATAGGGTGTGGTACATCAATTGATATGCGACACCATTCTTTCCATCAGAAAGAGGCCTACGACAAACATCCCCTCTCTCACCATTCCTTTTTTTGTTAGTAGTAGAAGGAATTAGTAGAGCACTTATTGATGCAAAGAATGTGGGAGATTTCTCTGAAATAGATATCTTAGATACTCTTCATACGACACACCTTCTATTTGTGGATGACATACTAGTATTATATGATGGCTCTATTGCAGATGCTGAAAAAATTTCAAAGATATTGGAGCTCTTTGGGAAGGCTACCAGAATGGTAATAAATGTGCATAAATATTCCCTCTCCACTATAAATGTGGACAATTTTGAATTACACATATACTCTTTTCTCTTCCCATATGAAAAAAACATCTTTGATGAAGGCCTCAACTACCTTGGTTTTATGTTAAAATCAAAAAGTTATAAAAAAGAGGACTGGAACTCGATGATTGCAAAATTGGAGAAAAGGCTATGTAGCTAGAGGCACAGATGCCTCTCAAGAGCAGGAAGATTGATTTTAGTAAATTCAGTGCTAGAAGCCATTCCAGTATATTGGATGTCTCTTGCATGGATTCCAAAGGAATCGTGAAGAAAGCAAGGAAGTAGTGCTTCATATTCTTATGGTCATGGAAAAATGAAAACTCAGTGCTCCTACAATGGAAATTTCTCTTAGAGTACGTGCAAAAGCACCTACCTTAGATAACCAAGATCTAAGGATAGAGTTCATGGTGCAAGGGAAATACTCAACCTTGATATACAAGTAAACAATAACAAATATTTTTTATATTTTCTAATTTTAATAAAACAAATGCAGCATACCTTTAAAAAGTGGGTCACTGCACTCATTTGAGGATGTGGTCCGACGACTTCCAGGATCGGCTTTTCTAATTTTCTCCACCTATGGTTGTCAATGGGAATCAAGGAGTGTATGGAGTAAATGTAACATACAATGTGGAATAATGTGGCTAAAGGTAAGAATGGAAAGTGTGATGAAAAGTTCAGGAATGAAAAGTTCAAAAGTGCCTTTGGGGAGATCTTCACAATGTATTTATAGGGTGATCCAAGATTTTGTTGACCATGGTATTGGTCCATGGTTTTTTATAGTGCATGGTATTTTTCCATGGTTTATAACCCATTCTAATTTTAGGGTTTTTTGGTCTTTTTTTGGGGGAATGGAAATTTTGTTGCAATAAATTCCCATCTTCCCTATATTTATGAGGGAAGGAATAATAATTGATTGGATCAATTTGGGGAGGATTTAATTGTGAAGGCCAAAATGGAGAAATAATGATGGCATTATGATGTATAACTATGGTGTGGACCATAGAGAGATACGTGGACAATTTTTTGTGTTAACAGATTGCCCCTTGATGTGTGAGGGTAGGATCTCATCGTATAGCTAATAAACATCATAGAACCAAGGGAGAAGTGGTGACAATGATGGAGAACCCAGAGAGAATTGTGGAGAGTCAGAGTCTCCTTATTTGTACTGTATTGGATTTTGATTTGTATTACTTCTCAAAATGGATGAGGTACATATAATCTCATACATATATATGGACAAGGCGAGCATGCCCATGCTCATATCAATGTCTCAATATAAAGATGAGGATCAATGCTCAAACAAGGGGAGTCGATCAATACATATAACTGGTAGTACATAATGGTGGCCCAATAGGAGGTTGAATACAAATACTGACCTGAAGAAATGGTACATAGAAACAATGGAATTCTCTTGTAATGAAATATCACAATAACTAATGCTCGGTTGAATCTAAGAATGTAAAAAACTGCATGGAATCAACGACTGAGATTCAGAATATCTAAGGTACAACAAAGGCCATCTGATGCTGTAGATATACATAAGCATGAAATTGAGGGGCTTCCAAACACTGTTTCCAATGCAACCCGGATATCAAAAAGGACATGAAGTTGTATGGGCTCCAAATAGACTCACAAATGTGCTAGAGTCAGGTGACAACCGAGGTCTTCAACCAAATAATGAAGGGACTAATACCTTGTATGAATATCAATAGTGTGATAATGTAGCTGAAGGCGAGCACGTGAGACAAAACCAACCCAAAAGGAAGTAATGAATCCTTTTAAGTGGTCCAAGGAATTCATCAATGAGTTCGATGAAACCAAGATACATGGACCTTTGTGTCTATCCTCTGGAATAGATGTGTTGATGTCAACAAAGGGAGACCTGCAACTACCAAGGCAATGAGGTTTCCTTGATGGAAGCATGAGGGGGACGACCAAAGATATGGAATAATAATGGGATTGAGACACTGAATGGGGAACAGGGAAAGGGGAGTATGGGGAGCTCAAAATTCCTTTGTTCAAAGTATAACGATAGGGATGAAATGGCATTAGATGAAACTGACTCATGGGGAGGGAATCATAGCTTTGGAACTGGGGAGATGACTACAATGGGAGATACTTGGTAAAGTAACTAGACAAGTGGTATCTAGAGGATCCATGGGAGACTCATTTAAGAGTACTCTAAACAAAGGCGACCTAATGGGGGAAAGCTTCCATAATGTGATACTATATGCAATATGTGTGGGAACCGAAAGGCACTGTTTGGTCCTTCTTCATAGTTTAAAGAGCTTGAAGAAGGTATAGAAGTATGATCAGTAGGATAATGTCTCGTGGATTTTTGTCAAGCCCAAGACGGTAAATGCCCGATGGTGTTTTCATTTTTAGAGAGTCTAAAAATATGAAGAAGACTCCAAGGGGTCTCTTTTTCATACAGTAGTCTCCTAAGCCTGAAAAGGGATAAAAGTGTACAAAGGAGAACTTTCCCAGCTGAAAGGGGAAGATATAATTCTTTTTCATAGGTAGTCCAACTAGGTCGAAAAAGGATAAACCTATACTGATTGAACAATTATTCAAATAATTTTATGAGCATGAACGAAACCAAGTTTGCTTGACAATATTTTTTTTATGAGATGGATGGAAAAGAGCTTAAATACAACCCATAAGTGAGCTTTTTCGTAGAGTATGGTCCCAATGTCCAAAAAGGCATAAAAGGATACAAAGGAAACCATCCCTAACTAGAAGGTGTTAGTGTGGTACTTTTCTTTAAGTAGTCTAGATGGCCTGAAAAAGGGATACACAGTGTCACATATACACCTTTCAAATACTTTAACGAGCATGAAAAGGAGCAAGGTTGCTTGGAAAGCTTTTCATTCTTTAAGGAGTTCGAAAAGAGCTTAACAAAAAATTTGTAATGTTTAGTCGAGCAACGAGGAAGTGTTCAATGTGACAAAAGGGGTGGTGTTGGGAGCATGGCTGACGGGGAGTAAAAATAACAATGGAGCATTGGTGGTGCCTCCTTGTGAGATGACAAATGGTGGGAAAATAACACAAATTTTGCAGTATGGATGGAGCAGATGGATAGGTCTGCGGGACAAATGGTATGTATACATGGATTTATATGGTTCCAGTCATATATATATATATATATATATATATTGGTTTATTGGCATAACTGGTTGCTAGATTATACATATGATTGATACTAATGATATACTATGTGCATGTGTAGATGTGGGACAAAATCCACTAGCAGGATACCAATGACGCAGGGGCAGGGTGGATGGATTAGATCCACCTTCTCACGGGTAGAGGAGGCGACAGAGTGCTAATTTAGACTCATTGCGGCAGGACATGGAGAGGCTACTGGAGGAAGTCAACGACGATGGTTTGAAGTGTCTAGATGACGACTTGATCAATACATTCTATCAAGCCCCTCTTGAGTGGATCTCTATGATGAGGAGGATTGTAGTGGTTGCTGAGTATGTCACAACGGAGACACAAGGAGATGTGTTGATGGATGAAATCTCTAATGAGGAGGAGGATACTGAGGAGGAGTCAGAGTCAGAGGACTCAGATTTATATTAGCATCATGTGGAGCTTCCCCCTAATGCATTTGTTCATGGGGAATTTCGTATTAAATGTATGCTGAGAAATCCTATGGGGCTTCTCTTTTTTGTGTTGATTATGATATTATGACATGGGTGCATGTGGATGCACATTTTTTGTATTTTTATGTGTTTCATGAGTCTCCTTTTATGATGATGAATATGCCTATATGATGCATATGACATATGTATGCATGATGCAATTTATTTCCAATATGCATTTATTGATCTACCACTCTAGAATGTCATTATCCATTTGATATGGTACACTATTGAGACTTATGGGAACATGCATGAATGAAATGGATTCGAAATGTCTAACCAATTGCCTAGTGTGCATGAATTTTCTAAATATGCAGGGATTGTGTACCTAGTAGCAGTAATTCAATTGGGTGACAAGAAACTGGGAGTCTATGAATACATCAAGGGGATAAATACATAAGCGAAGGGCAGCGGTCATGAGATCAATGACACCATAGTACTCATCCTATTTGTTGGTAAGAATACCAACACACTTTTCGTTGAGATGGATCAACTCATGTGACAGGGAATAAATGACCCGCGGAGCCAAGGAAAGATTAGGAGACCATCTACTTGTGCCATCAGTGAAACCAACATAGGAGTGTAAGGTAGGATCCATAGGCAACAACCAAGGAAAGAAACTTGAATAATCATGGTAAAAACGATGCAAAATATGAAAGAAAAACTATGACACAAGGCTATGCAGTTTGGTCGGCTTAGGTATAAAATATCTCGAGGTAGATCCCATTGAGGGGAATATTCAAGAGGCGACCTTCAAAGTCAGCAAGGAGGTATGAACCCTTGTGAGATAACAATAGATGACATAAGGGCCATGCCACATGGATTCAAACTTCCCTTTTCCAGTCTTATCATTGTCTTGATCGAAGGCGAGGACAAGGTCCCCCTCATTAAAGGTTCATGGGTGGACGTGGGAGTCATAATGGGACTTCAACCAAGTATTATCTGTTTAAATCATTTGGAGAGAAGCGCGATGGTCCTCATCGGTTTGTTCAAGTGTAAGTAGGTGTTTCTCCATCGATTAAGTATCAAGTAGAAGCTCGACGACAAGGTGAAGTGATGGAATCTGGCATTCACTAGGAAGAATCGACTCCACACCGTGGACTAAATGCAATGGGGTAAAACCAGTTATGGTTATGGTCGATGTTCGGTATGCCCAGAGGGCGGAAAAGAGAAAGTGATTCCAATTGGTATTTTGTTTTTCCACCATTCGTTGGAGCATGGTTTTGAGGATCTTGTTGAAATCCTCAACCTGGCCATTTCCCCGAGGATAATAAGCAGAGGAGTACTTGTGTTCCAATTTCAAAATGGCAGAGAGCTCTTTCCAAATAACGTCCTCAAAGTGAGAACCGTGGTTTGAGACTAATTGGAGGGGGACATCGAAATGAGTGATAACATGGTTGAAAAATAATCGTGTCAGGGTTTCGGTCATACAGTTGAAGGTTGGCATAGCTTCATCCCATTTGGTGAAGTAATAAAAAACCACAATGATGTATTTAAGTTCGTTAACTAAAGGAGGGTTACATGTCATGAAGTTGATTTCCCACTTGTATAAGGGACTGACTGTGATGATAGGATGTAGTGATGCGGGAGGTGTCCTTGCCTTCGGGGAAAATATTTGGCAATTGCGGTAGTTTTTAACTGCCTGAACATAATCAAGAAAGACTGTGGGCCAGAAATAACCACCGTGGAGATCCTTTTTGGAAGTAGCCAAACCAAAGAGGTGGTATCCATAGGCTCCACTATGGAAGTCATTCAAGACTTGTTTAGCTTCATCACGGGTGAGGCACCAACGCAGTATTTTGCTTGCACCATAGTAGTATAGGACATCACCAATAAGGGTGTATCGAGTAGCTTGATGCCGAATGAGATGATGATCTTATCGTCTTAAATGTGGCCCAAATTTTTGGGTCCATGAGTAAAGGAGGATGCCCCCATACCACGGGTCCTCAGTAGAGATGATGAATTAGAATTCATGAGGGAGTCTGACCGTGATAGGAGGAAAGGTAGATGATGGTGGGAAGTCTACCATAAAGGAAGCTAATTCCAAAGCTTTGGTGCTTTTTGGTGTGACAAATTCCAAGTCATACTCTTGAAGAATGACAATCCACTTAGCGGCACGACCTTGTACAAGGAGACAACTCAAGAGATAATGCATGGGGTTGGAATCGTCCACAACTCGAGTTTGGCTCATGAGAACGTAATGGCGTAGCTTTTGCAATGAAATTAAAATGTCTAGGGACATTTTTCCTTCGTTGGAGTAACATAATGGTGGTCTGAAAAGATTCAGGATCACATAATAGATCACATGAAATTGTTGAGAATCATCTTCTTGGACTAGGTCTCCAGTGATGGTATTTTCAAATTTTGATATGTAGAAGGTAAAATTTGTGGTGAAGTCAGGAGGAGACACCAAGGGAGAAGAAGTCAGAGCTTGTTTCCATGCATAGAAAGCGGCTTGCGCTTGCTCATCCCACATAAAAGGAATGTTGGTACAGAGAAAGCATAAGAATCCATGGACTTTTGTTGCATAATCTGGAATAAACCGGTGAAGGAAATTGTCCTTGCCATGAAGGCTCTGAAATTGGCGCAGAGTGGTGGAGGGGGAAGATTCGGGATGGCTTGAACCTTTAAGAGATTCACAGTGATCCCATTTTGGGACATGATGAATCCTAATAAATGACTGGCTGGGATGCAAAACACACAGTTGAGGGGGTTCAGGAGGACATTGTATTGGTGACATCGAAGGAAAACTTGTCGTAAGTCATCCGAATGTTGGGAACACTTTTGAGATCGAGTCATGAGGTTATCAAAATAGACAAAGATAATATGAATGATATTGTGGAAGAAAAAGGTCATGGCTCACTAAAAAAGTGGCTCAAGCATTTTTAAGTCCAAACGACATGACACGATATGCAAAAGTTCCATAGGGGGTGGTAAAAGTGGTTTTACACTAGATTTGGTTGTAACCGGAAAATTCGTACATGAAGGAAAATAATTCATGGCAAGCACATGCATCTATAATTTGGTTGATAAATGAAGTGGGGAAGTTATCTTTGGGAAAATCCAAATTCAAATCATGGAAGTTAGTACACACCCGAATGGTTCCTTGTTTTTTATTAACGGGAACATGATAGGAAACCCAAGTGGTATATGCAATGGAGTATATAAATCCTACTTTGCACTATTTTTTTAATCTCAGCTTTGATGGAAGGGGCCTTTGATGGGTGGATGAATCATTGCTTTTGGAGAATGGGGGAAACATCGGGTCGTGTGTCAATGCGATGTTCAATTATAGATGGATCAAACCTGGGAATTTCAGTGTAGGGCCAAGAAAAAACATCATGATATTCTTGAAAAAGTGTCTTGTAAGCGGTGACTTCCTTAGGAGAACATGAAGCACCAATCGTGATATTATCGACTATCCTAGATTTCGTTGAAATGTTGACTTGGGTGGTTAGTGAGATACTAGCCATGTTATCTTCTTTAAAGGATTCAGGGGCCATGATTGGATTTTTAAACCAATAGACACTGCCATGAATAAAATCTTTCGATTCGACAGAGAACTAATCTGATGATGAGGAAATTTAATCGGGGATGAAAAATGAGCGATGGTATTGTGCATCCCAATGATACTCAAAAGTTGTCAGAGCTTCAAGGATATCTTCGTTGTTAGGAAAGTGTCACTGGGAGAGATCAAAGGGATCTTCCACGGTCGATGTGGGGGAAGGAAGACTAGAATTTGAGATCATAAAGATGGTGTTGGTTGTATCTGAGGAAGAATTTGGAGGGTGGATTTCTTCGAGTACAGTGATTTCAGACTCAAGGGAGTGCTCACGTAAATTAGTGAGGAGGGGCCGGTACTTGGGCAAGTTTGGGTAATGATGGGAATAATGACCATAGAGGCTACAAACTTCACACAAGTGGTTCATATGTAATGATTTGTTCTCAACCATAGGGATGCTTGGTACATTGAAAACTAGAGTGTAATCAACCTCTACCATAGAGTGCATGTGGTTGCAAATAAATGAAAATTTTGGAAAATGATAAGTAGAGTAGATGAGGACATCAAATAAGGCACAAGTAGGAGGTGGATGTGGTTTTGCATGGGATTTTGGTGCTTTTCCCCCATTCTTCTAGGAGGAGGGGATGCAGGAGTGGATAAAGGAGAAGTTGGTTGTATACCAGGAGGTGGATGTGACACTATCTCAATAGGTACTGGTGTCAGCACAATTTGTGGTGTCAGGGTGGGGTTGGGTGGATCGAGGTACCACACTGGAACACCCAAAGTTAATCCTGGAAGGTTAAGAGTAGACATGAGTGATTCACTCATGATTCCAGAGGGTGGACAGAGAAATGGGATAGTATGTATGGGAAATGAACCCCAATAATTCCCCAGATAAATACTAGGGGTGGGTGTGGTCTGCGGTTAGGTCTGCAGCTGAGGTTACGATGAGGTCGAAATTTTATCAGATGTGATGGTGCACAAATCTGATATTTCAGCTGTAGAGGGAGGAGGTGTAAGGATGAAAAGGTGTCAATCAAAGGGGCTCAAATAAATAGGCATGAACCAATGACAGGCAGGGACGTGATAGATACACTATTGATGGTGGTGTCAATGGTAGGAAGGACATGCTCTGAAGTGGTCAGTCCTTTAGGATCAGAGTACATCAACTGGTCAATGGTCACAATCTTCCCATAATGGGGGTACATTAGGAGTTATAATACAGTTGAATAAATGACTCGCATCGCATACATGTAACTACGTCTAAGGAGAAGGTTATAATGTAACTGGGAATTAACAACCTCGATGTCAATCAACATAGTTTTACCTACCAACTCAATGGGGACATTCATACGAACACCTTGTGGTTGGGCAGTGTGACCATCGTAAGCGCGAAGGACGGTGGTTGAGGGTTGAAGGGTTGGGGATCCTAGATTATGCAAAACAAAAGTTGACATAACGCAAGTGGATTCACCCTCATCGATGATACACCAATGAATGACCAAATTTTGAATGGTGATAGGAACCTGGAAGGCTACATATGAAGGCTTCCAAGATACTCGATCCAATTTGAAAGTGATCAACCTTGAATCAAAGAGATCGAAGACACCTAAAGAAGACAACAAGGATTTGTGTTGCAAAGGAAAAGTTGTCATGACTTCCAAAGCAGACATGGAAGAGGCAGACTGGGCCAAGTCGTCAACAATACAGTAATTGAAAGCAGCTCTAGTAGTGGAATTGTTTGTAACACGATGCAAAGGGAACCTCAGCACTTTGGCAATCCCGTACATGGAGGGTATTGGAAAATTTAAGTACATATAAAGAGCAGTGGAGGTAGATATCATGGAGGTATTAATAGTTTCCATGGTGGATCCATATTGGTTGCATCGATTTTGTAAGTTGATGTCAGATGACAATGTCATAAGATGATGGACACTGGGATAGATGGGTTTCCTAGAAGAAGTGGTTGCGGTATTTTGTGGTACTAAGGGTTGGGTTTCAACCATTCCTTAATTTGGTAACGGGTTCTGCAACACCATAGGTGGAGGACCTTGTGGTGATAGGTTTGGATGAGC
Organism: Pseudotsuga menziesii; assembly: GCA_001517045.1. NCBI lineage: Eukaryota > Viridiplantae > Streptophyta > Pinopsida > Pinales > Pinaceae > Pseudotsuga > Pseudotsuga menziesii. The sequence continues at coordinate 356,734 of LPNX010442786.1, forward strand.
CACAGCGACAAAAATTGTTTCACGTTGATTTTTTACTTATAATAGGTGGTAGAATCGATGCATATAGGGGCACAAGTGTATATAATGGCCATAAACATCACAAATGGTATATGGATGGTTATTCTCTAATTGGGGGTTCCTCCTAGGTCTAGGTGGACATTGGGGGTTCTATGTAAGGGCATTGGCTCTATTGTTATTAGGAGGGTTGGGTTGTTGATTTCCCCCTCGAGGATGGTTGTTTCCCCGGTTCCTACCTCTTTGTCGTCCTCCCTTCCCTTGTTGGTTATTAGGGGTGGGTTTATTGGGGAGGTTATGTTAAGCATAGACTTGTCCTTGAGGAACAGGAGGAGTCAAGGATGGAGAAAGTGTAGGTTGCATAGGTGGTGCATAGTAGGTGGGAGTAGATGGAGGGGCTGCAAATCCTATCGTTTATCCATTACAAGCAAATTCCAGGACATTCAATCCATGAATGTGAGGAACAGGTACGAGAGACACATGTTAAGGTGTGGATCTAGACTGAGCCACTAAAATTGATGTTTTTCATCTCTAAATACCTTTTAAATACTTTTAACATAAAGGAATTATATAATATTAACATTTAAAAAAATAATTATGTTCTTATTATTTAAATTATAATCTTGAACTAAAATTGATGATTTTCATCTTTAAATACATTTTTAACACAACCTAATTATATAATCTTAACATTTAAAAAAATATTTATGTTCTTATTATTTATGACTATTCATCGTATTCTTAAGTTAATATTAAATTTTAGTTTTAAAAAATCATTATTAAAACTATAAAAATAATAAATCCAATAGATAAATGAAATTCAAGGTGTGGTTATTCTGTTCAATCTAGTAAATCTTCTTCTAATGCAGGATGGATAATGAATTCTGGTGCATCTAACCATATGTTTGGAAACGAGACCTTATAGACAAGTTTGGCTTTAGCAAGGGATTCATGACACTAAGGAGGCATTAAGGAGCTACAGTAGCAACGCTAAAAAACATTTTTCATTACATGTCCTATTTTTTCTTTGATCTGATAGCGTTTTGACAAGTGTGTTGCTAAGGAGTTGTCCTTATCCACATAGACTATCCGGAGGTGGACGAGGTAGATTATTCTCCATATTTTTTTGAATCTCAGGCCATTTTCATTAGGGATTACGGGAGGGATATGGATGGAGAACAGACTGTTTGGAAAAATAATGTCTTTCCCGACATGACAGTTGTGGCTCCGATGAGAAAATAAGAGGTTATGGATGCGGGTCTCGAAATGATGTCTCAATCTGGCATGGTTCCACTAGCAGTTAGGGATTTAGCTACGAATATCGAAGGAACACCCTTAACTCTTTTCTCTGCACCCCCTAACACGCTTAGGGTTTTCGTTGATAGGAAACCACTGGGTCTACAATTTTGGATGCAAATCAGGGATTTTCACGTAGCCTCCCATCCCCTGAGGGTTTGGTAACAAAATATAGCTTGTATTTATTGGAAGCAGGTTGGCCCTTCATAGATCCATTGGGATTTGATTCTCAGTAGCAAACTGCTATGTTGGAGGATCGATTGGAGTCGATCTCCGAAAAAACTGACAGTGAAGAGAGGAACATTGGATTTGGATGAAAAGGAAGTCAAGATGCTAGTAAGGGATTGAGACAAAATATGAGGAAAAATAAATGCGTCAATAAAAAAAAATGAGGTTCTTAGTTTGGTGTGTGGAGTAGAAATTTTTGTGGCATAATCTACGGATATGGAAGAGACTGTGGTGGTTGGAAAAGGTGGGGGGAAATACCCCAGTCAATCTTCGTTGGAAGAATGGGGTAAATATTGTTGGTCGTAATGGCTTAATTATGACCCACAAGCTAGGTTTCTTGCAAAGGGATCATTCATGTTCAAATTCGAAAATAAGGAGGATGTGGATTGAGTCCTACATATACATTGGATCTTTGTTTAAACCCCTATCCTTTTCAAAAAAATGGACTCATATGTTCGATGTTGATTGTGAAACATTGGATGTGATTCCGGTATGGATAAGGTTACCCAGAATTCCTTCGGAATTATGGAATTGGAAATATTTCAGAGACCTTGGTAATGTTGTGGGCACATTTATAGACACGTGCATGTATTTTGTGCACATAAAATGGATGATAGTATCCCACATTTTAGTTTCAATAAACATCAGAACGAGACTCATAGAAGAAGTGGAATTTATTTGGGGAAGAGAGAGGCGAAGGCATAAATTAGATTATGAAGGTATTATGTTCCAATGTCATAGAGGCCATGTTTATGGACATATCACCAAACATTGTACTCTCCCTTTCTCTAAGGGACCCCAATGGACTCGAAAGAGACCATGGAGTGGAAATACAAATACATTGGAGGGTTCCTTGCCAAAGTATGGTAGGACTGTTATAGACCAAATAAGTAAAAAAAAATTCCTCAAGTGAGGTAGGTGAAGAACTCCCCAAGGCCAAAAATGTATCCTCAATAGAAATGGTACTAGCTATGGAGACTCTGGTTCAATAGGATACTAAGGTGGACTCTATAGAAAATCTAAAATCTTCAGTTGGTATTTTGATAGAAATGTTAGGTAAGTTAACAGACCTTGATGCTCATATTGATCCACTAGAAAGTTATTTAAATTTTTTGGGAAAAAGTTGGATAGAAGGAAAATCCCCTCCTTGGCATCCTTCTGGTAGGTCATTCCCTTTCACCACTCCCTCAAGGGATCCTTTTGGTTGGAGACCGATAGAGCACCAAATTTCCCCTCGAGCTGACCCCCTCCCTCCTGGGACTGAAACTTCTGCTTCCCTGATATCGTGGGGATTTCCCTATCCATTTCCACATCAAAAATAGGGAATGTATAGATATAACTAGCCTTTTCATTAGCCACATAGGTCCAGGAAAAAAATTCCTAGGTAGCACCAAAGGGAGATGTCGTGGAATACCTACTCTTCTCTCTTCCGCACAGGACAAAGTAAGAAAAGAGCAACTAGATAGAAAAAAACAGTCCATTCTCGGGGCACTTAGAGCAGTGAATTCCCTGGAAGGGGTCTTCCCATGATGTGTCTCTCCTCCAACTGTATGGTTCTGGAAAGTCCCATGAAAAAAATTACCCTCATGAGGTTGGTCCTAAAATACCAACTAGTGCTTATACTACTACAAGAAGCCATGGGAAAAATTGATGATGTAATTAGTTATTGAAAGAGTACTATAAAGAATATGGATTTTATTGCATAAGATGCAAGAGGCCACTCCAGTGGCTTGGATTTAGGATGCAATCTAAAACATATTAAGGCCAAGAACTCATGGAGATTTGAGTATGGGCTTGGGATGAAGGTTTTCTTGGCGGATCTGGATAAATTCTTCATTGTCTTGAATATATATGGGCCCTACAAGGGCAGGGTTCCTTATTGGAATTCTATAAGCCAAAAATATTTCATCAAATATGATAACGTAATTGTGGGTGGTGACCTTAACTTCACCTTGGGATCTGATGAAATTTGGGGGTCGTGGGAAAGGATTGATCCATTGGCAGACTTCTTCAAGCAAAAAATTAGGGAAGGAAGGCTCCTGAATATTGACTTAGTGGAATTGAAACCAACTTGGATGAACAAAAGCATAGGGGACAATAGAATTTCCACAAGACTAAGTTATTTCCTGGTGGAAAAAAATCTTACGAATCAAAATTTAATGTTTAGGAAATTAGTAGACTCTTGTGGTGAATCAGATCACTACCCAATTTTCCTAGAGATTCAAGGAGGTAGCATGAAACCTGCCAGTCCATTCAAATTATGTGCATCTTGGTTGAAGGACAAATACTTCTTAAACCTAATAAGAACTTCCTGTACACCTTATAACCTTAATGAAGGGGGGCCTAGTGTACTACACATCATGAAAAATATGTCCACTATTAAGAAAAAGGTTCAAGAATGGGAAAAAAACTAAATGATGATAAGGAGTTGAAGCAAGTAGAACAAGAAAATAATTCACTTCTCAAGGAAGAGGGAGGGGATTATATCTCCAATGCATCTAAGAAATAACTGGGAGATATGGAATAAAAAAGAAGACAACTTATAAAGGAGCAAGAGGAGATTTGGAGACTGAAAATCATGGCAATTTGGTTGGAGAGCGGGGATGAAAACACAAAATTCTTCCAAGCCTTTTCAAAATCGAGGAAAATTCAAAATACAATTTGGGAACTAAAATATCACAACAATGATATTGTCTCCTCGTTCGAAGGTTTGGAAAATATTGAAAAAACCCCACTTCCAGAATCTTTTTAAAATGACTGATCATGTTTCTATTGCAGAGATAATACAACTCTCCTAGATCTTCCTGGGATTTGTAACTCCATAAGATAATAGAGAACAAATGGTATTATCAAAAGAATAACTAAAGGAGACTTTACATAGTTTTCAGATGGACAAAATTCTGGGTCTGGATGGATGGAGGATCTAATTCTTCTTGACAAATTATGGTACCATTGGCATGGACCTACTGAGGCTAATTGAAGAATCGAGAAAAAATGGATTTATGCATCCTCCCCTAAACTCCACCTGTATCACCCTCATTCCAAAATCCAATCACCCAAGCTTAATGGATGAATTCAGACCAATATCTTTGTGCAACATCACCTATAAGATAGTAGCCAAAAGCATGGCCCAAAGAATAAATAAGGTCTTATCAAAATTAATTTCAAGTGAACAATTCGGTTTCTTGGAAGGAAGGAATATTCCTGAAGCTATTGGGGTCACTCGGGAAGGACTGCATAGGTTAAAAATAAAGAAGCTGGGAGGCGGTGTAATGAATATTGATCTTTCAAAATAATTCGATAGAGTTGGTTATACCTGTGACTTCTTATGACCCAATTGGGGTTTGAATACTCTTTCATAAAATGGGGCATCAGTTGTATAACTACAATTTCTTTTGTAGTTCTCATCAATGGATCTGCGACTCCTTTCTTTCCACTTAAAAGAGGCCTATGACAAAGATCCCCTCTCTCACCATTCCTTTTTCTGTTAGTAGCAGAAGGACTTAGTAGAGCACTTATTGATGCAAATCATATGGGATATTTCTCTGAAATGTCTATCTTAGATACTCTTCATATAACACACCTTCTATTTGTGTATGACATACTAATATTCTATGATGGCTCTATTGTGGATGCTGGAAAATTTTTGGAGATCTATGAGAGTCTTTGGGAAGGATACCATAATAGTAATAAATGTGCAGAAATATTTCCTATCCACTATAAATGTGGAAAATTTTGAATTACAAAGATGCTCTTTTGACTTCCCTTATGAAACAAATATCTTTGATGAAAGACTCAAATACCTTGGTTTTATGTTAAAATCAAACAGTTATAAAAAAGAGGACTTGAACTGGATGATTGAAAAAATGGAGAAAAGGCTATGTAGCTAGAGTCAAATATGACTCTCAAGACCACACAAACTAGTTTTAGTAAAGTCGGTGCTAGAATCCATTCCAGTATATTGGATGTCTCTTGCGTGGATTCCAAAGGGAATCTTGGATAAATCAAGGAAGTTGTGCTTCAGATTCTTATGGTCATGGAAAAATGAAAACTCGGTGCTCATGTAGTGGATATTTCTCTCTGACTACGTGCAAAATCACCTACCTTATATCACTGGTATATAAGGATAGAGTTCATGCTGCAAGGGAAATACTCAACCTTGACTTTCAAGAAAACAATAACAAACATTATTTATATTTTTTTTATTTTAATAAAACTAATGAAACATACCTTTAAAAAGTGGGCCACTACAGTCGTTTGAGGATGTGGTATGACTGCTTCCACGATCATGTTCTCCTATTTTCTACACCTATGGTTGTCAATGGGAATAAAGGAGTGTATGGAGTAAAATAAAAATATAATGTAGAATAATGTGGCTAAAGGTAAGAAGGGAAAGTGCGACGAAAAGTTCAGGAATGAAAAGTTCAAAAGTGTCTTTGGGGAGACCTTCACAATGTATTTATAGGGTGATCCAAGATGTTGTTTCCATGGTATTTGTCCATGTTTTTTCATAGTGCATGGTTTATTCCATGGTTTATGACCCATTCTCATTTCAGGTTTTTTTGGCCTGTTTTTGGGATAATGGGAGTTTTGTTGCAATAAATTCCCATCTTCCCTATATTTATGAGGGAGGGAATAATAATTGCTTGGACCAATTTGGGGAGGATTTAATTGTGAAGGTCAAAATGGAGGAATAATGATGGGATTATGATGTATAATTATGGTGTGGACCATAGAGATCTATGTGGAAATTTTTTTGTGTTAAGATATTTCCCTTGATGTGTGAGGGTAGGAGCTCATTGTATGGATGATAAACATCATAGGACCAAGGGATAAATGGCGAAAATGATGGAGAAACCAAAGAGAACCGTGGAGGGTCAGAGTCTCCTCATTTGTACTACAATGGCTTTTGATTTGTATTACTTCTTAAAATGGATGAGTTACATATAATCTCATACATATATATGGATGAGGCGGGCATACCCATGCTCGTATCAATGTATAAATATAAAGATGAGGATCAAGGCTCAAACAAGGGGAGGCAATCAATACATATAACTGGTAGTACATAATGGTGGCCCCAATAGGAGGCTAAATACAAATATTGATCTGAAGAATTGGTACATAGAAATAATGGCATTCTCTTGGAATGCAATATCACAATAATTGATGCTCGGTTGAATATGAGGATGTACACAACTGCATGGACTCAACGACTGAGAGTCGGAATCTCTGAGGTACAACAAAGGGCATATGATGTTGTAGATATATGAAATCATGATACTGAGGGGCTTGCAAACACTATTTCCAACACAAACCGGATATCACAAAGGACATGAAATTGTATGGGTCCCAAATAGACTCACAAATGTTTTAGAGTCGGGTGACAATCGAGGTCTTCGACCAAATAATGAAGGGGCCAATACCTTGTACGAATATCAACGGTGCAATAATGTAGTTGAAGTTGAGCACGTGAGACACAACTAACCCAAAAGGCACTAATGAATCCTTTCAAGTGTTTCATGAAACTCATCAATGAGGTGGATGAAATCAAGATACAGTGACCTCTAGGTCTATCCTATGAAATAGATGTGTTGACGTCGATAGAGGGAGGCCTACAAATACCAATGCAATGAGGTTTCCTTGATAAAAGCATGAGGGGGACAATCAAAGATATGGAATAATAATGGGGTTGAGACACGGAATGGGAAATAGGGGAAGGGGAGTATGGGGGACTCAAACTTCCTTTGTTCAGAGTATAACGATAGGGTTGACCTGGAAGCAGATGAAACTGACTCATGGGGAGGGAATCATAGCTATGGAACTGGGGAGATGACTGCAATGGGAGTTACTTGGTGAAGTAACTGGACAAGTGGTATCCAAGGGATCTAAGGGAGACTCATCATAGAGTACTCTGAACAAAGGTGACCCGACAGGGTAAAGACGCCATAATTTGAGACTATATGCAATATGTGTCGGCACCGAAAGGCACCATTTAGGCCTTCTTCATAGTTTACAGAGCTTGAATAAGAGATTGAAGTATGCTCAGTAGGATAATGTCTCATGGATTTTTGTTGATCCCAAGACGGTAAATGTTCGATGGTGTTTTCATGTTTAGAGAGTATGAAAACATGAAGAAGACTCCAAGGGGTCTCTTTTTTGTACAGCAGTCTCCTAATCCCAAAAGAGGATAAAAGTGTACAAAGGAGAACTTTCCCAACTGAAAGGGGGAGAGAGACTTATTTTTCGTAGGTATCTCAACTAGGTTGAAAAAGGATAAACCTATATTGACTGAACGATCATTCAAATACTTTTACGGGCATGAAAAAAACAAATTTTTCTCAACGATCTTTTCTTTATGAGAGGGATGGAAAAGAGATTAAATACAACCCATAAGTGAGATTTTTCATAGAGTATGGTCCCAATGTCCAAAAAACATAAAAGGATACAAATGGAACTGTTCCTAGATGGAAGGTGCTAGGGTGGTCCTTTTCTTTAAGTAGTCTACATGTACCGAAAAAAGGGATAAATGATGCCACATAGATGCCTTTCAAAATACTTTAATGAGTGTGAAAGGAAGAAATATTGCTCGACCATATTTTCATTCTTTAAGGAGTCAGAAAAGAGCTTAACGTAAAATATGTAATGGTCAGTCAAGCAAGGAGGAAGTGTTCAATGTGCCAGAAGGAGTAATGTTGGGAGCATGGATCACGAGGAGAAAAAATAACACTAGAACACTAGTGGGGCCTCCTTGCGATACAGTGAATGGTGGAAAAATAACGCAAAATTTGCAGTATGGATGGAGCAGAGGGCTCGTGAACATGCAAATACAGGAGGGGTTCGACTTTTCTGGTTGGATGCAAATCGAGGTAACTTTGGGAAATGGCCCGAGAAAAGCAGGGAGGGAGGTGATTCAGTAGGTCATTTCTTCACCCGAGAGATATTTGCACAATGGCGACAACTTTCGACCCCCATTGAGGATTATCTATATGCATACATGGACTACCGGGGAGATCGAAAGATGCCTCGACCTCTTAGGTAGGCCTGGGGACCAAATGGTATGTATACATGACTCTTTATGGTTTGAATCATATATTTTGATTTACTAGCATAGTTGGTAGCTAGATTATTCAAGTGATTGATACTAATGACATACTATGTGCATGTGCAAATGTGGGACAACATCCTCCAATAGGATACCAGCGATGTAAGGGCGGGGTTGAGGGATTAGATCCACCTTATCATGGGTAAAGGACGTGACAGAGTGATACTTTAAACTCATTACATATGGACGTGGAGAGACTACTGGAGGGAGTCACTGATGATGGGTGGTAGTATCTAGATGATGACTTGATCACCACATGATATCGAGCTCCTCTTGAATGGATCTATTTGATGAGCAGGATAGTAGTGGTTGCTAATTATGTTAGAGCAACATAATAGGGATATGTGTCGATGAAGGAGGAGAGATCGAAAGAGAAGGAGGATAATGAGGAGGAGACAAAGTTAGAGGACTCAGAGTTAGATTAGAAGTATGTGGTGTGGCGGGGGTTTTGGGACAAGTTAGTTTCGCAACATCGCAAATGCTGCACAAGCTCAAAAGACACCGTGCAAATAAAAGACAACACCCAAGGCGGAAAATAGATTATTTTGAATATTTTTTGTCACTTTTTGTACTTTGGACCATATTTTGTGGATATTGTTCATTAATTGCTGTCTGTTTTGGATCTGTGATTGATTTCGCAGAAGTAATATGAAAAGACGAGTCTTGATCTGAATACTGTTATATTTTTGTCTCTTTCTGTCTTTTTGTTTCTACAATCCAATGGTGAATGTGTGCGGCATGGATCTATGATGCGATGTTTATTGCTTATGAATGACGTTATTTTTCTGGATCTGTTTGCACAACAACATGGTTAGTTATGTGATGAATGAATGATGTGATCAATAATGAATGGTTATGTTGATGATTAAGTGATTGGTTAGATCTGATAGATAAGTCGATGAATTGTTGATGCCCACAGTCCTCTTCTATTTTGCGAAAACTTGGTTCTGTCATCCCTCCCTCAAACATCTCAAGTGAGACTTCATTTGCTTTGTGGGTGTTTCCAGATAGGGTAAAACCTGTTTGGGTCAGTGCTCAGGGAGATCGTGGTGAGTTGAGCATCAATAGAGTGGGAATCCCTATCGACTAGGTTTTGTTGGTTGGGTTTACGCCAACAAATGGTTCCATTGTCAGGACCTTGTTGCGACTGAGAGGAGGATATGTGGCATCCGACATTACTGGAAATTCAAAATTGGTTTGACCGGAAGTTGCAAGAATTTGCTGAAGAAGCAAATCAGAACCCTGGACTGACGACGGAAAAGTTATTTGCGAGATACACACACGACGGTCCTCACGAGTAATTTTTTTGTGAGTTTCCTATCATATTATACGAGTGGCTAGCATGGTTCACTTACAAGAAGAAAAATTTCCAAGGAGGAGAGCCAACATCCTGGACCTCTTGATTGATCTAGGAGCTGCAAGAAATTGACAATAGAGCATCGTGAGTTGTTGAGGTTTGGCTGGATAGTATCCTAGAAGGATATATCACTAAGTTTACAGTCGACACTACCAAGTCCTACAGTGAAGCAGAAAGGGAATCTTTCAACGTACCCAGAGGTAGGTTCTTGTTGTCTCTACAATTGTCGATTAAGATGCTTCTATGTGAAAAGGTATACTGAAGATGCACCTTGAGTAGTAGAACTTTAGTGTGTGGAGGTAGGGGATACCGCGACAAAAGGGGGGAGACAAATGGGAAGATAAGGGGTAGATGGGTGCAAGTTTCAACGATATTGAGAGGGAAGCTGAGGAAGAAAGTGGTTTTACGAGGGGAGGAGCAAGGTTTTGATAAGAGAAGAGGAAGAGGACAGGGAAAGGTCCTGCTGCGATTGAAACGTAAGACTATGAAGGAAGACCACACAGGACAAACAAAACCTACAGTGATGAAGAGGATGAACAGACCCAGACTATGCCCAGACTAGAAGTAAGATCAAACCCCAACAACAACATACCCACGCCTCAGTGCACTACTCCAAATTTAGGAAGAAACACAAGTTCCACGTCGAATTTCCTGACGTGCCAACATCATTCTAGTGGTAGATCAACATCTACAGGAAGAAGGCCCAAGATGGCAGGCGACGATAAAAAATTACCTTTGTTTCATGGGAACGAGACTGATGATCTCGAGCAATATTGGTTTCTATGTGAAGCGGTGTGGACAATAAGGAAAAATACTGATGATGATATCAAGAAAGGCCAATTGGTGACTACTCTTCGTGGTCATGTGCTGGATTCGTACTTGAAATTCATACAAGTTCCTATGGGGACACATGCAAAAACATTGGATGAATTCTGGAGGGGACTAATTGAAGAATTTAGAAAGCCCAAATCTGAAGCAGAGTATATTACTGAGTTAAAAGAGATTAAGCACTTTCCTAATGAGACTGTTTGGGACTTCGATCAAAGATTTAAGACACTGATGGTGAGAATCAGTTTATATATGAGAAACGTTCAACATAAAGAATGGTTTATCGCAGCATTGGTACCTCATATCTGGAAACCAGCGGCTGTAGAAGAAGATCGAGACACAGAGCGAAGCTCTAAAGATCGCAATGAAGTTAAAAGCTTCACCGTTTGGGGAGAATGTAGCTTATATGAACCAAATTCAGGCGCAGCTGGCGAACTTGATGCTTCAGTTGCAAGACATTAAGAAAGGGAAAGAGAATCATGAAGACCTTTGGTGCACTTGGTGTCGTGCAGATGGACACACTAAAGATACTTTCCCTAACTTCCAGAATTATCTGCTATTTGGGGTGCCGAACCCACTGAGTTGTGGCAACATACCATGGTGTCGAAGCCAGCAACCCTATATTGTTCATTTTGTCGATCTGTGGGGTATGAAGATAAAGAATATCATGCATATGACTTGCTTCAGGAAAGGACATATGATTCATACTTTGTGAAGGGAGAATATCATCGTGCAGTACAACAACCACAACTGCAACCTCAGGTGGTAAACTCTCAACCTCATCCACAGTATATGCCACCACCGCAGATGTAATTTATACCATCGCAGCTGCAACCATAGTTTGCGCTGTAACCACAGTTCACACCAAAGATGCAGTATAATCAGATGGTGATGACTCAGCCGCAACCACAATATGTTTAAGCAGTGCACTACGTTCAGCAGTAGCTGAATCCCCCACCACAACAGATGGCTCAGCTGCAGTACCAGTAGCAAGGAGGATTCTGTGGAGCTTTTTGAGGAAGAGGAGGAGGACGAGGTCATGGATCCGTCTAGTGTTACAATTGTGGGGTATTTGGACATTATCAGAGAGATTTCCCGCACTTGCAATGTTCATGTAAATACTTTATTGCAATTGATCATATTGTCGAGAACTTCCCACGGCTAATTGCAAGATGGTAGGTTGGGAATGTTCCTCAGCTACATAATCAGAATCAGTTGCAGAATCAAAATCAGCTACAAAACCAGAACCAGGTCGAGAGTCAAGTTCCACTTCAGAATCAGGATTTGAATCAACCCATGAACCCTTTGTTGAACCAGAATCCACCACTGACTTAGAATCTGCCAATGAACAAGAATCAAGGGCCAACGGTTGCAACGATATCAGCAGATCCCAGAACAGAGGATGTTGACGTTGCCATTGTCAACCGCAGAGGTGCGACAACTGGAGAAGCTGGGACCTGCCCGCAGATTCGATTGGATGGGAAGAAGAAGGTGTTGTTTGATATTGCAACATAAAAATATACATTCTTTGAAGCTCAGAGCGCGATGGGAAGAAATCCTAGTAAGTCACCTGTCTATGAGATTCCTTCTGCTTTTGATTCTTCATTGGAGGCAAGACCATCGTGACAGCATGGTACCTTGCAGCACTTCTTTGAGAGTTTCTTGACCCTGGAAAGAGATCCCGATGCTCGGGACGAGATTGAAAATTTGTTGCACCTACCACGTAAGGAGTAGAAGGATTCTATGGTGAACTCTTTACACAAGAAAAATACGAGCAAAGAGATGCGCATGAACATTTAGATCAGGGAATATGAAGTAGATTCTGTCATTTTGGATCTGGGCTCAGATGTAAATATTCTGATAAAGAAAACCTGGAAGAATATGGGGAGGCCGACATTGGGTTGGTCCCCAGTGCAGTTGTGATTGGATAATCAAGCTAAAGTACAACCAATAAAACATGTGTCAAACCTGGTTGTGTATGTTGAAGGTATGAATACCGATACCGACTTTGATGTGATTGAATTTGTTGATGGTGGAGGCTCCTATCCTGCATTGTTGGGGATTGGATGAGCCAATGATAGTATGGCAGTGATTAACTTCAAGAAGCGAATGATGACATTTGAGAATCAAGATATCCGAGTCATTGCTCCCATGGACCCAAACGAAGGACAGTGATATATTGAACCAGTGAAAGACGAAGTTATTAGGGGATGGGATCATACTTACAACATCTCTGAAGATTACATCCACCCCACTATTGATGGAGAACTCGATTGGCGCAGCGCTTTATCTGCGTCTTCTAATTCTGAAGATGTGTTAGAAAACTAGAAAAGCCGCATGCACGAGGTGTCATTTAGGAAGCGTGTCCTGATCACGTAGTCGTTGTGCCATGTCGCGACTAAGATTGTCAAATTAGCAATTTACGAAGGGACACCTGAGTTGTAAGTGTTACTAATGGAGTTTGAAGATAAGGTATCAGAACTGTAGCAATTATTGGCGCTGGAGGAAGCACTGAATGCTACTCCATCATGTTGGTGGGAGACTCATAAAAAGACAATTACTGGATGGGCGCAATGTTGGTGGTTGATGACAGTTTGCTTTGGTGACACAAAGGTATATCACACTGGGAAGTATGATGGGCAGAATGACCCAAATAGTCACCTAATGGAATGTCAGACTTTGTGGGCATCGCGACCAATGGATGAATGGGTCCATGCATTTATTCACACCTTGGACATAATTCCTAGGTCATGGTATATATCCATGGAGTTGCGTAGAGAAATAACCATTTGGGAGGAGCTGACGGTTTGCTTTTCCCATACCTTTAGTTTCACGGATGTCAATCCCGATGTCCACAATGCACTTCAGATCATCCAGGAAGTGGTATTAAAAGTAGTGCCAGTTACATATCCAATGGATCCACATGCACATTGCCACATGCAGTCAATGATGCAATGTTACAATGTGTCTGGAGAACCTGAGGATGATGATGAGCTACAAAATATCAATATTTTGGAAACAAAAGGGAGTATGGATATCACAACACCAGATATACCGACTGATCCTATGAAATAGCTGCCGAAGATTAGAAAAGTTAACATTGGGATGGAGGAGAATCCAAAATTCGCAAGGGGACTACTGGGATGAAGAGACCCTGGAAAATATCACGGATTTGCTGCATGAATTTCAAGATCTATTTCCGATGAAGTTCTCTTAAATGAAGGGGATACTGGGTGATCTAGGAGAGATGAATATTATGTTAAATCTAGATGCGAAACCAATAAGACAAAGGTCGTATCTCCTGAATCTGTGATACAAAGAAAGAGTCAAGGCTGAGCTTGGCCAGATGTTGGATGCTAGAATCATTAAGCCTATGGAAGAATCAGAATGGATCAGTCCTATGGTGGTCCAAGGCAAGAAAACCGATGAAATCTAGATCTGTTTCGACTTAAGTAAACTGAATGATTCTTGTATGCGATCAAGAGATGTACTCTTTTACAAATGGATTTTATGGTTATCACCAGATAAGAATCGCAAAGGAAGATTGACATAAAATGACATTTTTCACTGAATGGGGCTGCTTCCAATATACAGTGATGCCTTTTGGGTTGAAGAATGCGCCTGTGGTATTCTCCCGAGATGTTGTCACTGCATTCAAAGACTTCATTTAGAAGTTCCTACAAGTTTATATGGATGACTGGACAGTGTATGGTCTAATCAAGGATCATCTGGAAAACATGCGACTGATGCTGAAAAGATGTTGATAGCATCAGATCACGATAACTCCAAGAAGTGTATTTTCTGCACACCATTTGGGATACTATTGGGTCACATTGTGTGCAAGCAAGGATTATTGGTTGACCCTATGAAGATAGTGTTCATTACGAGATTTCCACCACTGACAAATGTGAATATGCTTAGGGAGACACTAGGGCACACTTGGTATTATCACAAATTCATCAGAGGATATGCTAAGATTACTGCCCCTATGGAGAAACTATTGAAGAAAGATGTTGCATTTGTATAGAGTCCATAATTTCAAGGAATCTTCGACACCCTGAATGCCAAGATGGATTCAACACCAATACTTGTGTTCCTAGACTGGAACAAGGAGTTCCATGTTCATGTTGATGCATCGTCTATTGGGATGGGGGTAGTTCTCGCTCAACCAAGAGAAGGAGATCTCGATCACCCGACTGCTTTTGCTAGTCGAAAGTTGTCATTTCTAAGAAAAACTATACGACCATGGAGCGAGAAGGTCTGGCAATGGTATATGCACTACATAAATTCAGGCATTACCTTTTAGGCAGTCATTTCAAGATGTTTACTGACCATTCTTCTTTGAAGTACTTGGTCAATAATCCTGTGTTGGGGTGCAATATATGTCGATGGATACTTCTCTTTTAGGAGTTTGATTTTGAAATAATTGTGAAGCCAGGTTGCTTGAATGTTGGCCCTAATCATTTGTCTAGAATTGAGATAGGCGAGGAGACCACCAATATTAGGAAGGATTTCCTAATAAGCAGTTATTTAGACTTGACATGGCAGATGACTATTATGCTCAAATAATCCAATTCCTGATGACGGGAATTGCACCAGAGGAATTTTGACCAAGTCAAAAGAAGCAGTTGGTGGTAAAATCTTGTGATTACCAATTGATTGCTGGACACATGTATAAGCTTGGAACAGATGAAATTTTGTGACGTTGTGTCCTACCACATGAACAAGAGCAGATTCTAGAGGAAGCACGTGCAGGAATTGCTGGGGGACATTGCGGCGGACACGCTACTACAGGGAAGGTGCTTCGCACAGGGCTCTGGTGCCCCACTTTACATAATGATGCGACAGATTATGCGTGGAGCTGCGATGTCTGTCAATGCACTGGAAAACCATCGTGGAGGGATGAGATTCCACTAGTACCCCAGGTAACCTTGCAACCTTTTGATAAATGGGATGTGGACTTTGTGGGACCAATCAACCCACTAGGGAAGTGAACTGGTGCATGGTACATAGTCATAGCAATAGACTACTTGACGCAATGGGCGGAGGTTGTACCAGTCGTCGATTGCACCGTTGCAATAGCAACAAGATTTTTGTTTGACAAAATCGTGACACGGTTTGGATGCCTAGGGATATTGATGAGTGACCAGGGTAGCCATTTTATCAACCACACAGAAAGAGCACTGACAGAGGATTTGCAGATACAACATAAGAAAAGTACACCATATCATCCGGAGGCGAATGGGACTGTAGAAGCATTCAACAAGATCTTGGAGCATGCACTTACAAAGGTATGTAACCCTAACTGAGATGCATAGGATTTGAATATTCTAGCAGTATTGTGGGCATATCGCACCACTTGCAAGAGATTGACGGGCCAAACACTGTTCAAATTGGTATATGGGCAAGAGGCAATCATGCCTATGGAGTACATTGTTCCCAGTCTATGCATTGCAGTGGCGATGGGCATGGATGATGAAATATCGCTAGAAGAGGTCATGGCGCAGTTGATACAACTTGAAGAGGACCACTTTATTGCAGGGTTCCATCAGCGCGTCGAGAAGGATCGATAGAAGGCTCGGCATGATCAACACATAAAAAACAAATAGTTTCAGCAAGGAGATTTGGTGCTACTATATGACAGCAAGTTCTTGAAGCATGCAGGTAAGCTACATATGCATTGGTTTAGTCCATATCTTAATAATTCCATTACTTCTGGGGGAGCAGTTCAATTGCAGCAATTAGATGGAGCGGTGCTGCCAAAACTGGTGCCTGGTATCCATGACTGAAGCCCTATAGGACAGGGTCAGAGTCGCATAGTGCTTGAGGCACTGCACAATGGGGTAAAAAGAAGAAGAAGAGGAATAGATAGCTAGAGGAAGGACGCACTAGGAGGAAGTGGATGCACAAGTAGGGGAGTCAGTAGCACAGTTAGGAAGATCTATCGCAATAGATATAGGGTCACGACGCAGTCAAATCAGCAATAAATGTAGAACAGTTAAGATAGTTAACTGGTGGCGCTTTTTGAAGCGACACGTATTGATGGTGGATCGGACCGTTGGGATGGCAGAATCGACGACAGATTCAGGCAATTAATGCATTATTTGGTAATGATGGACATAGTTGATTTGATCATGATTAAGAATGGATCAACTGGACACTATAAGAGGGTTCTCGATGTGGGTTGAAAGCACCACTATGATAAGGTGAGTTGCAAAGAGTGTTGAAGTGGAATTGAGTTCCAGCGCTGTTGAGTGAATTGCAAAGAGATATAGAGTGAAGAAGAGAGTGTGTCCCAACTGCAGGGAATTGTTGCGGGATGTAGAGTAACCCCAAAATGATAGATATTTCTACTGAGAGGGAGTCGCCAATCAGACTAGTTACGATCGTTGAAGAAATTTCCATCATGCAGGTTAGATCATCATCTATCCCAACGAAGAAGCGGTGGGGGCATAAGCCTAGATCCCCAGCGCTGACGAAGAGGAATATATGAACATCTGTAAGAGCGTAGGAAGATGCAGATGCCTAGACAGGGCCATCTACATCTGGTGTTGTAGAATCGGTGATTGGCATCGGGGTCTCTGTTAAGGACATCCCGGGCTACATTGCTCCAACCCGACCTGGTGCGAGGCCGAGATGACTCACCAAGAACCAGAAGTATCAGCCTAAGATGCCACCACTGCCAAAAGGGATGGTGCACAACACCGATATTGTCCTAGCACTAATGAAGATGAAGTATGAGGACCATGACCTATTGGAATTACAGGATGTAGCAAATGATCCCTATGATGCGTTACCTTTAGTCGCAGGAGGGCCCATAGTGTGTATCCCACATCCATGGGTGTAGGGGTTGGATAAAGCTGGGTTTCTAGGGCTCATCAACATGCCTCATTATGGGTAGCTAAATTAATAGAATTCCTATGTCAAGTAACTCTTGTCTTGCTTTCATGGAGGGACGTTGTGGTTGGACACGGCAGTCGCAATCATGGTAGACTTGATTTCAAAGATCATGGGGTTGCCAAAGGATGGGCCAGACCCATCGCAATACTTCAAAGGTAGGGATAATGATAAACAACTTGTTACATGATTGAAGCTTAAGTATGACTTGCAACACGATGGAATAATGTATCGCATTGATATCATCAATGACCGCATGGTAAATATCGATGCTAGGATATTAGCAAGCAAGATTGTTCATAAGAACCACCCCATTGAGTGCACTTCAGGGGTGGTTTTGTGTTGAGAATAGTGCGTAGAAGGGGTAGAAATTAACTGGTCCCTCTTCTTATTGAACCCATTGACAGAGGACTCGGTAGCAGTTCAGGCCGAAGAGCGGCCTTTCACATATAGCTAGATATTGATCCTCATCGCATTAGTGGCTTGGATGGAACCAGAGGACTACCAAAGGATGGATATTGAAGCTGTTAAGGTGTGTAAAGGCACACGGTATCAAAAATTGTGGTGGGTAGAGGAGCCTAGTAGGCAAGAGGATTGCGCGATCCACTTTTGGGTATACTAGGAAGCGCTGCAAGAGGAAGTTGTCAAAGTTCCCCAACTGTCCAGTGAGGATGCAGCCAAATATCGGAGGATTGCTCGGTTCACCATAGGACCG
This sequence comes from Pseudotsuga menziesii, assembly GCA_001517045.1. Lineage (NCBI taxonomy): Eukaryota > Viridiplantae > Streptophyta > Pinopsida > Pinales > Pinaceae > Pseudotsuga > Pseudotsuga menziesii. The sequence goes on from LPNX010442786.1 coordinate 375,175, forward strand.
TACACCATTCATGTGCAAGATCGTCACAACCTAGATAAATAATGGTTGCCCATGTATTGTAAGGCGACGGATGAGGAATTGCACGCGACGATTGATGACTGACCTGCAGCATGGTAGGAGCCAATTAGCACCAATGAAGTATCAACAGGCCCACCAACAGATGCACTCAATGATCTAGAACAAGGAGCCGACCAACAAATTCACCATGACTTCGATGGCAATTCTTTGACAAAGACTCCCACTGACCCAGAGGCATAATGCATTCTTAAGGAAATAAGGACTAATAGGTGAACGGAGCAAAATGTGAGTAGCAGTGCAATTTCAGAAATGGAGGCATAGCTACAACGATTGTTTAAAGCTGTTAATGATGTAACTGATGCAGTTGCCAAGGAAATGAAAGTCTACGTAGGAAGGATTTGTTGAGGTAAGGACCAAGTTAGATTCTAATTTTAATGTGGTTTCACGAAGAGCACCAGAAAGTACAGCTGTGCAGGACTATGCATCGATTAGCACTGAGCCACGGGCCAAGAATGTTTAGGTTCCCCCGACTGCAATCGACATTGGATGTGAAGATGTGAAATCCTCACTACAAAATTTGAAGAGCATCGTGGTGGATATCAATAAATTTTCCACCTAGACCTTAGGACAAATAAAACGAGTCGCCAACCAGGAGTTGGCCGATCAACAAAAGGAGATCAACGACCAGTACCTGCGGTTGTAAGAGGAGGAAGAGACGTTGCAAAAAGAAGTCAAGGAATTGCATCATGCAAAGGAAATTTTGATGGCAGACAAAGCACAAGAAATCGAGGTGTTGAAGAAACCACAGGAGGAGCTCAAGACGAAGACGGCAGAAGAAATCATAGAAATCAAGAAGGAAACCGAGTGCCTTGTTGTTGACAAGGCACAACTTTTTTCTAGTCGAGGCGAAGTGGAGGAATCCATTATGGATGCTTATTAGTACATCTATGAAAGTGTGGAAATTGAACCCAGTGATAGAACAATTACACTCACAACAATTATCAATTGTACATGCAAAATCACTCACAAAAGAGACTGAATATGGAGTTGAACACTAAACTGTATTAAATTAGTGTACAATAGCCAACCCTGTAACATCATAGGCTGCCACAATAAATAATTACATAAGGGATTCAAATGCATGAGGAGGCAATTCGAATCTAGTCAAAATCAAGCTTACTAAAATTAAGCAAATCCCCCATAAGTGCATAAAGTAGTTTCCAAAACAGTCAAGGAGCTCACGAATTGGAAAAAGCACTTGGGAAAGCTAAAAGGTAATGGAAGGACAACTCATGCATTCTTTTGATAGGAGAAAAGAGTGGAGGATGTGGAGGACACAAAACTAGTTAACCTCACCTAGTCAAACTTTACCAATTGCCTTAAAGCACTGAAAAAGCAGGCAATAAAGCAGAAAAAGCAGAAGCACACTAGGAAGGCCAGGAATAAAGAAGATTTGATTCCATGAGCTTTCCCAAGCGCTCCATGAGTCAAAATTAGAAATTTTGACCACTATGGATGTGTAGATGACAACTTGCATATGATGGACCATAGAAACTAGGCAAATAAGACAAAAATGGATTAATTAATGTCTAAGGTAGCTAACTATGGGTTGATTATTCTAACACCCCCCCTTAAGCCTGACTTATGAGTAATATATCAGAAAATTATAGGGCCTAGCAACAAGGCTTAGTCACCCTTTACATACTGCATGTCCATTTAACCAAGGAAAGAGGCAAAAACCCAGTGGGAAAATCCTCCCTTAAACATGGACTGTAAAACAAAATTTGGAAATCTTGTCTTCACTCATGCTTCATAGCATGATCAGCAATCCCCAGCAGTGATTTGAGATTGTTGAAGGTCTTCTCACAAAATTCTTTGGTGAAGATATCAGCTACTTGTTCTGAAGATGAACAGAAGAGTAGGTGAATGGTGCCATCATGCACAAGCTCTCTGATGTAGTGCATATGGATCTCAATGTGTTTGGTTCTCTGCTTCTGAACTGGATCATTGCATATTCAAATGGTACTCTGATTATCATAGTAGATGGTATTTGAGTACTCTGATTCGAAGCCACACTCTCCAAGTAACCCCTGCAACCATAAACATTGAGTTGCTGCATTAACAACTCCTCTGTACTCTGCTTCTGTATATGAGAGTGCAATTGCACTCTGTTTTTTGCTTGACCAGCTGATTGGCCCTTCTGCAAGCATGAACACATATCCTAATGTGGAATTTCTGTCTGTGCTATCACCTGCCCAATCACTGTCAGTAAACCCAATCAAATCAAGATCAGATTTTGCTTTATAGAAGATCCCATGTGTCCTTGTTCCCTGAACAAAGTTAAGGATCCTTTTGGCTGCTTTCCAATGGATCTCATGAGGCTGATCCATGTATCTAGAAGCCACACTTACTGCATAAGAAATATCAGGTCTAGTATGTGTAAGATACAACAAACATCCAATCAATTACCTATACAGTGTATTGTTTACCATAGGTGAAGAATCAGCTTCTTCAAGCTTCACTCCTGAAAGGAAAGGAGTCTTGCTTGGCTTGCAATCCTTCATTCTGAATTTGTTAAGCAAATCCAAGGCATACTTGGACTGGTGCACCTTTATTCCAGCTTTGGTTTGAGCAATCTCAAGCCCCAAGAATTGGCTTAAGAGCCCCAAATCTGTCATGGAGAAGGTTTGGTTCATTGCACCCTTCAAGGAAGCAATCTCATCCTTTGAGCTTCCTGTAATGAGGAGGTCATAAACATATAAAACAATGATCATTAATTAACCATTAATTAACTTCAAATAGACATTTGGATCTGATTTGCATCGAACAAAATTCAGTGATAGCAGAAAGCTATCAATCTTGGCATACCAAGCCCTGGGGGCTTGCTTTAGCCCATACAATGACTTCTTTATCCTGCACACAAGAGATGGGTTAGTAGCAAATCCTTGAGAATGCTGCATGTATATCTCTTTAGTGAGATCTCCATTCAAGAAGGAACACTTTACATCCATGTGATGTACCTCCCATTGCTTTGAAGCTGCAATGGCTAAGGCTAGCCTGATGGAGTCCATCTTTGCCACTGGTGCAAAGGTCTCATTGTAATCTATGCCATGAAACTATGAGTAGCCCTTGGCTACCAATATAGCCTTGTACTTCAGAGGTGAACCATCAGTAGTAAATTTGGTCTTGTACACCCACTTACACTGAACTAGCTTCCTCCTTGGGGGAAGATCAACCAACTCCCAAGTGTTGCTCTTTTGGAGTGAGCTGAACTCTTCCTTCATGGCTGCTTGCCATCTTGGATCTCCTGCTGCATCTTCATATGTTTGAGGATCTGATTCCAACATCAGATAACATTTCTCAGCAAACATAGGATCCTTCATGCACAGAGCACTCTCAAATTGAGATCTAGTCCTCCTAGGGTCATTAGGATTCCCAGCTAGCTCTCCTGCTGCATGAATGGTCTTGGCTGCCCATTTTGGCCTTGTAGGGCTGTTAGGATCTGCAATAAACTCATCACTATCATACATATCAGAATCAGCATGTTCAACAATCTCTTCACTTACCTTCAGAGGATCTGGTGGTGAAGAGGCTTCTCCAACTTCCACTACTGCTAGGGGTTCTTCTTGAAACTGAACACACCTTTCAAGGAAGGCTTTGTTTGTGCTCAAATTTATCATCTTGTACCCTTTTGAATCTTTAGAGTACCCAACAAATAGACACTCTTGGCTTTGGGGCTGCAAAGCCTTCCTCTTTTCTGTTGGAATTCTAGCCCAAGCCTTTGAGCCAAAAATCCTAAAATGGGTCACATCTAGCTTGTGCCCACTACATGCTTCGAAAGGAGTCATACCATCAAGCTGTTTATGAGGCACCCTATTCTATATATAGGCTACATAGTTTATAGCTTTGGCCCAGTACTTTGGTGGCAAATTTTTGGCCTCCATCATGCATGTTGCCATCTCCTTCAGTGATCTGTTCTTCCTCTCAGCAACACCATTCTGCTGTGGTGTGTAAGGGATAGAATGCTGCATCTGCACAATATTGAATAAACTCAAACTTGACATACTCACCACCATTGTTAGATCTGAGGACCTTGAGTTTCCTCCCAGACTGGTTTTCAACCAAAGCCTTAAAGACTTTGAAGAGGCCAAAAACTTCAGACTTGTGTTTCAGGAAGTAAACCCAGCAATACCTGGAAAAGTCATCTATGAAAGTCAATTCATATTTGGCTTGACTCATGGACATATGAGGGAATGGTCCAGCAACATCACTGTGGATCAACTCGAGGGGTGCAAAGGTTCTCTCATGACTAGCTCTCTCAAATTTATGCTCTGGGTGTTTTCCTAGGATACAACCTTGGCAAACTCCTTTGGAAAATTTTATCTTGGGTAACCCTATGACCATCTCTTTTTCACTAAGATCAGAAATATACTTGTAATTTAGGTGGCCAAATATTTCATGCCAAAGCTTGCTTGCCTCATTAGCATGAATCAGAAGAGCAGAGGGTTTTGAGTAGGGTAGGAAGTGTGAGAACATGTATACCTTCGAAGTATGATTTGCAACTCCTTTTGTAATGACTTTACCACTTGAGATCTCTGTGATCTCAACTTCATCAGGGGAGAATATGACCTTCTTTGGAGACCCAGTGTGGGTCATCTGATACACTGATAAGAGGTTGGAGGAAAGACCAGGAACATACAACACATTGCTGAACTGACCATGATCAAGATCAATCTTCCCTATGCCCAAACTTTTAGTGAGAGAGTCATCTCCCAGTACTATTGGTGGACCTTTCGACATGTCAAGTGAGGAGAATGCCTCCTTGGTCGAAACCATATGTCTTGAAGCTCCAGAATCAATGATGAAACTAGGTGAGCTTGATGTGCTAGCAACCAATGCATGAACTCTCTCTCTATATTCTGAACTTGATCCTCCTTCTCTCTTCTTTGAGCTGTCTAGAAGGGAGATGCCATTCTTCTCCAGGAGTTGGGTCAGCATGTCTATTTGATTTTTCATGCAGGAGCTCTCAGTATGATTGCCCTTACTGCAGTATGCACCCTTGCTCATTTCTCCTTTGTTCTTCTTCTTCTAGTAGTTCTTCTTGGAACCTTGAGGCTCCTCTAGAGACTTGTTCTTGTCTCTCTTTTGCTCAGGTGGATTTTTAGCTTTCTTTTTTCTTTTTGAATCCACCCTCAAATCTCCAGCAACCAAAGCTTGGTCTTTGGATGGTTTGATGGTGCCCATCATCACCAATTTGTCTTGTTCTTGTGTGAGAGATTCCATGAAATCTACAAGGCTAGGCATCTTCTAGGTTCGAGCTGTCAACTTTGTGGCATAGAAGGTCGAAACAAACACTGAATAGTCAAGGCCAAGCTTCGAGATTATGGCCAAGACCAGCTGATCATCCTTCTTTTCGATCCCACATTGTTTTAGCTGCAAAACAAGTGCTTTGAACTTGGAGAAATAGAGTTACAGGGATTCAAAGCTATTTGGACTCAGGGAGATCAGTTCATTTTCGATTTGATGTCCCCTCATCTCATCTGTCTTTCCAAAAAGATCAAAAAGCTTCTCCCATACTTCATTCAGTGATGTCAATCCATCAAGATGGAAAAGGAGGTCTCTGGAAATACTCAGACACAAGAGACCATAGGCCTCATCCCTCCTATTGTGCCATTTTATCTTCTCAGAAGCTGCATTGGGCTCTGCTTCTGTTTCCATAGTCACTCTGTAGAGGCATTTTGCTCTCAATAGTATCTCCATCTCTACTTTCCATTCAAAGAAGTTTAAGGGAGTCAAGATGATCTTCTGAGATTGATCCATAGCTCAGAAATTGTCCCGGCTGTCAGTAGAAGGCTCCCAGTCACTGATGTCGAACCTGCAAAACAAATTGGAAGGAGAGAAATAGATCTACAAAGGCTCTGATACCATGTGGAAATTGAACCCAGTGATAGAACAATTACACTCACAACAATTATCAGTTGTACATGCAAAATCACTCACAAAAGAGACTGAATATGGAGCTGAACACTAAACTGTATTAAATCAGTGTACAATAGCCAACCCTGTAACATCATAGGCTACCACAATAAATAATTACATAAGGGATTCGAATGCATGAGGAGGCAATTCAAATCTAGTCAAAAGCAGGCTTACTAAAATTAAGCAAATCCCCCATAGGTGCATAAAGTAGTTTCCAAAACAGTCAAGGAGCTCACGAATTGGAAAAAGCACTTGGGAAAGATAAAAGGTAATGGAAGGACAACTCATACATTCTTTTCATAGGACAAAAGAGTGGGGGATGTGGAGGACAAAAAACTAGTTAACCTCACCTAGTCAAACTTTCCCAATTGCCTTAAAGCACTGAAAAAGAGGGCAATAAAGCATAAAAAGCAGAAGGGCGCTAGGAAGGCCAGGAGTAAAGCAAATTTGATTCCATGAGTTTTCCCAAGTGCTCCATGAGTCAAAATTAGCAAGTTTTACCACTATGGATGTGTAGATGACAACTTGCATATGATGGAACATAGAAACTAGGCAAATAAGACAAAAATGGATTAATTAATGTCTAAGGTAGCTAACTATGGGTTGATTATTTTAACAGAAAGCACTGTGAAGTTGGATGCGGTCACAAAGGAAAAGAGACTTGGAGAAGTTATCTTGCAGCTCCAGCTGGACAACAACATTTTGAATGCTCTGGTCTACCCAGACACACCACCAGAGGAAATTACAGAACGCAAGAGTTCCATTGAGGAGATAGTGACATAATTTGAAGAAATGGACCAGGAGGCCAAAAATATTACTGAAGCAACGACACAATTTTGGGGAAGTGTCGTTCAAGATTAACAGTTAGAACAAATGAAAAAGCAATTGGAAGAAGCCGAGAACTAGTTAGCAACGCTAAAGACTGCATTGAGGACAATGCCACCACTTGTTTCAATTACACGGTCAGCAGAGTTAAAGGAGCTATAGAAACAAGTTGGAAAGGCTCAGGAGCTACAACTAAAACATAGTGAATAGCTCAACGATTTCCAAGAAATTGGAGCCCAGCTATCGGTAAAAGAAGTCGTTGTGTTGTAGGCTATGCAAGAGGGAATGAAGGAAGTGAATGAAAATCTAGTGGAGCATCCATTAAAGCAGGATTTGCTAGGAAGTCAAGACCTCGCTGAGAAAATCAAAACACAGGTAAAGGAGCTCACTCAAGAGTACGATGACTTCAAATAGAAAATCAATGACTACACCATGCCCAACTGACATGGCTTGAGGGCGAGCCACAAGATTGTTTTGGGGACCTGCTGGCAGGGGTTTTGGGACAAGTCAATTGCGCAACATCACGGATGTTGTGCAAGCTCAGAAGATACCATGAAAATAAAATACAGCACCCAAGGCAGAAAATAGACTATTTTGAATATTTTGTGTCACTTTTTGTACTATAGACCATATTTTGTGGATATCGTTCATTAGTTGGTTGAATCGGTTAAGAATTACTTAAAAGTGGACCATGAATGTAAAGGTGCAAACCTATAAATAGAAGAAGAATTGTGAATGTAAGAATCATCATGTTCATAATAGAGAATCCTAGACTGAGAATTGAATTGATGTCTATTTGGATCTCTGATTGATTACGTAGAAGTAATATGAAAAGACGAAGGTTGATCTGAATACTGTTACCTTTTTGTCTCTTTCTGTCTTTCTGTTTTTACAATCCAATGGTGAATGTGTGTGACATGGATCTATGATGCGATGTTTACTACTTATGAATGACGTTATTTTTCTGGATCTTTTTGTTCAACAACATGGTTAGTTATGTGATGAATGAATGATGCGATCAATAATGAATGGTTCTATTAATGATTAAGTGATTGGTTAGATATGATATATAAGTTAATGAATTGTCAATGCCCATAGTCCTATTCTATTCTGTGAAAAATTGGTTCTGTCATCTCTCCCTCAAACATCTCGGGTGAGACTTCATCCACTTTGTGGGTGTTTTCAGACAAGGTAAAACCTGTCTGGGCCAGTGCTCAGGGAGATCACGGCAAGTTGAAGATCGATAGAGTGGGAACCCCTATTGATTGGGTTTTATTGGTTGGGTTTGTGCCAATGTGTGGTGTTTTCCCCCAATGCATTTAGGCATGGGGAATTTTGTATTATATGTATGTTGAGAAAGCTTGTAGGACTTCTCTCTTTTGTACTGATTATTATATTATGATATGGATGCACGTGGATGCACATTTTTTGTATTTTATGTGTTTTATGAGTCTCTTGTTATGATCATGAATATTCCTATATGATCTATATGAAATATGTATGCATGACTATATGATGATGCATGATGTAGTTTATTTCTTATATGCGGTGATTGATGTGCCACTATGGAACCTCATTAGCCATTTGATATGCTACACTATTGAGACTTCTAGGAACATGCATGAATGAAATGGATTTGAAATGTCTAATAAATTGTCTATTGCACAAAAATTTTCTAAAGAGGTAGGGATCGCATACCCGGTAGCAGTTATTCAACTAGGCAACAAGAAGATGGGAGTCTAGGAAGACATCAAGAAAACAAATACCCAAGTGAAGGGAAGCGGTCAAGAGACCAGTGAGACCATCATACTCAACCTAATTGTTTGTATAAATACCAACAAACATTCCATCGATATGGATCAACTCATGTGACAGGGAATAAATGACCAATGCAGCCGAGTCAAGATTAGCAAACCATCTACTTGTGCCATCAACGAAACCAACATAGGAGGGAAAGGTAGGATCCATCTGGAACAACCAAGGAAACAAGCTATGATACTAATGGTAAAAATGATGCAAAAAAAGAAAGAAAAACTATGATACAAGGTTATGTAGGTTGGTTGGATTAGGCATAGAATCTATTGAGGTAGAGCCCATTGTGGGTATTATTTAAGAGGAAACATTCGAAGTAAATGAGGAAGTATGCCCCATTCCCGAGACACCGATGGATGACATAAGGGCCCTTCCATATGGATTCGAACTTCCCTTTTATAGTCTTATCATTGGCTTGATTGAAGACGAGGACAAAATCCCCCTCATTAAAGGTATGTGGGTGTGGGAGTCATAATGGGACTTTGTTCGGGTCATAGCTGCTTCGATCATTTGGATAGAAGCACGATGGTCCTAATAGGCTTGTTCAAGCATAAGTAGGCATTTTTCCAATGGTGAAGTATCAGGTAGAAGCTCGACGACAAGGAAGAGTTATGGAATCTGACTTTTAATGGGAAGAATCAACTCCACACTATGGACTAAATGGAATGGGGTAAAACAAGTGGAGGTTTTGGTCGATTTATGGTATGCCCAAAGGGCAAAAAAGAGCAAGTGATTCCAATTGGTCTTATGTTTGTCAACCATTTGTTGGAGCATGGTTTTGAGGATCTTGTTGATAGTCTCAACTTTAATATTTCCATGAGGATAATAAGCAGATGAGTATTGGTGTTCAAATTTCAACATGGCAGAGGGAGAGATTTGTCCAAATAGTGTCCTCAAAGTGAGAACCATGGTTTGAGAGTAACTGGAGGGGGACACCAAAACAAATGATAACATGTTTGAAAAAGAATCGTGTTACGGTTTTGGTTGTACAGTTGAAGGTTAACATAGCTTCATCCCACTCAATGAAGTAATAAACATCCACAATGATGTATTTATGGTTTTCGACTAAAGGAGGGTTACAGATCATGAAGTCGATCGCCCACTTATAAAAGGGACTGACTGTGACGATAGGATGTAGTGACGCAAGAGGTGTCCTTGCCTTTGGGGAAAATATTTGTCAATGTCGCTAGTGTTTAACTGCTTGAACACAATCAACAAAGACTGTGGGAAAGAAATAACCGGCGCATAGAACCTTTTGGGCAGCATCCAAATTGGAAAGGTGGTTGCCACAGGCTCCACTATGGAATCATTTGGGACTTGTTTGGATTCATCATGGGTGAGGAAACAATGCAATATAATTTCTACACCGCGACAGTACATGACATCACCGATAAGGAGGTATCAAGTAGCTTGATGCCAAATGCAGTAACGATCTCCGTGGCTTAAATGGGGCCCAAATTTTTGGGTGTGTAACCAAAGGAGGATTCCCCCATACCACGGGTCTTCAGTAGATATGATGAATGAGAATTCATGAGGGAGACTAACCATGATATGAGGTGAGGTAAATGATAGTGGGAAGTCTTCCATCAAGAAATCTAGCAACAAAGATTTGGAGCTTTTAGGTGTGAAAAATTCCAAGTGGTACTCTTGAAGAAGGACAATCCACTTGGCGGAATGATCTTGGACAAGGTGGTGGGTCAAGAGATAAAGCATGGGGTTGGAATCATCCACAACTTGAGTTTGGATCATGAGAATGCAATGTCGTCTCTTATGCACCAAAAAGACAATGGATAGGGACATTTTCCCTTTGTGGGAGCAACATAATGGTGGTCTGGAAAGATTCTCACTCACATAATAGATCACATGCTCTTGATGAGAATCGTATTCTTGGACTAGAACTTCAATGATGGAATTTTCAGATGCCTATACGTAGAGCATAAACTCTTTGGTGAAGTTAGAAGGAGACAACATGGGAGCAGAAGTCAGAGCTTATTTCAATGCATAGAAATTAGCTTGTGATTTCCCATCCCACACAAAAGGATTCTTAGTATGGAGCAAGCATAAGAATCCATGAACTTTCATTGCATAATATAGAATAAACCGGTGAAGTAAATGGGTCTTGCCTTGAAGGATCTGAATTTGGAACAAAGTGAATGGAGGGGGAATATTTAGGATGGATTGAACCTTCAAGGGATCCACGATGATCCCATTCTAGTACACGATGAATCCTTATAAGAGACTAGCTGGGATGCAAAACACACACTTGAGGGGGCTCATGTGGAAATTGTATTTGCGACATCGAAGGAAAAATTGTCGTAAGTTGTCCAAATGTTGGGAACATTTCTAAGATCGAGCCGTGAGGTCATTCAAATAGACATGGATAATGTGAATGAGGTCATGGAAGAAAAAGGTCATGGCTCACTGAAAAGTGGCTCCAACATTTTTAAGGCCAAACAACATGACACAATATGAAAAATTTCCCTAGGGGGTGGTAAAAGAGGTTTTATACTAATCTTTGCGGACTTGGATTTGGTTGTAACCAAAAAAAATGTCCATGAAGGAAAAGACCTTCATGGCTAGCACATGCATCTATGATTTGGTCGATAAAGGGAGTGGGGAGTTTGTCTTTGGGACAAGCCAAATCCAAATCACGGAAGTCAGTACACACCCGAATGGTACCTTGTTTTATATAAATGGGAACAGAATTAGAAACCCAAGTGGTATATACGATGGGGTATATAAAGTCTTATTTTCATATTTTTTCAATCTCAGGTTTGACAGCAAGGGTATTTGATGTGTGGATGGGTCATTTCTTTTGGAGAATGGGGGAAATATTGGGCCATGTGTCGATGTGATTTTCAGTAATAGACGAATCAATCCTGGAAATTTTGGTGTAGGACTAAGTGAAAACATCATGATATTCTTGAAAAGTGTCTTGTAAGCGGTGCCTTCCTCAAGAGAGCATGAAGCACCAATCATGATATTCTCGACTATCTTAGGTTTTGTTGAAATGTCGACTTGGATGGTTGGTGAGATATGAGCCATGTTACCTTTTTCAAAGGCTTCAGGGGCCAGGATTGGTTCTTTGAACCAATCGACACTACCATGAATAAAATATTTTGATTCGACAGAGAATTGATCTGACGATGAGGAAGGTTCATCTAGGATGAAAAATGAGTGATGGTGTAGGTCATCCCAAGGATACTCAGTAGTTGTGAGAGCTTCAAGGATCTCTTCGTCATTATGAAATTGTCATCGGGAAAGATCAAAGGGATCTTCTGTGGTCGATGTGGGGGGAGGAAGGCTGGAAGTTGAGATCATAAATATAGTGTTGGTGGTATCTGAGGAAGAAGTCAGAGGGTGGATTTATTTGAGTACAGTGATTTCAGAATCAAGGGAGTGCTCATGGAAATTAGTGAGGAGGGACCGATACTCAAGCAGGTTTTGGAAATGATGGGAATAATGACCATAGAGGGCACAAAATACACATGAGTGGTTCGTATGTAACCATTTTCTCTTAACTGTAAGCATGTGTGGTACATTGAAAGCCAGATTTTTATCGGCCACTACTATTGTGTGCATGTGGGTGCAAAGAAACGACAAATTGGGACAATATTGAGTAGCGTGTCCGAGGACATTGCATACGACACAAGTAGGAGGTGGACATGGTTCTGCAGGGGATTTTGGTTCCTTGCCCCCAGTCTTTGTACGAGCAACGGGTGCAAGAATGGATAAAGAAGAAGTTGGTTGTGTACCAGAAGGTGGATGTGACACTGTCTCAGTAGGTTGGACTGGTGTCAAGACAATTTGTGGTGTCAGGGTAGGGTTGGGTGGATTGAGGTACCACACTAGAATGCCTGAAGTTAATCCTGGAAGGTTAATAGTAGCCATGACTATTTTACTCATGATTCCAAAAGGTGGAAAGAGAAATGGGATGGTATGTATGGGAAATGAACCCCAATAATTAACCAGAGAAATTCTGGGGGTGGGTGCAGTCTACGGTTGGGTATGCGGCTGAGTCTGCGACGAGGTTGGAATTTTACCGGATGTGATGGTGCAAAAATATGATATTTCATTTGTAGAGGGAGGAGGTGGTAGGGACACAAAGGTGTCAGTCAGAGGGGCACCAATAAACAGGCTTGAACCAATGATATACATGGAGGTTATGGATACTCTATCAATGGTGGTGTCAATGGTATGAAGAACATGATCTGAAGTGGGTGGTCCTTTAGGATCATAGTACATCAACTAGTCAATCGTAATGATCTTTCCATCGTGGGGGAAAATCAAGAGTCGGAAGTTGGTTGAAGCAATGACTGACATCGAGTACTTGTAACTACATCTAAGGATACAACTAAGACTCAACTGATGTCTTATTAATTCGAGTTTACTTGGAGGCATACATGGGAAATTCAAATTCTCTCTATATCTTTGTTCTCATATTATTTAATTAATTTTGCATGGTCCATATGTGTTTAATTAATTAATCATCTATACCATATCATACTCATAAGAATTGTTCCAAAACTATGATCTTATGTATTACCCCGGGTCATATAGTCATGTGCTAAAGTAAATCACTCTAGGGGTAACTATTTCCTAAAGGATACTTGTAGCAGCTGGTGACCATGACTAGCCAAATATCACATAGTCTATCCTATAGAATTAATACAACATAAGTCATGTGGTATTGATACAACATAAGACCCTTAACTTAATACAACATAAGTTTTGTACTTTATACAACACAAGTCTCTGACCTTAATATAACATATGGTCATGATATTAATACAACATAAGATCCCAGTACAAGCATCTCTCCCAAATAGGACTTGATACAACACAAGGTCCTAGCTTAATACCACACAAGGTCCTAGCTTAATACAAGATAAGATCTTTAACTTAATACAACATAAGTTAGTGAACTTAATACAAAATAAGTTCCATGGAGAAGATATGAACATAATACGACATAGATTCTTGATAGAACACAAGTATCATGAGAATGAATCCCAAAGATGTACTTTCAACAACAAATACATGAATTATTTGTGAAGAAATTTAAAGTAAAGGAAACTATTGTTTCCATACCTTCCCTTCAAGCGGCTAATGCAAATAACGTACAATCTAACCAGAAGGGTACTCAACAATCTGGTGGGAAAAGAATAGAGGGAGAAGGGAGAAGGTAACCAGAACAAACCTAAGCCCACAAATAATGTTGAGAGGGGTAAGAAAGAAAAGAAAAATGTTAAATTCCATTACAATATTTTCCAAGAATATCACTTAACTTACCAATTCTCCCTTATGGAAAAAGCCCAGAAGTTGCTTAAACAACAACCCGTTGTCCTCAAGGATCCATTTCCCAGGGCACAAAATGTAACTTCGGGTTGATATAATACTGTCGAGGAAACTCAAGGTTCCTCTTTATCTAATCAATCCTATATCAACATGGTTTGATCCCACACCTTATTTCAAAACAGAGAGAAAAATTATGACCTCGATGTGCCACAAAAAGAGAAATAGACTGCTGAAGCATCAACCCCTCTTTCCATTGAAAAGTCAACCGATATTATTCCCAAGATATAAAAAGGAGTCTTTAAAATGGCACCACACACCCCTAACGCACCAATTGCTCCCAACTATTCAGTTGTGGAATCCTTATCACAAACATCTCATGCCATGTCTACCTTAGAAGCACTGCAAAATTGTCCTTCACAACAGAATGCATGTATGGATGCTATAGGTAGTGTCGACTCTATAGTTCTAGTATCTAAGTTTGATATGTGTAATGTCAAACCATGCTTGCTGTATCATTTAAATTTCTATATTGAAGTAGTCCATGGGACTAAAAGGATTGGATGAACGATCGTTGATGAAGGTGCATCTACTTTTGCAATGACCATATCCTGTTGGAAAGCTTTAGGGTCCCCATATTTGGTTCCATACACAACCTTATTCACTACTTTAGATGGTAGGTCTTTCTGCCTTCACAATATTCTACCTTATTTTATTATTGACTTGGCAAGGAAAGTAGTTTCAGTTGAGGTTGAAGTGGTAGACACTCCTCTCAATTATAATTTTCTTTTGGGTAGGAGTTGGACTTATTCTATGTTTTCTATTCCATCATTTGTTTCCCGGGTGCTTATGTTTCCTCATGAAGAACAGATGGTTACAATTGATCAATTGTCATTTACCCAAAAAATTCATACAAATAAATCGAAATCAAATATCTTGATGATTGATCAGGCTCGTACAACAAATGCGAGTTTAGGAGTAAGAATGTATACTTCACTTATGTCCACATTTGATTTTATTACTCTCGTAAATATTAGATAAACTAGTGTGGGAAACATTTCTTTTACATACGGGGATTTTTCTTCAATTTCAAATAATAATGATCCATGGATTTTACCCATATAATCTGAAATGATAGTGCCTTTATCTACAACAAAGGTTTCTTATCAAACTGTTTATGATGTTGTTGCAGATCCAATCATGACTCTTTTTGTCTCTGGTTGGATGTAGATTACTTGCATGCATGGGACACGAACTGTATGTATTCTTTCGACTTCTTAGACATGGTTTTTCCTTCAAATGAATCTGTTTTGGAAGTTATGATAGGACTCAATAAACCTTGGGAATATATGCACCGTAAATCCCATTTTCTTCCAGACCAAAGTAGGATAAAGAATCAAGAGTGTCACGTGAGAATTTGTGAGGATATTGATTAGCATATAAACCTGTTAGCAAAAGAAGAAATTTTTGTTGAAGGGAATATGAAAAATATATATGAAACTAGATCGATCAATATTTCCACTAAATCTGATGTAGTTACCTATCTATACCAACCTTTTTAAGGAATTCTGTGACGTAGTTACCTAGTCATATGAGGAGATGATAGGTATTGACCCATCCATTGTTGAACATGAAATAAAGGCATATCCTAATCTTAAACTAGTTCGGCAAAAAAATTGTCCTGTCAATCCAAGGAAGGAGACAATTGTTAAAGATGAAGTTGAGAAGCTCATAAACGCAGGTTTCATCTATCCTATTTCAATGAAAGAATGGGTATCTAACCCTGTTCTAGTTGATAAAAAGAAAGGGATTATCTGTGTATGTATTGATTTTAGGGATTTGAATCAAGCATCTCTAATAGATAACTGCCCCACATCGTTCATTAATCAAATAATAGACGCATGTGCAGGCAACGATATTTTTTCCTTTACGGATGGATTTTCAAGATATAACTATAATCAAATTAAACTTGAAGATCAACACAAGACTACTTTTATCTATCCCTATGGTAACTTTGCATATAGGAAAATTCCCTTTGGTTTAAAGAATGATGGAGCCACCTTCCAGCAAGCTATGAAATTCTCCTTTCATGATGTCAAACACATAGTAGAACCTTATATAGATGACTTCCTAGCACATTCTTGCAAGAGAAGGGATGATCCAACCCATTTATGATTATTGTTTGAATGATGTAGACACTATAATATTCGTTTGAATCCCCACAAGTGTGTGTTTTGTGTCGATTCAGAATGGTTGTTAGGATTTATATTGTCCAGTAAGGGGACTATGGTCAACCCACTCAAAGTAGAGGCAAATATAAATCTTCCTCTTGAGTGTGCAATTAGACAACTTTAGAGTTTACAAGGAAAGTCCAATTTTCTCAAGTGTTTTATAGTTAACTATGCTAAAATAACTAAGGGTTTCATGTTCCTACTCAAGCAATATACCCAATTCTTATGGGATGAGGATGCACAACAATCATTTGATTCTCTTAAAAAAACACTATTATCAGTCCCTTTGTTGAGCCCGCCAGATTACACTACAGATTTTATGTTATATCTGGTTGTGTCTGATTCTATAGTTGGAATAGTATTAGTTCAAGAAGATGATCAGATCCAAGAGCATGTCATCTACTACCTTAGTCGAGCCGCATAGGACCTGAACTACGGTACTCTCATGTTGAAAATTGGCACTAGCAGATGTTTATGCTATTTAGAGGTTGTGTCAATACATTTTTCTTCGAACAACCACTGTAGTTGCAGATATAAATCCATTTTAGTACGTTTTAACCTGACATATAATCGGGGGGGGGGCATTTAACAAATGGATCATCATACTCCAAGAGTTTGACCTTGATTTTCAATCCACTAAGTCTAAGAGGTCTTTGGTGTTCGTAGAGCTTATTTCTGAGGTCCCTAGTGCTGAGAATTCTAAGATAGAGGATAAATCATTTCAATGAATATGTGTCCTTAATTTCCACCTCATATCCTTGGTATGGATACATCTTGGTATATCTCCAAACTTTGAAATGTCCAACAACCTCTTCACAAGAAGAACAATGGAAACTATGGTTTAATGCTAAAAACTACCTCATTGTCGGTGACACTCTCTATAGAAGAGGGGTAGATTCATTTTTTGTCGTTTCATGACTCATGAATAGGTTGAGTCCATTTTGAATGATTCCCATATTGGAGCATGTGGGGGTCTTTTATCTGGGTTAGAAACAACTCAGAATATTTTGTGTGCCGATTATTTTTGTCCCACAATATTTAAAGATTGCGTGGAGGTGATTAAGTGTTGTCATTCTTATCCACTTTTCACGAAGAAAATGTCATCACATCCGGCTCTTTTCTTTCCCATTATCATGGTAGGACCCTTTACTACGTGGGGGGTGGAATTTATGACATGCAACCTGGTTTATGTTGGGTGGCATATACATATTATTGTTTTCATTGACTACTTTACTAAGAGGGCGAAGGATATGCCTACTGTGAAAGAGGATGGTGAATCTACAAACTATTTTTTATTCAATTAGATCACAACTAGGTTTGTAATCCCGAAGTAGATTGTCATTGACCATGGAAGTCACTTTCAGAATAAAATGATGACCAAATTTGCTATTATGCTTGGTTTTAAACAAGATAACTCATTTTTATTTTACCCGCGGGAGAATGGACAGGTTGAGGTCATTAACAAAAATTTTAAAACCATTCTCTAGTAGACAATCAATGCTAGTATATCTAATTGGAATATCATGCTTTATCCCGCACTTTGGGCATATTGAACCACTATCAAGACTACGAAATACCATTGTTAAAAATAGCTATACAATTTTTACCTAAGACTTCAACTTTAGAAGAACGTTTGTTGAATTTGGAACACTTAGATGAACAACACAGAGATGTGATCACAGAAAATGAAGCACATAAGTAACAGGTGAAGAGTCAATATGATAAGTCTGTTAAACCTAGGGTTTTCTCTAAAGGTGACCTCATATTAGTATATGACCAAGAAAAAGAACCTTTGGTTCCAAGCAATTTTAAATCAATGTGACTTAGACCCTGTATAGTGTCTAAAGTTCTGAATAAAGGTGTCTATGAACTAATAAACTACGATGGAAATAAGTTGTTGGAGCCTAGAAATGGGCTCTACTTGAATAAGTATTACGCTTAAGCTATATGATTTTTCTTGTATATAGTTGTATAGTGTTGTAATGTTTTCTCCTTCTTTGTGTTTCTTATGCAATTCTGGTTGTGTTTCAGATCTTCACAAGTGCTTCATAATATTCGTTGATGGTGCTAGCCATCACACTCGTAATATCGCTTCAACTACTTGGGTTATTTATTCGCCTGCAGGTCAGCTATTTGATTTAGGAGGTACTTGTTTAGGCCCCACTACTAATAACATGGATGCATAGTGTTGTTATTGAGTTTCCTTGAGATGTTGTTTCCCACAACATTTCGTGTATTGAAGTTAGACTTGACTCTCAATTAGTCGTATCTCAACTTAATTGTCATTACCGGGTGAGGTATTCTTCTTTATTTCATCAATTTTAAAAATTATATTACTTGAAAGAAAATTTGATTATATTAGATATAAGCATATTTCAAGACATCAAAACACTTTAACTTATGCATATGTAAATTATGTGCTCGACTAGCATTTGTATCATACACTATAAAAATAACCAGGCATACATCAGAAACACATGTAAATATGAATTTTCGTATTATATATATTTATAAATAATTCCAAAATATATAAAATGAGTCCAAGTCGATATATCCAGTCAATAGTACATATCAAAATACAAAATCGAGATCATAATCCCCCATGATGTAAATACTCCTAAGGATAGGTATGAGCCTCAAATTCCTCTCCCACTACCTATTTGTAACAAATGAAACATATAGATACTTTATGGAGCAATCTCAAACATATAGGGGGGACTCCTACTACATGCTCCTACATCTCTATAAGAATCCTATCTACATGAATAGTATGAATATCATGAATCAAAGGAGTCAATTTTACCTCAAGTGTCATAAGCATGTCGTCAGCTCTGCTTTCCTCTGTCAGTCATACAAACAATCGAGGATGTCCATATAGCCATACTGGTCCAATGTCTGCATTGGGAATTCTGATTAGAACTAGATTCGCAAAAATAAATAAGTGTGCATATTTACAAACTAAAACTCATAAAAATTTAATATATCAAAAAATAAAATATACCAATCTCTCCCCATGCTTCTATGGGAAGAAGCATGAGTCCAGGAACTCCATGGAAATCTAAATCTGTATATTGAAATTGCTCGATGGAAGGAGCTTGTTGAATCCACCATGCCTAGAAGTCAACATCAAAAGAAACTCGTATGTCTCCACCCCCATACCTCACCAATACATCACCCCATCTGGTGAGTCTAGGCTCACAAGGATGGGAGAGTGGGAGGTTCACTCTCAATCTCATGCATAGAACCTGCTCAAAGAAGAATGTAGTCAAGATACTCACATAACCAAAGTTTGACTTATTTCCTCTCTTGCAGATAGTAAGTTGCCTCTTCATATTTAGTACGAGATCGGTGCACCAATCAAAAATCACATTTCACAAGCATTATATACCAAGATGAATATAGTTACATGTAGCTAAATATAATGTTTCTATACCTGCAACCCATGTAATGGTAGTAAAAATAACTCTTAGTGGAAAACTTGTGATTTTTGCATTGGCAATTTGACTTCCTAACTTCTGTGCTCCTGACACATAGCAGGTGTTGACATAGTCTTGAACGATCAAATCTCCCATGCCATGAACCGATATTTTTAAATTTACGGCTACTCCACGACATGATAAACTAGTGATAAAATAAATATCTTCCATGGTGATCACTAGAACTTCACTTTGTAGATCAAATACACCCTGTTCGGAATCCAAATACCTCACGAATGCTTCCAAGAGTCTTAGTTGAGCCTGCATGTTTGTCGTGTAAAATAATTTTGGTAACCCACACTGGTGCAACACATTTAGATTCAATGGGTCACGCATTGCTTCCCTATCCATGTCCTCATGTTCCCTTTCTCGCCATATAATTTCCATACTTGCAAATTTTCACTTATTTTGATTAGCGTTCATAGTTTTATTTGTGAATTGCATGACACGCAGGTTCAATTCACTGTAAATCACGTGCCACATGCGTGTGAATGCTTTCCCACGAGATTTTATTTTGTGAACATGCAAGTGCACAAGCCTTCACCCACGTGGGTGTAGTTTCACACTTATAACCTGATACAAAATCCAAAAAAAAAACTAAAATCAAATAAAAATCATAAGAAAATGAAGTTTAGAGAGAGATTGAGTACCTTCAACATGTGCTTTCAAAAATTGTCCATTGGTTTGATCACGATCATCAGTTGAATATCTAGGCCTTTTTTGCTCCACTCCAAGGTAAATTCACAAATAACTTAGTTTTTTCACCTTTTGTTACTATTTGTGGTAAAAAAATTTAAATATTTACCCCATTGTCTATAGTTTCTATTAAATTGTTATTATAAGGACTAATGTTAGTTGTTTTATGCCTAGGTCATGTTGGTCAAATGGTTTTTCAGGTTCTATTCACATCTATGGACAAAAAGGTTACATATTGTATCTCATGGACATATAGGATAGGGCATAATCATCTTGCATATTGCATTTATACTTTACTCCATCTTATGTCATAGGACCCACTTTTTCTCCATGGAATGTGACTTTAAACCTCTTTATACTCTTCAATTGTCATTGTTCTTCCATGGATTAGAACTTATCCTACATGGGACACCTTATTTAGAACCCTTGTTATCATCATGGTGCACATGCTGCGAGTTGCTAGGTTTCGAGAGCTTTGTTAGTTTTCCTATATGCGAAAAGAAGAGCCCCATACTCATTTTATTTTGTTGACTACCTTTCATATCAAGCTCCCATTATACAGATTTGTTGTTAGGATTATTAATTAATATTTCCTTGACCACCATATTCTATTTGTCTTTTCCTAGATTTGTAGGTCATTTCCACTTCACTAGTACCACGGGGGACTAATTTGGGGCCCAGCTAACACTCAATTCTCGTGTCTGCTTGAGTTTAGGATCTTCACAGACCAATCTCTATAATTTATGAACCCACTCTAAGTTCCACCAGCAGTCTTCAGCAGTTGACCCTAGTCGGCATTCAATTGTTTCAATTATTATTTCATTCCCATCAGTTACTTCACTCTTATTCATCCTAGCACTAGTTTTCACGTTTTAATTAAGGAGGTAGGGCACATTTCCTCACCTACCTACATCATTTTTTTTTTAGAAAAACAGGATCACACAGCAATAACAATAAACAATAAACTAGATGCAAATATTAAAACACATTATAAGAGAGACACAAATATAACGTGGTTCATCCAAGATGGGTTATGTCCACACATAAATTGCCAGTCCTTTATTATTATTTCGTCCAAAAAAAATGAAGGAATACAACCTGCAGCAACCCCGTTGCACTTCCTCTTCACTCTCTCACAGTCTCTCTCACACAATCACAGAGATCGCTTTTACAATGATATAATACCATACACATCTATATTACAATGCCTTCCTTTTATAGGGGAATTACCATGGGAAAATACCACGCGTCACCCAATACCATGGGCTTGTAAAATGTTGGCCAACAAACATCCCAAAAATTTGTTTCGGGGGATTCACCCTGAACCTCTGTTACCCCTAGACCCCCCAACCAGGGGGGGTGCCCCCCCCAGCTGGGATGATTATACAGTAAAATTGGGGTACAAACACGACTGAACAATAAAATCTCTAAATCTAGAAGATCATGCTCCACAACCAACAATTTCCCACTTGGAGATTGATCACAACAACTCCATCGATGTTGCACTTGCTGGACTATGCTCTGAACTTTGGACTTGGAAATTTTCTCTTCTTCACCTTCACGCTTAAAGGCCAACAAAAACTAAGTAGGAACTTAGTTTCTCTCTGGTTACTACCTTTGTTAGCATGCTTGTAGGATTCTGGCTAGTATGTATCTTTTCCAACTTCGACAGTTCATCATCCAAAACAGATCTTATGAAATGGTACTTGAGCTATATATGTTTAAAATTCAAATGAAATGTTGAGATCTTTGCAAGATTAATGTCACTCTGGATGTCACTATACAACCTTCTATTCTATCACTTCTTACCCAATTCCTCCATGAATCTATGCTACCAAATAATGTACTTAATAGCCTTTGTATCATCAACATACTCTACTTCCGTTGTTGAAAGTGAAAAAACCTTTTGAATTTTCTAAATACAACTTATTGTTGTTCCATCTATAGTAAAAACATACCTTCTTGTGCTCCTCCTGCTGTCTTTATCATCTACCATATCTGTTTCAACATATCCCTATAGAATAGTGTCTGAACTTCTAAAACATAATGCATGAGAAATAGTACCTCTCAAATACCTGAGAATCCATTGTACTACTTTCCAATTCTCTTTATCTAGATTGTTCATATACCTTCTCACAACTCCCACTACATGTGCAATATTTGGTCTTGTGCACACCACGGAATACATCAAGTTGCCAACTGCTGATGAATAGGGAACATTGGACATGTGTTCTATATGTTCTTGTGTCTTGGGACACATCTCCTTTCTTAGTTCGAAATGGTTGGCCAAAGGTCTAGTAACAAGTTTTGCATTCTTCATTCTAAAACTATCCAACACCTTTTCTATGTATTCACCTTGAGATAATGTGAATTTGTGATTTTTCATGTCTCTTTTTATTCTCATACCAAGGATTTTCTTTGCAACACCCAAATCCTTCATCACAAATGATTTAGATAGTTTCCTTTTGAGCACATTTATATCCTACATGTTATACCCTGCAACAAGTATGTCATCCATGTACAATAACAAGATAATATATCGTCCATTATCTAACCTCTTGAAATCAACATAATGGTCAGAATGGCATCTACTATAACCATGTTCTATCATAAACATCAAATTTTCAATACCATTTCCTTGAAGCTTATTTCAGGCCATATAAGCTCTTCTTCAACCTACAAACCAAATTCTCCTTCCCTTTGACCTCATACCCCTATGGCTACTGCATATAAATATCTTCCTCCAAATCCCCACGGAGAAAGGTTTTTTTTACATCTAAGTGTTCAAGATGAAAATCTTCTATCGCCACTAGAATTAAAATAGTCCTATTTGAAGTCATTTTAACAACATGAGAAAATATTCCATCAAAGTCTATACCTTTCTTTTTTGCAAACCCCTTTACAACAAGTCTACCTTTGTACTGCTTCTTGCCTCCATCTTTTTCCTTCAAGTTGTAAGCCCATTTAATTTCAATGCTCTTTTTCATGTAGGCAACTCAACCAAATCCCAAGTATGGTTTCTTACCAATGAGTCCAACTCCTCATTCATGCCTTGCTTCCACTTATTTCTAGTTTCTACCTGCATTGCCTCTTCGTAACATTTTGGTTCACCAGAATCAGTCATCAATAAATAATACAGTGAAGGAGAGAATCATTCAGGCAGTCTACTTAACCTGGTAAATATTCTTACATTTGCATGAGTTTGAGATACCTATTGTTTCTCTTGATTTTCTGGTACCTTTGGAACTTCATTTTCTTTGATTTCATCGAGCATTGTGCACTCTGTGTTTTAATTTTCCTCCTTCTTTCCTTGCAACTAATCTTTGTACATAACCTTTTCATTGAATACTACATCTCTACTCCTAATGATTTTGTTATTTTCATAATCCCATAAGCGATAACCAAAATCATAAATCTCGTATCCATTAAATTTACATTTCTTGGATTTAGCCTCAAGATTTGTTCTATTTTATTTATCAATATGGAAAAATGCTTCACAACCAAAAATTTTCAGGATTGAGTATTTTACATTCTTACTTGTCCATGCCTCCTATGGAATCCCACCATCCAAAGTGCTTGAAGGCCCTATGTTTTTTAAGTAAAAAATAGTATCTATAGCATCAACCCAAAATTGTAAGGGAAACCCTGCATGCAATCTTATACACCTTGCATGTTCCATGATCGTTCTGTTCATCCTTTTTGACACACCATTTTCTTGTGGTGTTCTTGGGGCTATCTTTTCTCTATGGATCCCATTGTCTGAATAGTAACTATCAAACTCCTTGCTGCAGTATTCACCTCCATTATCAGATATGAGACATTTCAACCTTTTCCATGTATCATTCTAAACCAAATATTTCCACTTCTTAAAATTTGCAAACACATCAGATTTATGTCTAATGCACTAAACCAAATTTTTTCTAGTTGCATCATCAATAAAAGTAACATAACAACGAAATCCACCGATATATTGTACTTGACTCAGTCCCCATACATCTGTATGCACAAGCTCTAACTTTTTACTCTTCTTCTATTTCCCAACCTTAAGCAATTTAACTCTCTTTTGTTTTCTATAAACAAAGTTCTCACAAAATTCCAAACTTACTTGCTTCAAATCTGGAAGCATTTTCCTTGAGTGGAGAATGTGCATCCCCTTCTCACTCATGTGGCCAAGCCTATGATTCCACAACACTGCACTTGTTTCTATGGAAGCTATAGATATGGAATAATCAATATTATGAGGACATAAATACAACGTACCTATCATGTTTCCATTTTCTATTACCAGTGGTCCTTTAGCGATCTTCCACCATGTTTACCCAAACGTAGACAAACAAACACTATCTCCCAAGTGTCGTGTTGAGATCAAATTTATTTTCATAACATACATATGCCATACATCTTTTAGAAACCATTCATTTCCATTATTTAACTTAATCCATACCTTACCCATTCCAACAATTTTACATGGCTCATCATCCCCCAATAAAACATGTCCAAAATCACATGGAACATAATCATGAAAGAATTTCCTACGAGGTGTACCTTGACATGAAGCCCCTAAATCTACTACCCAGTTATCACTAGTATTATCTAATGCAATAATCAAATCATCTTATAACACATCACCTTTTACATTTGCTTCTTGGGTAGTCTCATGTTGCTCATCTCGTTTCTCCTTTGCAGCTCTATGATTTTTCTTCAAATGTCCTCTCTTAACATAGTTCTAGCACTCTATCTTTCCCAGTTTGGACATGCACCTTCCCTTTCTATACTTGCACCTGCCCTTTCTAGACTTGATGTGATTACTTGGGTTCCTTCCTCTCTCCCTTTGTCTTCCCCTTCTCTCCATGGCCAATGCATTACCTGATGTCTCACCTATGTTTTTTCTTCGCATTTCCTCGCTAAGAATAACACTAACAACATCATCAAATTCAAGAGTGTTTGAACTAGGGACAAAGTTACTTACAACCATTACCAATCCATTCCATCTTTCTGGAAATGAGCACAGGATTAGAAGATCCTTAACCTCATCATCAAATTTCACTTTTACATAACTTACCTGACTAGTAATCGTATTAAATTCATTTAAATGGTTAAAAATAGATCCACCTTCTTACATCTTCATATTAAATAATGCTTCATTAAAAATACCTTATTGGAAGCCAAGGTTTTTTCATAGAGCTTAGCCAATGCGCTCATCACACCCTTCGTTGTCTTTTCTTTTGAAATATTTAAAGCCATCGACGAATCCAGACACATATGTATTGTTCCCAGTGCCTTTCTATCAAGAACCTCCCATTCTTCATCCTTCATAGTCACCGACTGTTTTGTTTTTCCACCCAACGGTAGGTATAGATCATTCTAGTACAGATAGTCCTCCATTTGCATCTTCCATAACTGGTAGTTTCGGTCATTAAATTTATTGACCCTAAACTTTCCTTCTTCTTCCATTGCTCCCACTCGAACCAAGATCCCTTCTTTCCTATGAGTTTACCATCCAAATAGACCTTTTGGCTCTGATACAAATTGTTAGAAAAATAGGGTCATAGAGAATAACAATAAGCAATAAACTAGATGCAAATATTAAAAACACATTACAAGAGAGACACAGATATAACATGGTTAACCCAAGATGGGATAGGTCCACACAGAAATTTCCATTCCTTTATTATTATTTTTTCTAGCAAAATGAAGGGATACAACTTGTAGCAATCCTACTGCACTTCCTCTTCATTCTCTCATAGTCTCTCTCACACAATAACAAAGATTGCTTTTACAATGTTACAATACCATACACAACAAGATTACAATTCTTTCCTTTTATAGGGGTATTACCATGGGAAAATACTATGGGTCACCCATTACCATGGGCCAACAAACATCCCAAAAATTTATTTCGGGGGCTTCGCCCCTGTACTCCCCAACCGGAAGGGATTTCCCCCCGGACCCCCAAGAGGGGAAGACGTCCCTTCACACACCCCAACTGGGACAAGTGTACAATAAAAATGGCATACAAACATGGTTGAACAATAACATATCTGAATCTGAAATATCAGCCTCCACAACCAATAGTTAACTTATTGTGAACTGATTCAGTGATCTGGAGTTTCATTAGTGAGATCTAGTGGTGATTTTCCGACACTAAGTTAGTATCAAATTCAATTTGACCTGGTGAATTTGAATCCTCCATAAGGCATTCAAATTCTTCCTATTATATGATTATTGTATTACAGAGAGATCAATGACAATTTATGTAACGTTATGTTGACCATTTTTTTCTCATGTGTGTGTAATTTTCCATGATTGATCAGTTTATACTGAATTGTTCTCACTTCTGCATCATTCTCTTCACATTTTTTCATTCATGCCTAAGGATCCTATGCTTCACTAGATTAAACATGGTATCAGAGAAGGTGTCCAGGCCATCTTCAAACCTCATAAAATTCCATTCAATGCACCAGAAGCAATTGAGTTCCACATAAACCCTAGTATTCTTTCCTTGCTCCCTATGGATTATGTCTAGAGAATTCTAGCTAGGTGTGATGCACCCATAGATAGTGCACATCATCGAAGTGGAGAGTGTTTGAATTGGTTTTATTGTGAATTGAAGTGTTTTGCAATTTTTTTGAGGTACATTCAAATATTTTCTAAAGAATTAGTTGTTTTTCAAGTTGTAAGATGGAGAATTCAGTAGCTTTGACACCCAGAATTCTCACACCCTTCAACTATATTGATTGGAGGGATGATATGAAAATAGTCTTGTGAAACAAGGGTTTGTACAGGGTCACCATGGGTAAAGAGGTCGAACCCAAACAACCTCTTGATAAGTCGAAACATATGAACAAGTTGGATGAATCATTTGGATTCATCTACATAGACATATCCAAGGAGATACTCTTCCATATTCATGGACTAAGAACTCCAAAAGAAGTATGGGATAATCTCAAATCCTTGTTTGGAAAGAAGGATGAGCTCAGGGGCCATATTCTGGAGAATGAGGTGATAGCACTACATCCCAACAAATTCAAAACTATACAATAGTTCATCTCAAATTTCAAATCCTGTGTCATGCAATGCAAGCACTATAGGATTGACAAGAAGGATGAGCAATTGGTGCTTTCAATTCTAAGAAAACTTGGACCATAATTCTCAATGTTCTTATCTACCTTTCACTCTAGGATACTGACAAATCCTAATTTGGAAAATTCCATCCCTTGATGCCTTCACAGAATATCTAATCCAAGAAGAAGATAATCTAATACAAATGGGAGCTCTTAAAGGCTCCAAGAATCAAGCTCTCTTAGATGGGGAGACTAAGAATCCAGAAGCAAAGGGGAAGCAGAAAGACAAAGAGAAGAACAATGTTTTCAAGCGTAAGGAGAAGCAAAATCCTTCAGAAGGAGCCTCATGTTCCAACAAGGACAAGCATAATAAGTTTGACAAGGCTAAGTGCTCTTACTGCAAGCGCAAAAATCATCCAAAGAATCTATGCGTGAAGAAAACCATAGACCAGATGTCTAGGCTCCTTGAACAGAAAAAATTTCCTCTTCCTAAAGGACCAAAGAAGTCTGATGTTGGAAACAAGATTGAAGAACATGAGATGTTCGATGCTCTGAAGGCAAGATTTTCTCATTGATTTTAGAGCCTCCAACCACATGGTTGCCTAGAGAGAACCATTCACTTCTTTGGATCTATATTGAGGACTAAGCATCCATATGGGAGATCACTCACAGATCCCAGCTATGGGGAAAGGTTCCATTAAAATTGAGCATGGAATGTTCTAGAATGTGCTCTATGTCCCTTCATTGGAAGCAAAGTTGTTATTTGTATACCAGATGACACATACTAACTCACCCAAGAGAGTCACATTTTATCCTGACACAATGGAGATCTCAGAAGTCTCTACTGGAAATATGATAGGGGAAGGAGTTTCTAATCATGCCTTCAAAGCATATGCGTTTTCTCACTTTCTTCCTAATTCATATCTTAGTGCCTTATTGACTCATGCCAATAACAAAAGAGGGATGTGGCATGAAATATTTGGCCAGCTAAACTTCAAGTATCTCCAACATGTGCACAATGAAAAGATGGTTGAGGGGTTTCCTCTCATCAAATCTTATGAAGGTGTGTTCATTGGTTGCTTTATAGGGAAGCATCCATAGCAAAGGTATGGCGTTGGGAAGGAAAGGGTATATTCCTACACACTCGAATTGATTCATAATGATGTCTCTGAACCAATTCCTACAACATCTATGAATGGATCCAGATACTTTCTGACCTTCATTGATGATTGTTCAAGGTGTTGTTGGGTCTACTTTCTGAAGCAGAAGTCCGAGGTATTTGAGACCTTCAAAATTTTCAAATCCTTGCCTGAGAACACTCTCAGAAAGAAGATCATATCACATATATATGATAATGGAGGTGAGTATGTCAAAAGATAATTCCAACAACTTTGTGCATCAACATGGATTCAAATGCAACACTTTGTCCCATACACACCACAACATAATGGTGTAGCTAAGAGGAAAAACAGATCCTTGAAGGAGATGGCTACATTCCTTCTAGAAGAAAGGAATATTCCTCCATATTTGTGGGATGAGGTAGTAAATTGTGCTTCATATATCCAAAATAGAGTGCCTCACAAGTCATTGATTGGGGCCACTCCCTTTGGAGCATTAATGGGAGATAATCCCAATGTCTCACATATGAGAGTTTTTGGCTCCAAGGCATGGGCCAAAATTCCTACTTACAAGAGGAAAACCTTCCAAGCCCAGAGTAGTGAATTCATACAACTGGGATATGTAGATGATGCAAAGGCATACAAATTGATGGAGCTTGCAACTATAAACTACTTCATTGAGCATAATGTTCAATTTGAAGAAGATCAGGTGCATGATCCATCATCAGCCGAAGAAGAAGAAGGTATAATCCCTTATCCATTTCCATTTGCATATGATGATTTCTTAACTAATGTTTTAGATTCATAGGATGAAGATCAAAATGATCAAGATCTTGATGTTGAGAATGAACCTCAAGTAGATCTAGATCCAGATCCAACACCTGCTCCTAATAAGAGTCCTAACTAGTCCCAACAGCTCATTGAAGCAGCTGGGAATAATGCTTGGGATATAGATGACAAAAGAAGGAGAATATATCAGTATCAGAATGAAAGTATTGAATTCTTCCATTCATATCCACTTATCCAGAGAGGTGTTTTAGGATGATGGGGTCATATCCGCAGTCATTCAAGCTGGATTTCCATGATCCAATATGGCAAGCAACTATAAATAATGTGTTTGATTCGCTACAGGACAACCAAACTTGGGAGCTTGTCACTTTGCCTCCTGGGAGGAAGTTAGTTCAGTGAAAATGGATCTTCAAGACCAAGCTAGCAACTGATGGAACCACAACCAAGTAGAAGGTTGGGTTAGTGGAAAAGAGGACAAGTCCATGGGATGGACTACAATGAGACATTCGCTCATATTGCAAGAATAGACTCCATAAGACTAGTTTTGGCCATTGTAACTTCAAAGAGATGGGAGGTACATCACATGCATGTGAAAATTTACTCCCTCCATGGTGACCTGGAAGAGGGGATCTATATGAGACAGCCTGAGTGGTACATTGAATATTCCTCCTTAGTTTGCAAACTGAGGAAATATCTCTATGGGCTCAAACAATCCCCAAAGGCATGGTATGTCAAGATGGATGACTTCCTAATGTCAAATAAATTTGAGAGATGCAATTATGACTGCAATGTATACATGTAGCAGAAAGGGGGATTCTTACTATTGATTTCTCTATATTGGATGACTTTCTCATTGCTAGTAGCTCTATTGCTAGATTGAGAGGCATCAAGTAATATTTGAACAAAACATTCTCCATGAATGATATAGGATTGTTAAGGCAGTTAAGTGGTACCAAAGTAAATAAAAAATCTTCGGGAATCATGATTACACAGTCTAGATATATAGGATACTTTCTCAAAAGATTCCACATGACTAATTGTAAATTAGCAGCCTTCCCCTTCCTATTTGACATCAAGTTGAAAGAAGGTGGTTTCACACCACTGGTTGATAGTACACTCTACATATAACTGACTGGTAGCCTATTGTACCTCACCCATTCAAGGCCAGATTTATCTTATGTTGTGAGTGTTACTTCCAGATACATGCAGGAGCCACGAGTTGCATTGGAAAGCAACAAAGCGCATCTTGCATTATCTGCAAGGTACGAGGGAGTTTGGGATCCACTATTATGTTGGTGCACAACTTAGATCTGATTAGTTTTACTGATTCATACTTGGCTGGTGATAGTACTAACAGGAAATCTACATCAGGATTTGATATCATGATGGCATATGGACCAATCTGTTAATCAAGCAAGAAGGAAGTAGGTCTTTCTCTCTCTTCAGCTGAAGCAGAGTATCGGGGGGTTGTGAAAGCAACTATTCAGGCAGTTTGATTGCAGGGTATTTTCACAAAGTTTGGCATTCACACTTCTCCTTCAGTAGACCTCTATTGTGATAATCAGAGAAAAATAAAAATAACCAATGATCCAGTTCAGAAGCAACGGACCAAGCACATTGAAGTCCACATGCACTACATCCAGGAACTAGTGAATAATAAGGCTATCACTCTACATTACTACCCTACATAGGAGCAGATTGGAGAAATATTCACCAAGTCCTTCACTAAAAAGAGGTTTTTATATCTAAGATCTCTTCTTGGTGTAAAGGCTTGATTCAATTATTGTTCTTGGTTTTCCTTCTTATTTTTATGGGGGGGTTCCCATGAGGTTTTTCCCATTTCCTTAGTTTGTTAAGCAATCATTTTCACATTTAGATTGTATGGGTGACCTTTGGTATTAGTTACTAGGTCCCAGATTGACCAAGTTAGGATTAATGGGGGTATTAGGATTATTAATTAATCCTCCCTTGACCACCATAGTCTATTTGTCTTTTCCTAGCTTAGGAGGTCATTACCACTTCACTAGTGCCATGGGGGACTCATCCAGGGCCCACCTAACACTCAATGTTCCTATCTGCATGAGTTTAGGAGCTCTAATGACCAATCCCTATAATTTAGGAATGCACTCTGAGTGCCAGCAGTCTCCAAGCATTGACCCTAGTTGGTGTTCAGTTATGTTCAGTTATGCTTTGATTCCCATCAGCTAGTTCACTCTCAGTCATACTAGCACCATTTTTCATGATTTAAGGGAGATAGGGCACATTTCCTCACCTACCTACATCAGTTAACTGATTGTGAACTGATTCAGTGATCCAGAGTTGCATTAGTGAGCTCTAGTGGTGATTTTCCTGCACTGAGTTAGCACTGGAGTCAGTTTGTGTTGGTGGATTTGAATCCTCCCTTAGGTATTCAAATTCTTCCTATTGTATGATTGATGTATTACAGAAAGATAAATGACAATTGATTTAATGTTATGCTGGCCATTTTTTTCTCATTTGTGTGTAATTTTCCATGAATCTATTGATCAATTTACACTGAATTGTTCTCTCTTCTACAACCTTCTCTTCACATTGATTTCATTTAGGAATGAGGATCTTATGCTTCACTAAATTAATTAGTTACCTTTAATCTCTTGTCAGACTCCTTAAATGTGACAAGATTACCGAGTTAGCTTGTTCATTTAAACTCATTAAAGGAATGGAAGGAACATCAACATTGGTATATGTTTAACACTTTTCCCTGCCATGTGGATTACTTACAAAAAAGGAATACTCTAGTCCACTATGGCTAGAAGAGTATTCCTAGGTATAGGTTTAGCTCTTTTTCGGGCTTGAGAGACTAAATTTAGGAAAAAAGAACCTATTTGAGCTAATGTTTTCTTGTTTCATGCTTTGGTTTAAAACATGAAAAAGATTCTGAGCATTCTTCATGCTATTGTTATGCTCGCTATACTTTAAGACAAAGGCATCGATTTTACTGTTTGTTTCCCCATACTCGCAAATCAATGGAACAACATGAGTGACCTTTGTTTTCCTTCACACTCATTAAACTAAATCTTTATGCTTGTTCTTAAAGGAGCATTGGTATGGCGATAATTTAGCTCTTTTTTGGACCTTGTTGACTAACTACGAAAGAGGAATAACTTATTTCTCTTGAACTAACAGAGTTCTCCTTTGGATTGTTTTACACTTTTTCAGACTTTGGAAACTAAATTTACGAAAAATCCCCCCTTTAAAGTCTTCTTTGGCGTTTTCAGACTCTCAAATAGTGAAAACACCACTAAGAACTCACTAATCCGGGCTCGTAAAATCCACAGATCGATACTTTATCAAGCATTCTTCTCTCTCTTCTTTGAGTTTACTTAAAAAATGAAGAAGGTCTCGAGTTTGCTTTCTTGGACTCATTAAACCTATACAAGAAAGATATTCTTTAAAAAAGTAAGAGAGAAAGGGAAGGGAATGACCTCTAAAATTCATCAATTGTTTGACAGCAAGTACAAATTTTCCTTGAACAAATCACTATTTTTTCTACCTTTATGGTTGGGTTCTAGCTTTTGGCCTTAGGTTTACCGTTGACTTCTCATTTGTTTCCCCTCTGGTTGGTTACTCTTCCAACTATATGGGGTATATGTTAATGTCTTCTACATTACATATTTATATCGGTTGTATTTATTTATCCAAATTTTCCTCAATCATTATCATGTCATGCTCACTGTTCAATGATCTCTAAACCATGTTGGACATTCTGTAGTTTTCCTTGAATTTTCTATGTCTTCCATCATATTCTTTCATAACATTCCAATCTTGTAGTTTAATCATGTGCGTTGATGAAGGATTCATTAATTCCTTCCTTCTCACAAGTCCCTTCCCATCAACTTCAACTCATCTTACTCTGGGAAGAGGACTTAGAGTTATGGATTGTACCTTGGGATCCACTTTCATTATCGATGATATCCCTTGCGTTTGTTATCGTTTCACCTTCTAAATCGATAAGCCAACGGTATCCTCCATGTTCAACTTCAACTCACTTATTCACATGGTTATAAATCGTACTTATGATTGGATACCTTAGGATTTTATATAACAATGCCTAAGTTACGCAATATTATGTCAACCTTCATGGCATAACTCCAACTTTGAAGATCTATCTTTGTACTTATGTGGCTACAATCCACTTTGTAAACTACTTATGGCCATTTGGTCCTTTTCAAATGATGTATATGTATCAAGCATATCTATATTGTATTGGAGCTTATTTTCCACATTATTGAACATGACATCTTACCAGTGATGATCTTGTAAAATGAACTCCTATTTGTCTGTTTCAGGTACTTTCTTGCATCCTTGATTCTAGGTTCTCTACATTCCTCTTTTCTGATGTAATGTATTTCGGCCATCATTTTCCCTCTGAACTCATACATTAGGGGGAATTTGTTATCCATCGAATCAACACTTCTCTATTTGAGTGACGATACTAAACTTGATGTCACACAAAAGGACAATTGGATTGAAGAGCCAATTTTTTATAAATGATCATGGTCCTAATCACTCATTGTTTACTCCATCTTTGTCTCTTTTTGTCATGGGATTAAGGAATACACGTGTGTGGAAGTATAGCAACTCACGTTCCACACACTAGTTGACTGTGTACAATTAGCAATTTTCCCTAAAAGTTGTACATGCGGGTTGTCTAAGGGAAACTTGCATGTCACACGTAGGTTTAATTTTTTCCACTAGCGTGTCTCTCAAAAATTAATGAAATATAAAAAGATATTAATTATAAGGTGGTTGATTTTGATTTTGTAACTTCCCTGCCTTCCCCAACTACTTTAGCCTCACAATTGCTATTCTCATTTTGTCATAAAAAGATGAGAGAGCCTAGAAGAAAAAGGGAGAACACTTAACCTAAAGTTATGCTGGAGGATTTTGGTTAGAAAATAGGAGCAATGAGACTTAGGTCATGGTTTCAAGGAGTCTATGTCATACTAAGGTATAATTTTACTTGTTTCAATTTACTTGATTAATAAAGAGATCTTCCATTTCCATTAAATTGTGTGTATGCTTTTGATCTTTAATGAATCATGTTGATCATAGATTTTGACTTCAATGTTAAGTTTTAGTCTCTTCCTTATACATGTTTCATATTTATGATAGTCAAGAGTGTTTGAGGAAAGTATATTTTCTTGTAGATCTTGAAGCAGTAGATTGGAGATTGGATTGAAGGAAAGCATAAAGCTAAGACCAACCTTCATAAATAATGTATATAATCTTTATCACTCAATCCCTTTTCCTTTCTCTTATAGAATTTATGCTTGGTTTGAATCTAGTTTGTAGTTGTTTCAGTCTAGATATAACCTAGTATGTTGGTAGCCTCTACAACCCCAATCATAGGAATAACTCTTAACAACCCTCCCTGCCTCTGAAATTTATTCTTCCTTGTTCTCTTTTGCTACTACCTCTCTTGTAATGGTCCTGGAAGGCAGATTCTTTGATTTGTGAGTAAGGCAANAACACTCCCTGCCTCTGAAATTTATTCTTCCTTGTTCTCTTTTGCTACTACCTCTCTTGTAATGGTCCTGGAAGGCAGATTCTTTGATTTGTGAGTAAGGCAAAGAGTCTCTCCAGTAGGCTCTCTAGTCTTCTTTCCAAATGATTTCTCTCTTTATGCGATCTTCTCTACCCGGGTGTCAAAGGGGAGATATTTGAACTTATCACTGGCTCGAAGTGATTCCAAATAGTTTGAATGTGTTGGATAAGGAGATTTGATAAATGCTGCAAGTGGAAGATCCAATTTCATACCAGAGGCTTGAATCGTGTGCATGATTGCTCTAATATCATATGCAACCAGCATGGGGTCATTTATTTAACTTCTAAACTAAATAGTTTCAACATTAGTCAAATCACCTCCATTTCAGAATGTGAGTCATACAATTCCTTCAAAGTTTTTAAGGATTCAAAACAAGACTTTGCAGGCTATATGTGTTGACTTACCTCTTCCCTGATTATAGCAGTAATCATTGTTAATGCTTTCTTATATTTGGTCTACCATATATCCAGTTCTTTTTATGATGTTGGAGGGTTTGGAATCGATGTGATGGTTGCGCCAACATCTATTTCATGGTTTTTCCTCCACATATTACATCCCCGCTAATCATTATAGATGCATGTAGCTTTAATTTTTTTGAACCACTTAGAATAGTTGTCCTTGCTAGTGAGGATTGGTCCAACAATGGGTGCCAATGAATGCATCTTTACTTGCAATGTTACATATGTCAGTTGCAATCGAAATTTGTTTTGGGAAGCAAATAAAAGGAGAAGGTCTAAGTATAATTACAATTGCACTAGCTAGAGACAATGTCTTTAGTATTATCTATTCACTATGTAGGTCTAGATGTCTTTTCCATAGTATTTACATCAATCTAATACAACTTTTCAATAGTATACAATTTATATGGCAGTACACAAATTGCAATGGCAATACATAGACTTCAAAGAAGGTACATAGCAAGAAAAACACATCGATCTTCGCTTACATATTAAATGTAGCAACAAACATAAATCTCCATAGATAGTAGTTTTGTTCATAGTCATTCTGCAATGATGCAGTCTTCTCCAATAATCAATACATAGTCATTCTTCAGCAATGTGGAAGAGTCATGAAGATAACATTATTCATGTCTTCATGAGCTCATGGGCATTGATGGTAGATATCTTCTTTACAAGCATCTCACGGACTATTCAACGGGTTGTCGGAGAGAGCTACATAGCTCGCAACTCACTGTGAAGGTTACAACTCTCTGAGGAAGGATCTCTTCACAACTTCACACTCAAATGGAGATTGAACACCAACAACATAGACTTCAGATGTTATGAAGTCACCAATTTAGAGTTTTGGGGAGGTCACAATAGCCAACTGGAGATCGCAGCTCCCAAAAGGGCAGCCTTCATGCTCTTAGGCTCACTAGAAAGTGGATTTCATAGTCTTCAAATGTGTCGGTCACATAAGATGGGTTCACATTACTTCCGTTGCGTAGCTTCACCACCTCACAAAGTTGGTCTCTAGTCATAATGTTGAAGATTTCAAAGATGCTTCAATGCATAAACTGTAAAAATGTGAGTGACAGACCAGACAAGTGTCACCGGATTGGGAAATTCATGGCATTGTGAAGAGTATCATTCTTTTCAAAAATAAATTCCGTAGATTTCAAAGAAACTTCAAGAGCGAAACCTTCACTTCCCCATACGATTTAATGCTCTCCCATTTAATTACGCCGATAGGCATATATATCTTAGAATTTTTGGGTGGACTACCATCTATGATTTTTCATTTACATACAAGAATGAGACAAGTGTACTGTCCATATTGATTCTATGGGCGTCATCCAAAATTAAACGAGATTGAGACAAGTGTATTATCCATATTGATTCTATGGGCGTCGTTCAAAATTAATAATTAATAATTTCAAAAAAATAAAAAATAATTAACATGTGATAAGTACAATTAGTGATAGTTGTAAAAATTGAAATTAATCTTCAACTATTCGATTATTAGATACAACTACGAACTTAACTCCATCGATTATTAGATACAACTATTAACTTAACTCCAATGATTGTAGAACTATTAGCTTAAATTCAACTCTATTCATAGTTATATTGGATAACTATTAGCTTAACTCCAATGATTCTACAACTATTAGCTTAACCTCAACTTTAATCACTTAAGGCTTAGTCCAAGTGCATTTGGCATCTAGGAGTGTAGATAATGTGTAGTCATGTAAGAGTCAAACTCCTAATAAAATCATCTGAACTCCTAATAAACTCCTCCGAACTCGTAATAAACTCATGCATCTCTTAGTTGGGCATCTAGCTAATATACAATTAGTATTGCATGTTTAGGTTTTCCATAATTCATAATTAATAATTTAGTAAAAAATTATTAATTATAATTTCAAAATTCATAATTGGGCGTGGTCCAAAATTTATAATTAATAATTAATAATTTAAAAAAAAAAAAAAAAAACTTAGTTAACATCTGACTTCATGATAGTTGGAAAACTTGAACCTCAACTTCAACTATTTGATTATTAGATACAACTATTCAATTAATACATGTAACTATGAGCTTAACTCCATTGATGTTACAACTATTAGTTTAATGTCAACTCCAATCATTACTTTTACTTTAAGTGCAATTGCGGATATATTAATTTTTAAATTAACTATTAGATACAATTAACACTTGGAAAAATTTAACTTCAACTTCAACTAGTCTATTATTTGACGTTTTTATTTGAGATTTGGGGTGGAGTACGACCTATGCTTTTTCATCTATGGACTATGGACTAGGATGAGACAAGTGTACTCTGGAGATTGATTCTATGGTAGTCATTCAAAATTCAAAATCAACAATTTTTTTCCAGTAGCTAGTTGATGAATGGACACTAACTCATAGCTGATGAATGTATAACCAACAGTTCATGGCAGATAACTAGAAGAATGTGAGATAAAAACAAAAACATAACTAGTTGATAAATGGATACCAAGAAAATGTTAGTGATAACATGTAGCTAGGCATGGATAACTCACACTTGAACCTGTTTAACTTAAATAATATGAAGAATAATTACTTTTTCCAAATTTCTTCCATTCCAAATTATAACTATATATTAACCATTTGATCCCTATCGATGTGATCCAGCCATAAACTATGTGGATGTGCTAGTAGATACAATTATTCTATTAATAGATACAACTATGACCTTAACTCCATTACTGATACAACTATTAGCTTAACTTCAACTCCAATCATGACTTTTATTTGAACTGCAATTGTTGATATATTAACTTTTAAATTAACTATTAGATACAACTATTAGCTTAAGTCCAATGATTGTACAACTATTAGCTTAACTTCAACTCTGATCATGATTATGTTGGATAACTATTTAAGTAAATTTGGTATCTAGGAGTCTAGCTAATGTGCACTAGTGTAACACTTGAACTCCTAATAAAATAGTTGGAAATCCTAATAAATTCGTCATCTCTAATTTGGGCATCTAGCCATCATTCAAAACTCATAATTAACCATTTTAAGAAAATAAAAAATAGCTTAGTTAACATGTGATAAGTGCACTTCGTGATAGTTGGAAAAAATAAACTTCAACTTCAACTTCAACTTGGTAATTAAAACTCCAAGATGATGTACAACTATTGGATTATTAGATACAACTATTAGATTAACTCCAATGAGAAACAATCTTCTCCAACACCTCAAAAAAATAAGCACAACACTACACAACAAATCTTCATGCACTCGTAGCGTTTTCTCCAAGGGCTCTAAATTGTATTACAATACTTCTATCAACATTACACTGTAATTTGAATGCTAGCGGTTTCTCGAGTTGATTTCTCTAATGGAATTCATGCAAGAGTAGAAGGCAGAAAAAGTAACACTGGGGTAAAAGATTTGGTAGGAGACTGGCGGGAT
Organism: Pseudotsuga menziesii; assembly: GCA_001517045.1. Lineage (NCBI taxonomy): Eukaryota > Viridiplantae > Streptophyta > Pinopsida > Pinales > Pinaceae > Pseudotsuga > Pseudotsuga menziesii. The sequence continues at coordinate 413,968 of LPNX010442786.1, forward strand.
TGGGCTGGTCGAAGTTGTTGGAGAATAATGCAAAACGAAAATTTTGAATAGTTCCTGGGCGTATCGCTTTATTTAGTGGAAATTATCTAGCCTGTGGCATGATGGATATTGATCGCCATTTATGTGTACATAGAAGATGGTTATTGGAATTCACCTATCAACAAACCTCAGACCTCTTAGATTCCTACCGAGATGGTTTGCCTTATTTACAAAGTTAGTGAAACCATAATCCCACTAATCATAAGGATTAGGTGTCTGACACTAAATAGATCTTATTACAAAACCATAAATCCCAAGACAATTTAGTGTGTTGCATATTTCTATTAATGAATATGCAGAACCCAAGATTGTAGAAGCAAAATGTGAGCATTGTAACTTTGTGTTAGAGATTAGGTGGAATCGTTTCTTTTCTTGATTGTGGAATTCCCAAGAGAATTTTTTTTTTTTTAAGTAGGGGAATCGGTAATTCGTCGGAATTGTCTAGGCCAGGCCCAGGTTCAAATCCGCCGGCTGCCACTATAACCCCCTAGGTATATCCAACAGCCCGCAAGCCAGATATACCCGAAACTTATGACTCTCCGCCGGCTGCCACTATAACCCCCTAGGTATATCCAGCAGCCCGCAAGCCAGATATACCCGAAACTTATGACTCTCAGCAAGGGCAGAGACGTCTCGAACTCCAATCCTAACAATTTTTTTTTTTTTAAGTAGGGGAATCGGTAACTCCTCGGAATTGTCTAGGCCAGGCCCAGGTTCAAATCCGCCGGCTACCACTATAACCCCCTAGGTATATCCAGCAGCCCGCAAGCCAGATATACCCGAAACTTATGACTCTCAGCAAGGGCAGAGACGTCTCGAACTCCAATCCTAACAAGGGGCGGTAGCCTATCCAGGGGGCGTCTACCCTTTGAGCCTTATCACAACGGGCCATGTCTCGGTGGGATTTGATCCTAGGTGGGCTGGGTGAAAACCACCTTCCCCCACCGTTCGGGCCCACTTCATTTGACAGAATTCCCAAGAGAATGTTGCAGATATGGGACGGGAATTGAAATGAACAAAAAGGAAAATTGTCCATGTTTCATGGAGGGAAGTCCAAAGGGTCATCATCATTTATCACCATTTGTTTGACGATTTTGGCCAGAATCTTGTAACACAATTTATTGTTGTAAATGTGATTTTCATTGTTGAGATTGTAATTTTGATTGTTGAAATGAATTCAGGGTTGTGGATTATTTATGAGGGCTTTGATTATGTAATTTTAATCAATGAAAATTGTCATTTCAACAATTTCTACTTGATTTTGACTGGAAAATAGGCCGACTTTCTACTGCAAATCCTATAAAGTTTAGCTTCATCTCTTAAAAAAAGATCTTAGGTTAAGTTTGATTGGTTTAAGGGTAGTTAAGTTAACTTTGAAAAAGCAATGCCCAAAGAAGTTGGATCCATTGGTGAAGTGAGAGGAATTTTTCACCAATGGCAAGGTTTAATTCCAATAAGGGCTTTACCTACCTGGAGCCATAAGGCACTCAGACAAGTACCAGCCTGCCTAAAAGTTTGATGCACTTGCTTGATTTAGCTAATATGGTTGGGTTTTGTTTACCAAATTAATGAAGATTTAACCTTAATGCTTTGTGCTTCTTGTGCCTCTCTTATTGGGTTTTTAATATAGTGAAAGTGGTTTGGCAATGGCACTGATAATAGGGAGTTTGTAGCTACGTTGAAGAGATTAGAACATAAGGACTATCCGCTTTGAGAAACTCTCAGGGGTTTGATTGAAGAAAGAAGTTCTCTAGCTCAGAATTTTGACTACCAGGAAGCCGATTTTACTCCATACACAATGAGAGAGAAAATTGCAGCGAGAAATCCAATGTGTTGATGGTACATCTCTGAGAAAGATTGAGACCTCAAAAGAATGGTTTAATTAAACTACTTTTGTTCATTGTCCTCTCTTCTTTTGCCTTTCCTGCAATTGTTTAGTGGTTGTTGCTACCATCAATTATGCAACTTCATTCATACTATTCATCCTGTGTATAAGAGTTACGCAGCCTCTGTAGCTATAGTTGTTTGATTCTGTATTTCCCAAGTTCGCACCAATTGATTGCAATCGATCTCTGAAATACGACGATATATTTAAGATATTATATTTAATGCAACACTCCTGATGCATAATGCTTTCCCTGACAATTTTCTCAGCGAAGGAAAACATTGATTGGAAGTTGGAAGGGAGGACTGCAACTTTCCACGATTCTAGTCCGGCTCTGAAGCGATCTCGTGTGTACAGTAGTACCCATTGCGCATGATTAGCCATTGAGGACGGATAAAGGCACCTCTGTCCCCTGCCGTGGAGACTTGGCAGCATTGTAGCGCCGCTAAATGAGGCGGGGGAGACGGCCGCGGATGCATATCATGCCGCGCTCCAACTGGACGGTGTCTAAGAACCAGCTGTACATCTGTCTCCCTGCAATTCAAAATCAAATAATACACCGAGTCTTTCTCCATCATCAGATTCGTAAGGTAATTTTCAGCACATTTCAACCCAATGCGACATATCCAAAATTATTCAGCTTGCTGCAGGTTGCCATTTAATGCTGTTGCAGCAGGTATGCCATTTAATGCTGCTGCAGAGGTATGCTACTGTTAAGTTGTTAACCATTAAGCAAGTATACAGAGATATGAACCATTAAATCTGATTCAATAGTCAATTTACTGCGATCATTAACCAACCAGCCTTACGATCATTAACCAGCCTGGCAGAACAATGATTGCTGCAGCAGGCTCATTGCTTGCCGTTAGATTTCAGCACATTAAGATCCAACGGTAAGCAATGACCCTGGGGCAACAATCATTACTCTGCTCTGCTCCAAGCTGGTTAATTTTTGCTATCAATCTACAACATGCTAAATATCGATCAGCATTGCATTAAATGCCACTGAGGTAGATATATAAACCATTAAATCTGATTCAATAATCAATCTAACTGTTAAAAAAGTTATTCAATAGTAATTTTTTATTCAATAAAGTAGCATAGATCTATCAAGCACCCCAAGATCCAATTTCTTGAAGTGTACATTTTTTTACCATTTGGATCTATCTAGATACTTGATAGATATAGGTTTAAAATGAATCTATGCTAGTTTAATTTTTTATATATATATTTTATCCAAGTCTATATGTAAATTATATTTTTTAATTTCTGTGGGTTAGCATAATGTGACTAAATTGACATTATCTGCCTCATACTAGCTTCTGGTGCAATAAAAATTTTGTGTTGTTCAAATAATGATTTTGAATCCAAAAATAAAATCAACACTTTAAATGACAAGATCCCATCAAAATTGTGACACTTTTAGGCTACGCCCAAAGTGAACTTATATTGAATTCTATCTTCAACGTTTTTAGAAAGGCGGCCTGCATAAAGCCTCTAAGTCTGTGTCACATCAATAATTAGTCTGCTGTACATGCTAGCATAATAGACTTTCTCAAGTTGCTTGAGATCCAAAGACCTACTACGCAGCTGCCCTAACATTAAAACCTACCCAGCAAACTGATTAATGTTTGCCCATTCCCAAAGGTTTCACCATCCTTTTTCTTTTAATCTTAAATTTACACGTCCACTAAAAAAAAAGTCCAATAAAATTTCAATATTTCAAAAAAAAATTCTCTTTTCATTACCAACCATTATCAAATCTGGATTTGCACCTGCATGCACCAAGTGAACAGGTCACAACATGCATTCTTGGTTCCTTTATATAAATCCACTGCCTAACGAAAATGATTGTAAGCCTCAAACAAGATATTATGCATAGACCACATTGATTACTGGTCCCCATTTGCTAGCGGTCCTTCCCTCGTCGATTTTGCATTGAACTATTCCTAAATTGCTAATAAACGTTTCACAACCTGCCCAGTGCCCACTAGATTCCTGCCTGGAGAATCTCGACTCTTTATCAAACATTAAATATCATACTAAATGCCTGCTACAGCCAAAGGAGATTCATATGTGTTTATTTGAATTTTCATTATGTAATTCTGCCAATCTGCAGCTATGCTGGGCCATTCACGCTGTCACTGACAAGCCCAATGAAAATCTATTTAAAGAAAGATATATCTCATACACTTTCTTTCCAGATTCAATGTTGAGACTCTACAGTCCAGTGTCCAGGCCAATTCGTGAGCTCGTTTCTAACTTGGCGTTGGTTGTTTTATCCTTCAGAACAATTGTTTCAGGTAAAATATATAGCCATGGACTTATTTAAACTACTAGTATCTTGTTGTGCATTACCAATGGTATCTCCATCTCTCCCTGAACCTCTATCCTCACGCTTCCATATATCTCCTTCGGTCACCCATACCAATGATTTCATAGAGAGTCTGGAAGGGGGCAGGGGGCAAAGCGTTGTAACTCGCACGGAATTATAAAAAAAATACAACAAAAAAAATGTGTATAAATGGATATGATGTAATATTGATATTAATATAATTATAATCTGTGTAAATATACAATATGGTTATACTTTGTTAGAATGATCTTTAATTGGTATTTATTTTGAATAAAAACAACTAATTAATTAATTAATTAGTGCATAAATTAACTTGTTCAATATTAACTTTGGCTCAACCGGAACTAACTTTATTTTTGTAAATAGAGAATGACTCAACTCCATCGTAACTTTATTTTTGGTAAATAGAGAATGACTTAACTCCATCACAATCTACTTTAGCTGCCCATTCACTTAAGTTAAGGATTTCCTACTTTTGTTCTAGGATTTTATTTTATATTTACAACAGGCAACTTACTTAGCTAAGCCAACCATGAAAATATTAAAAAGCCAAATAAATATTATATATCCGTAGATGTCAAAGTTAAAGTAAATGATGTTATATATTGAATTATGAACCACTTCAAATCTTTGTTAGGGTTAATCAACTTTGGGGATATCGATCAAACTTTGGGAACACATATCGCTATTCTATTTGGGGAATCATATCGGTATTCTATTTGGTTAATAATAAAAATTGAATTCGTAGATTGTTTCTGTATTTAATTCATTTTTGTGTTTTGCTCTTTCTATCCATCTATTGGGCGAAGTACCTTTAGGATTATACACAACAATGTAAACTATTTTTGTTATTGCACATTTTTCTTTATGGAAGGGTGTACTTTGTTTAATTTTTTTTATTGAAGTGTGGTTATTTTTATAACTTTTCATTCTTGAAGGGTTAGATGGTTACATGTCTTTCCAAAAAAAATAAGACAGGCTCTTCAAATTTGACTACTGGACTTTAATGCTCTGATCATCATTGAAAAAAACATAGAGATGAGGAGCATGAACATGTCAAATTTATCAATGAGCATGAATCGCTATTCTCTATTTCAATGTTGAACCTTGACTTGGGTCCCAGGGTAGGAAATTGAAAACAAAACAACCCGTCAGTTTTGACAATTCTATAAATCGTTTTGATGATTTTAAAGGAGATTGAGTGGTTGTTATTTGGATTTTTAGATTTATATCGATGACTATCATTTGGAATTTTGGACGGAAAAATCACCTTGTGATGGGAAAATTCTAAAACGCAACATTTAATGTTGCAACTACACAAAGATGGACCTTTAGATATTATTTGAACAGTCAAATCCAACAACGCACCTTCACAACATTAAATGTCGCACTGCAAAGTGGTTATTGTTAGCCAAAATCCATCCCTAAATCCAACTAGTTTAGTACGTACCCCACACAGGCCACACCACAAGACTTGTGCTTCCTTTCATGGCACTGGCCAAGTACACATTCATTAACTAAATCCAACAACCGTTTTGCTCATGATGCTAAATATTACGCAAAAGGGTTGAGGGAATCTCTTGGAGTTGGAGCTCTTCAAATATGTTGAATATATTTACAATAGATTATGGATATGGTTTGAACGTATGAAGTGTTTTTGAAATCTCACTCTGGATATTTACTATTCATTTTTTCAAATATCATTCACAATCTGACAATTACTTACTATGATATGGTAAAACGAGTCGTTTGCAACCCTCTTTTCAGTTATCATTCAAATCTAAGAGTCTGACAAAATTTTGAGTATGGTTTAAGCTTTTTTCTTTAAATTTAGTAATGTAGCAATATCATTCAAATCTGACAAATACTTACTATGACAAAACAAGTAATTTGTCATTTTTTTAATCAATTTTAGGTATAATTAAAGTCTATTTTTATTTAAGTTTATTAATGGAAAAGAGGTTGAAGAAGTGAGAATGAAATTAGTGAAATGAGTCACATAGCTTTAATCATCATCTCCAAGGATTACACCCATCCCAAGAATCCTCTAGTTCAAGTGTAGTTAAGTGTAAATTTTTCGCGAAAATCATGTCCACTTAGCTTGCTATCCCATTTGCAAAATGTTATGATTTTGATATTCACTGTAAAAAGTATTAATATTTTGATCATCGTTTCATTTGCATTTGCAATCTAAAAATCATTATTTCATTTACATTTGTAAATCTAAAAACATCGAATAGAGACATTGTCATCTCATAGCTCTTATTTTATATTCCACTTAACAATCCCTTAACTTTTTAAATATTTTAATATTAAATAACTACAGAATTTTACAATGTCATTTTCAATTCTAAATTAAGTTTCAAAAATTTATCAAAATTTCAAACTTACTGAAACTTTAGTGAAATGATTGAATCTTAGATTTCAACATGAAGATGATACTTTACTTTATGACTAATGTGTGTGTTATAATATACGAGCTTAGTGTTTATTTTGAGTCCTTCAGCTGCTAGCGTATCTATCGGGAGCATAATGTGATTGTTGATAGGCTCTCTAAGGAAGCGTTGAAGGTCCCCATTGGTCATCTTACTCTAAAGGAATTCCTGGAGGGTGCACTGATTTCTTATGACACTATCAGGATTTATGTTTAAATCCTTCTCTTGAATGATTCTAGTCTCTTGTTGTAACTGACCATTTTTGCTTACTGGGTGGTATATTTTTTACAAAGGATTGTATGTTACTTTCTAGTATTTCAGCAATTTTGTTGATTTTGGTGGTTTGAACACAGAGGACTGATGGTAGTGTTGTGGCTTGTACTAAGAGTTTTGAACACAGAGGACTGATGGTAGTGCTGTGGCTTAAGAGGACTGATATTATTAATGTGACTTTTATTGTTACTCTGAGATCAGTTTGTCACTCCCTGTATTATATTACAGCGTTGTGGTGAAACTTGTACAGAGTTAATGAAAAATAAGATATTAAAACCTTCTGAATTGTAACCCATTCCTTTGATTTTATATAACAAAGAATGCCCCTTTCTTGTTAAAAAAAACCATATTATTATATACTTGTGCCACCCTATATCACGTGGGATCATAACTATCTTTGGTTAAAGATTTTAAAGCGGTTTTCATTATTTGGATATGCCAACTAATGAAGGCTAGTTGTGGGATTATGACCATATCATTTATGGTTGTTTTATTTGTTTTGAAAGTGGGTGGTTGTTTTATTTGGTTTGAAAGTGGGTTATTTTGAGTATTTATAATGCCATTTGCCACCATATATCACGTGGGATCATAACAATCTTTGGTTAAAGATTTTATAGCGGATTTTTATTATTTGGATATGCCAACTAATGAAGGTTGGTTATGGGATTATGACTGCATCATTTATGGTTGTTTTATTGGTTTGAAAGTGGGTTATTTTGGGTATTTATAATGCCATTTGTTATGGTCCTTTTAAATGGTTATCCTAAAATTTAAAGCCAACCAATGTTGTTTTATGTAATGAGCTAGTGGGAGTAACTACGTGTGAAACCATTAAGCTATGTTTTGGTAACCAATTTTAATGCTTGAAAACTAACCTACTATTTGTAAAAAGAAGTTGTAACTAAGTTGGTAAGTGTTTAATTTTGGGACTGATGTATTTTATGTTTTTATGAACAAACCAAGCTATATAAATGCATTCAATTGTGAAGAAATGAGACTTGATTATGGAGAGAACTCTATTGGGTGAAGAAATGAGACTTGATTATGGAGAGAACTTTATTGGGTGAAGAAATGAGACTTGATTATGGAGAGAAATCTATTGGGTGAAGAAATGAGACTTGATTATGGAGAGAACTTTATTGGGTGAAGAAATGAGACTTGATTATGGAGAGAACTCTATTGGAGAGACCATTGTTTGAGATCTTGTGGAGAACTAATGTAGAGATGCTTTGAGAGGCTCATGGTGAGGCTTCATATTTGGAGAGAAGACTCCATGTTATAAGTGAGTGTGGTCAATCTTTTGCATTGATATTTGACTATGTAGGCTCTACTCATGATTGAGAGTATGGATAGCCTGTTTTTGGAGGACTCCACCCTTCTAATGTCAGGAGTAGATTCGTTGGTGTGAAGCAACTTCATGAGGAGGAAGTTACTTTATTAATGTACACACTAACAAGAAGGTCCTATCATTTCATAAGAGAAGGAATAAAGTGATTCATGTTTTAAAGCGAATCTGGAGATGTAGTCAAGGTTGATTAACTCCATTATCCATCTAGTTTTCATCTTGTCATGTTTATATTTTGGATGTCTCTTGTCTTGCTTCTTTCATACCATTAAGATGTGTTAAATGTACTAAGTCGTGATGATGGAACTAAAAGCATATTAAGAGGATTTTATATTCAAATCGGATTAAAGACTTTTTGTATGCAATCAAGGTCAATAAAATGTTCCTTCTTAACTGGTCCTTTTGAAGAGTGAACCTTCATATTTAAGTTGCTTTGAATTTCACCCCGGATCCAGATCAAGTTGGTTGGTATCAGAGCAAGATTGACAGGGATTGCAAGTGTTGAATCCAAGATGACAAAAGCGTCGAAGGATGCATGGCTCAAGGAGCTCAAGGAAATCAACCAAACCATTCAAGCAGAGAATTCTGTGTTGAGAATACTTTTGCAAGATGCAAAAGATGAGAAGCAAGAGTTCTAGACAGTCTTCAAAAGGTGTGAGAGAAGCTACAAGTATTGCAAATTGATTTGCAAGCCAAGGATGAGACATTGACAAAGCTCCAAAATAGTGATGAAGCAGAGAAGCATGAAGAGCCTACTTCTACTATAGATTCAGAATCTGACCTTGAGGTAAACAATGCCAGTATTTCTTCATGTTCTTATTCTTCCCATGATGATGATGATGGTTTCGGTGCTTTCGAAAAGCACATCAAGTGAATTGGAATGAAGTTGTTGAAAATAATGGGATATGCATAAGGAACAAGCCTTGGAGCCAATGGCCAAGGCGTTATGAATCTCCTCCAAATAGAAGAACTACCTCGATTTTCAGGTTTGGGGTACGAGGTTGGAGGGTGCTCACAAGAAGTTGGAGAAAGCGAGACTTCAACAGAAGAGTCCAAGCCACTTCCAAAAGAGGACACAACCTTTTGTGATGATCGATATGGGCATTGCAAAAGAGGAGCTAGAAAAAGATATCCATGATTGGCCTATACCCAAGATGACAAGGAAAGGTATAATAAGTCTCGTTATTCAAATCTTCCTTTTGATTATGAGTATTCTAGAAAGCAAGGTTTATGGCATAAGAGACCATGCACATTTTTTGGTAAAGAGAACAATGCCATTGCAAAGTGTTGGAAAATGATGGATTTGAATAGGAAGAAGCTAAGACCAAAAGATCCCTCTCCACGTCAGGAGAATAAGAAGGGAAAGAAGACATGGGTGAAGAAGAGCCATTGTACTCATTGCAACAAAGGTGGACACTGAAGGAACAAAATCCCTCAATAATAGAATAGCCAGCACAAGTAATGTAAGAAATCCATAAAAGGCTAAGTAGTAAAGTAGTAATGTAAAAATGCAATGTATGATAGATGATAAATAGTTACATAGGTTTGGGATTTATATAAGCCTGGCATGCACCGTTTCGTAAAAGGGCATGACTATTGACTTTAGATAGTCTTTAATTAATAATAAATTAATATTAATATTAATTTATTATTTTATTGTTACATTTCCTTCCCCTCAAGGGAAGATTTGTCCTCAAAGCTTCATTGACAACAATGTCTGATTTTGCTTGAATTGTCATCTTTGGATCCTTTGCGACACTTGATGAAATAATATGATACGAGTTATGGATTCCCTAGGAGAATTGTCGCATCGTATCTGCTATGGTCCATCCCAGATCTATTTTGATCAAACCTCTGAGATCGTTTTGGGAATGGGTCATCTCAATTATTGCTTAGTATGTCGAACTGTTTTCCTGCCAATGTAACTCTTTTGTGAATGCTCATTGTGACCCTGTCATTGGTCAAAATAATGATTATAATTGGGATGTCTGTAAGGCGTATCTATTGTTTGTTTTTCTTCCTTCTGAATTGCAACGAGCACTGCCTTCACTTCCTTGACTTGATTTATGGATGCATCTTCCTGGATTTGCACTACTTTGTTTTCTAGTAGATTGTTATGACTCTGAATCTTTTCGAATCTTTCATCTTGTGACTTTTTGTCCTTTTCTAACTTCTTGATTTGTTTCTCTAGTTTCATATTAAGATTCTTTTGACACTGGTTCTCTTCTTGTTTTTCTAGTCTTCTTCCTTCGCGGTCTTCACTGGTGTGTTCCCTCTTTCTACTATGTTTCAATTTTTTTATCTTTTTAATCATTGTTTTGTTATGATTTCGTAGTCAAAAAATTTCTTCTGTATTCCTAGACAACACATTGTTGATTTTTGTCATTTCCAACATGTGCATTCTTAATGTCATCATACCATTGCTGGAGTTTTTCTTTTTGCTGTTGACCATGACTTAACTCTAATTCTTGAATCCCTAACTTTTCCTGGACTTGCACTAATTCGTCTTCCTTGTCCATGATGAACTTGTTTAGATGACTAATTTCTTCTTCCAATTCGATAATTTTCTGATATGGATATTCTTCAACTTTTTTTTACTTTATTATCTGGTCTTCAAGTTTTTGAATGAGGCTTTCCAGACGTGATATTTTCTCATATTTATCTACTAACCTTTCTGTGAGTTTTTCTTTACCATCTTCCAAAAATTGAATATGCAATCCCGAGATAGTAATCCTTAGTTTCTACTTGTCTATTTCGAACAGTAGAGTATTATTGGTTACTTCACACTGTTTTAGCTGATTCGAAATTGCTCGTAACTATGATTGTAATTTTGGTATCATAGTCACCATGACTTCTTGAATCCCAATTTTTCGACTCGGTCTTCTTGTTTGATAGCAGATTTTGATTGCTTGACTAATCTTCTTTCCTCCTTTTATATAATAATTGTAATTATTACAATTATTAAATATTAATTATTAATATTAATTGTAACGGGGTTTTCACCCCTGTTACGTGCAAAAGCACCAGCCTTACGTCAATGGGACAGTAAGGTAGAGTTCATGGAAAACAAATAAAACAACAAACAATATCAGTAACCATAAATCAAATAAACTTCTATGGCTAAACTAATAAAAGTAAAAAACATTAAATTTATACCTTCTTTTCTGAAAAAATGAGCCACCATGGTCGTCTCGGAATTGGTATGCCTCTCTACAAATTGGGTCTCCAGGTAGATACGGAGGATGTCTCAACATACTGAGCGGGAATGGTAGGGTAACGATATGATGGAAAAATTGGGGTGTGAATACTGGAGAATAATGGTTTCTCACCGTACTCACAAAATAAAAATAATGAAAAAAAGGGATCATAATATTTTGATAGAGACCTTCACAGGGCTTTTATAATATGTTTTTAGTTTTTTTTTGCCTTTTCTCTCTTTTAGGGTTTTGGAACCCTATTTAGGGTCTTAAGCCCTTTTTGGGTTTTTAGGCCCTTTTTGGGTTTTGGGGGCTTTTTTTGGGAGAGAATGAGGGTAAACCATAGTTGTGAAGATAAAAAAATAAGGGAAATATGGTAGGAATATAATTTATGTATGTGGTTTAAACCATGCAGAGCTTGGTGAGCAATTTTTTGCGTTAACATATTGCCCCCTGATGTGTGAGGGTAGAATATCATCGTATGATCGATGGACATCATAGGATCATGGGAATAGTGGAGAGGCTGGAGAGACTTGTGGAGAAGTAGTGCTTCCTCGTACGAACTATGGTGGATTTTGGTTTTTGTATTAATATTAGTTCCCAACAATGGGTGAGATACATATAAAATGTGACATGTATATGGACAAGGCGGGCATACCCATGCTCGTAATAATTTCAAAAGAATAAATAATGGAATCGAGGCTCAAAAATATGGAAGCCGATCAATACATATACAATTGATGTTACATAATGGTGGTATCAATGAGAGACTGAATACAATGTTGATCTGAAGAAATGATACATATGAACAATGGCATTCTCATGAAATGCAATATATTCACAATTGATGCTCTGCTGAATCTGGAAGTGTACATAACTGGAGGGATTCAATGATGAAGAGTCATATTTTTTGTGGTACAATATGCTGCATCAATTACTGGAGATACATGGAAGCACTGCATTGGGGCTTCTGAACACTGTTTCCAACGCAACCTGAAAATCACGAGGGACATGAAACTGTTTGGGTCCCATAGCAGACTCACCAATGTGCTAGAGTCAAGTGACAACCGGGATCTTCTACCAAATAATGCACTGACCAATACCCTGTACGAATCTCAATGGCGTGATGATGTAGTTGAAGTCGAGCACGTGAGACACAACCACCTCGAGAGGCGCTAAAGGCTCCTCTCAAGTGGTCCAAGGAACTCATCAATAAGGTGTATGAAACCAGGATACAGGGACCTCTGGGTCTATCGTCTGGAATATATGTGTTGATGTCGACAGAGGGAGACCTGCAACTAATCAAGGAAATAATTTTTCCTTGACCAGAAGCACAAGGGGGAGAACCAAAGATGCGGGACAATCTAGGGATTGGCATACTAAATGGGGAAATAGGGGCAAGGGAGTACAGGGGACTCAAGCTTCCCTTTTTCAAAGTATGACAGAAGGGATGACCTAGTAGCAAATTAATCTGACTCATGGGAGAGGGATCATGGATGTAATACTGGGAATGTAAGTGCAAATGGGAAATACTGAGGGAGGTAACTGGAATATGAATACTTAGGGGATCTAAGAAAGACTCATCGCAGAATACTATGAACAAAGGTGACCTAATTGGGGGAAGCTGCCAAACTTTAATATATGGGGTGGCACCGAAAGACATCGTTATGATACGATCTTGTGGATTTTTAACGAGCCCGAGAAAGTAAATGCTTGATGGTGTTTTCAATTTTAGAGAGTCTGAAAACATGAAGAAGACTCCAATGGGGTATCGTTTTCGTTTATAGTCTCATGTTCCCGAAAAAGGATAAAAGTGTACACATGAGAGCTCTCCCACCCTTTTTTGGGGGATAAAAGAATTCTTTACCATTGGTAGTCCAATCAGGCCAGAAAAGGTTAAATCTATACTGACTGGATTGTCATTCAAATAATTTTATGAGCATGAACGAAACCAAGTTTGATCGACAATATTTTCTTGATGAGAAGGTTGGAAAAGAGCTTAAAGACAACCCATGATGAGCTTTTTTTTAAAGTTCGGTCCCAATGCCTGAGAAAACATAAAAGGATGCAAAGGGAAACATTCCTGGCTTGAGTGTGCCAAGGCGGTCCTTTTCTTATGTTAGTCTACATAGTCCAAAAAATGAGAGAAACGAGGCTACATAGATGCCCTTTCAAATACTTTAACAAGTGTGAAAGGAAGCAAGCGTGCTCGACAATATTTTCATTCTTTTAAGAGTCAGAAAAGAGCTTAACAGAAACTCTATAATGGTCAATCTAGCAAGGGGGAGATTCACATGATGGCACGCAAATTGAGGTGGCTTCTAGGAAATGGCTTGGGTAATCATAGTGAGAGTAGGAGACACTGGTCTCATCAAAAGATAGAGGGTGAAAAATGAACATGGTGGTGCGAATGACGTCTCAAACGAACTCCAAATGATTCTGACTAGTAGCTAGTGATGTTTCCCCTAGTACAATAGTGCAAGGGGAAAAACTAGACCAAATGGGGGCCTATGGGTATGGAGCTAGCTCAACGTACAAGGTGTGATTCACGTGGTGGCACACAAATCGACGTGACTCTAGGAAATGGCCAAAAGAATTAGTAGGGAGGGAGGCAGTCTATAAGGTCATTTCTCGATCCGGGAGCTTTTTGCACAACGGTGGCAGCTTCCTATCCTTGTAGAGGATGATCCATACGTGGGAATGGAACTACCGGGGAGATCCTAAGATGCCTCAATCTCTAGGACAGGTCTAGGGACCTAACGATATGCTAGCATAGTGGTAGCTATATCATACGTGTGACATATTGTGTGCATGTGCAGGTGTGGGACCGCATCCTCTAGTAGGGTACCAACAGCGCAGGGGCAGGGATTATATCTACCTTCTCACGTGAAAATGATGTGATGGAGTTCTACAATGGAATCATTTAGACTACACATGGAGCAACTACTGGAGGGGGTCACTAACTCGTGGTAAAAACGATGCAAAACAAAAAAAAAAACTATGCCCCAAGTGATGCATGGTGAGCGACTATGGCATAGGACCTCCGACGAAGGAAATTGGCCTTGCCTTGGAGACTCTGCAGTTGGTGCAAAGTACATGGGGGAGGAATATAGCATTCAATGGGAAGAACTGGCTCCACTCCATGGGCTAAGTGAAATGGGATAAAAATGGTGGTGGTTTTGATGATCTCTCTGTCATTGCAAAAGTCGTGTTGAGATAGATCAGGTGGATCTTTCACGGTTGAGGATGAGAAAGTACTATTGGAAGTAGATATCGTGTAAATGGTGTTGGTTTTGTTCGAGGAAGAAGACGAAGGGAGGATTTCCTCAATGACGATGATTTCTGCCTCATGAGAGTGTTTCTGAAGGTATCAAAGGACTGACCGATACTTGGACAAGTCTAGGCAATGGTGAGAATAGTGGCCATACAAACCGCAAATTGCGCAAGGATGGTTGGTCCTCAATGACTTGTTCTTTACTGTTGGCAATTCTAGGATGATGACTACTGGAGTACCATCAATTGTATCCATAGTGTCTATGTGTGTGCGAAGGATAGGTACCTCTGGACAATTTTGCGTTGCTTGACCATGAACATCGCATAAAGCATAAGGCGGAGTCGAACAAGGCTCGATTGTTACTTTGGTGGCCTTGACCTCAGCCTTCTTTGGGAGAGGAGGGGAAATTTGGGGATGGAAGGCGTGTTTAATTTGCCAGGAGGAGGGTGTGACTCCATCTCAATTGTGTTGGAGACATTTACCACCTTACACACTCATTTTGGTCAATTTGGCCTAGTTAAACCACTATCCTAAGTATTATTGACTTAAATAACATCAGAGGAGCACTAGATGACATCAGCTAGATCACATCCATGCCTACCTTCAGTCAAGGAGGCTAACTTAGCCTTCTCCTACATTCAGGGAGGCTAACTGGAGCACTCTAGGGGTGATCTGAGTGTCATTAATGCACCATATTGCTAACTAATGGTTGCAATCAGTTAAACAGAGTAGTAAAGGTGCCCTCCATCATTAAATTTATTATTTATTGATTATTTAATGAACTGGAGCCAACAGAGGCACCTCCAACCACTTCTGATGTTTAGTTACACTTCAGTTAACCTTATCAGGGTTCATTGGAGTCATTGATGCGCTACCACTTGTTGGTTGGTTTGCTGTGACATGTGTATGACCTACTTTCAGTTAGACTTAGTCATTTATTGCACTTTGACTTCAGTTAGGGCTCAGTTGAGTCAATTAGGGTTTTGATTAGTGATTAACTTGAGTGTTGACTGTGGCTTACATTTAGTTAAGCTAGACTCACTCATTCAATTCGAATGACCTCCTTGGGAATTCGAATTGCTTTGTTATTCATGCTTGCAGCATGATCTTGTATTGTATTACTCATTCTTTGTGTGAATATATAGAGTGGCTACTCATTTTGTAGCACAATTACACCATTTTCATGTCTTATTGTTATTAATCTTTTATGAGACTGTGCTTAAGTCCCTAGATTACTATGAAAGATTAATATGGTATCATATCTCATGGTGGGATGAAGCTCAGATCTCTCAAAAAAATCTTTTTGACAGATCTTGCATGAAAATTGAGCAATAGCTCAAAAATCCAGCACTACACCAGAAGCCAAGGCTTACCACTTAATACCCCAAGTAAAGAACTTATTGATCAAGCTTCCTTGATTGACTATGCTGGGTGTGATGAAAGCCTAAAATGTGAAGGCTGTTCGACCTTACATTGCCCTTTCTGTTGTGATTTTCAAGTTTTCTACATGTGAAGCATTCGCTCCAGTAGATTCAGATGGCCTCTTCAGTAGATCTTTTGACTCCGTTCAATTTCCACTCATAGAAAGGAGACATGGAGATCCATCTATGTTCCAGAGGACTCTATAGAGTTACCATGGACACTAAATATGAGCTTGGTACTACTATAGACAAATCAAGATTCTTGAACAAGAAGGATGAAGCATTAGGATTCGTGTGCCTCTCTATTTCTCAGGATCTTCTTTTCCATATTTCAGGATTGAAGACTCCAAAGGAAATTTGGGACAAATTGGAAACCCTATATGGAAAGAAGAATGATTTGAAATTTTACCAGCTCGAAAATGAATTGATGTCTCTCCAGCCTTCCAATTTCAAGACCTTGAATGACTTTTTCACAAATTTCAAGCACATTGTCTTACTCTTGAAGCAATGCAAAGTGGAGAAGGAGGATGATCAGCTCATCCTCACAATACTCTCCAAACTTGGAGTTGATTATTCTATTTTTGTCTCTACATTTCGTGCGGGGAAGCTCACAACCCCTAGATGGAAGATGCGTACACTCAATACCTTTATTGAGTCCCTAACAAGTGAACATGATAAGCTTGTCCAGGTGGGGATCATCAGATCCTCCCATGATCAAGCCCTCCATGTCTCGGGGCCCAAATATCTAAAGGGTAAAGAAAAGCATCAGAATAACCCAAAAACTAAATTCGAAGCTCCTAAGCCTAAATTTGAAAACCAGCAACATGATGAGTCTTCCGGCTCAAGGAAGAACAAAGGAAAAGGGCACATTGGAAAGGAAAATTTCAATTGTTCATACTGCGGGAAGGGATTCCACCCTAAACATGCCTGCATGAAGAAGAAGCTTGATGAAGCTACCTCTCTCCTTGAGAGAAATCACATCAATATTCCAGAAATCTTTCAGAGGAGAGATAAACAAGATCGGGAACCACAACATAAAAAAGGTCATGTCCTCATGGCAAGCACTTCGAAGTCCAAAACACTCTTGATTGATTCTAGAGCTTCAAACTACATGATGGATGAAAGAGACTCCTTTTCATCCTTGGAGACCAGCAAATACATCCCCATCCACATGGGAGATGTCTCCACCATCATTTCAGAAGGACAAGGTACGGTTGATCTTGAGAATGGCTATTTTTCAAATGTTTTGTATGTACTGTCTCTGGCATCAAATCTCTTTAGTGTCTATCAGATGACACACACAGGAGTGCCTAAGAGAGTTTCTTTCATCCCAAATGATGTTTAGATAATGGAACTTGCATTCAGGAAACTCATTGCTAAAGGCCTTGCAAACCATCATGCAAAAGCCTATGAGTTCTCCCACTTTGTGGCGGATGCAAAGCCCACCGCTCTGCTAACTCATGGAAATGAAGTTAGTAGGCTGTGGCATGAAAGGTTTGGCCATCTAAATTTCAAATATTTGTAGCAATTATATAAAAAATCCATGGTTGAAGGCCTCCCCGTCATCAAGGAAACCACTGGAATTTGCAAGGACTATGTGGTTGGAAAACACCCTAAGCACAAGTATGATTGGGGGAAGGAAAACCGAGCTACATGCATATTGGGGATGATACATTCTGATATTAGCGGTGTGATTCCTATCACATCCATGAATGGATCAAGGTATCTTATAACTTTTATTGATGATTTTTCAAGGTACACATGGGTCTTCTTTCTCAAAAAGAAGTCTAAAGTATGTGAAAAATTCTCTGAACTGAAGGCCTTGATTGAGAATGCCTCTGGGCTTAAGATCAAGATCTGGCGATATGATAATGGAAAGGAGTATGTTAGTAATGAGTTTCTGCACATATTCTCCCAAAGTGGTATTCAGGTCCAACATTCAATTCCCTGCACTCGCCAGCAGAACGGAGTAGCGGAAAGGAAGAATCGATCTCTCAAGGAGATGAACACCTGTATGTTGGAATCAAAGAAGTTGGCTGAAAATTTGTGGGCTGAAGCCATGCATGCTACAGAATACACTCAGAATAGGGTGCCACACTCATCCATGAAAGGGAAGACCCCTTTCGAAGCATACTTCGGACACAAGCCGGATGTGTCGAACCTACGGGTGTTTGGGTCCACTGCATGGGCCCGGATTCCACTTGATAAAAGAAGGGATTTGAAATAGCAAAGCATAGAATGTCTGTTTATTGGGTATCCTAATGAATCAAAAGGTTTCAAGCTGCTTGATATCAAAACAAAACAGATCATCATCGAGAGAAGTGTCAAGTTCGATGAGCCTCTTCAGGAGGTGGAACTAGTGAAGGAGAAAATTGTTGAATTTCCTTCCTATTAAATTGAATATTTGGATGATGAAATTGGGGGTGATGACCCTGATTTGGATCCTATGATTTTTGATATCAGTGTGCAGCAAACATCAAATACTGAATCAGAACCTGAAGTACAAAATCATCTTCCCACATGGGTCCGACAAACACTCTCCTCCATAGGAGATAACATTGGAAATCCGGATGATCCAAGGAGAACCCTGCCTGATTTACAAAGAGCAAGTATTGCGCTCTCTTGTCCTGATAATTTTTTGTCTGAAAATTGATATTTGATGATTACTTCAGATCCAAAATCCTACTACCATGCTCGGAAGGATCTGAGATGGCAAGTTGCCATGGATGAAGAGATGAATTCTCTTCAGAAAAACACTACTTGGGAGCTAGTTTCTCTTCCTCTGGAAAGGAAATTAGTTAAATGCAAGTGGGTGTTTCAGACCAAGGTTGTTGCTGATGGTAGCACCTACAAATATAAGTCAAGGCTGATGGAAAAAGGTTTCTCTCAGGTCCAAGGTGTGGACTACCATGAGACCTTTGCATCAGTTTCAAAAATGGACTCCATCCGCCTTGTTTTGGCAATTTCGGCATCTAAGCACTGGGAAGTGCATCATATGGATGTTAAGTCAGAATTTCTACATGGAGATCTTCATCAAGAGATATACATGAAGCATCCTGAGTGCTACATCTATGATCCTTCTTTGGTTTGCAAGCTAAAGAAGTCACTATACGAGTTAAAACAGGCCCCAAGAGAGTAATATTCCAAGATGGGTGCCTTCCTTCTCTCGCAAAACTTCCAAAGGTGTAGATCAGATCCAAATGTGTATTTACAGCAGTTTGATGGTAATTTGATTATTATTTTTTCATATGTTGATGACTTACTGATCACAGGTAGCACAGTTGCTTCTATTTCAGCCATCAAAACTGCTCTCCACAATGCCTTTGAAATGAGTGATTTGGGGCTCCTAAAACAATTTTTGGGGCTCGAAATTGAGCAAACTTCTGATGGGATAATGGTCACTCATTCCAAATACATATCAGACATATTAGTCAAGTTTAACATGGATGAATGTAGGCCTGCACCATTCCCTTTCCTTTCAGGGATCATCCTTGAAGAAGGAAAAAGCACACCTCCCATGGACTGCACTATCTATCAACAGATGATTGGTAGCTTGTTGTACTTGACACATTCTCGGATTGATATATGTTATGCCATGAATGTTGTATCAAGATACATGCAGCAGCCTCATGATCTTCACTGAAAGGCAGCCAAGAGGATCCTCCAGTATATTCAGGGAACCAGGACCTACGGCATTCACTATGCTGCAGAATCCGAGCTAGAGTTAGTTGGATACACAGATTCCGATTGGGTGGGTGATTCTATTGATCAGAAGTCTACTTCCAGATATGTATTCATGTTTGGTGGTGGCCCCATTTGCTGGTATAGAAAAAATTAGGCTGCCATAGCATTATCTTTAGCAGAGGCCGAGTATCGAGGAGCGGTGAATGCTTGCATCCAAGCAGTTTGGTTGCAAGGCATTCTTTCAGAGTTTGATCTTGGTAGTACTTTGTCCACTATCCTCTTTTGTGACAGTCAAATTGCTATTAAGATATCCACAAATCCAATTACCAAGCAGAGGACCAAGCATGTAGAGATTCACAAGCACTATATCAGGGAGCTAGTGCATGACAAGACCATTTCTGCAATACTGCTCGACTGATGAGCAAATTGCAGACATATTCACCAAGATATTTTCAGAAAAGAAGTTCACTTACCTATGTTCACTGTTGGGGGTGAGTTCATCAGGGTGATTTAGACTACTTTCAGTGTTCAGCTTGAGGGAGGGTTTTCCCACTGGGTTTTCCCTCTTTTCCTCACTTAGTTTGTTTTTTAGCATTGTTTCAATTTCAGCATTGTACAAGGTGACCTATGGCCTTAGTTGTTGGGGCCCTAGCATTTTTATGCATTTTATGTTTTCTACTCCTCCTGAGTATAGCTTAAGGGGGGGTGTTGGAGACATTTACCACCTTACACACTCATTTTGGTCAGTTTGGCCTAGTTAAACCACTATCCTAAGTATTATTGACTTAATTAACATCAAAGGAGCACTAGCTGACATCAGCTAGATCACATCCACACCTACCTTCAATCAAGGAGGCTAACTTAGACTTCTCCTACATTCGGGGAGGCTAACTCGAGCACTCCGGGGGTGATCTAAGTGTCATTAATGCACCATATTTCTAACTGATGGTTACAATCAGTTAAACAGAGCAGTGAAGGTGTCCTCCATCATTAAATTGATTATTTATTGATTATTTAATGAACTGGAGTCAACAGAGGCACCTCCAACCACTTCTGATGTTCAGTTACACTTCAGTTAAACTCATCGGGGTTCATTGGAGTCATTGATGCGCTACCACTTGTTGGTTGGTTTGCTATGACATGTGTCTGACCTACTTTCAGTTAGACTCAGTCATTTATTGCACTCCGACTTCAATTAGGGCTCAGTTGAGTCAATTAGGGTTTTGATTAGTGATTAACTTGAGTGTTGACTATGGCTTACATTCAGTTAAGCTAGACTCACTCATTCAATTCGAATGACCTCCTTGGGAATTCAAATTTCTTTGTCATTCATGCTTGCAACATGATCTTGTATTGTATTACTCATTCTTTGTGTGAATATACAGAGTGACTACTCATTTTGTAGCACAATTACACCATTTTCATGTCTTATTGTTATTAATCTTTTATGAGACTGTGCTTGAGTCCCTAGATTACTGTGACAGATTAATAAATTGGTTGGATGGGAGTTAATACAACCTGGGGAATCGGAGGTGGGGTAGGTGATTCGAGGTACCACACAGGAATTCCCATCGTAAAATTAGGTAAATTAAGAGTAGCCATTGTTCATCTTGATTTTGTCACTATTCTTGGCCGCTAATTTACTCTTTTGGCATCACTTTTGTTACCTTTTGTTATACTTTCTGTCATTCAGCTTATCATTCAACCCTAGGTATGAATGTATTTGAGTTGTATGCAAGTCTTGGTTTAATTTCATTATTTCAGGATTTTATTAGTAATTATGTGATATTTGTAAATGTGTTTAATACATATAATTACTTTGCATATTATGGTTTGCAGAAGAGCCTCCATGTGGACACACATCTACACTAAACATGCACAGATTACATCCAGCTCGCCATATAGCCCTCCGATCAATCTACACATTGTTAGTTGGAATATTCTCAAATGTTTAAAGCACATAACAGTTTTTCGTTGTTCTGCTGTCCACACGTCCTGCTGCTATGATGGTATTTTCTATAGGCTCGGGATCCGTCCCTCTCCATTTGACACCACGCTTCATGCCCACATCAACAAAGATCCATACGCCCGTAGCCCACGCGAGGAGAACCGACGTGCAAAGGATCAAGAAGGTGGCTATGCGCTATCACCAATTGTCACATGGTTGTTTTATTAGAAGTTAAGGTTGACTATTTTTGGAGTGGTCAACAACTAAAAGGGTCGACCTGCTCATCCATGTAAAAACGATATAAAGTCATCTCCAAGCGAGAGTCAGACTAGCTAGTTAGTTGGTTAATCTTTCGTCATTAGAAAAGAAGCTTTGTAAACTCTGTTCTGAATTTAATATAAGTTCTATTTCTAGCTGTGCATACATGTATTTGTTTCTGTGAGTGGTTGATTAATTGAAATGCAACCCTGATTGCTGAGAGGGCCCCTAGTTCCATATTTGCAAAAATATAGAGTTTGATTAGTTTAATGTCTTAAGCTTAGTTTGTAGTTAGATTCGATTCTGTCAATTCTTGTTTAGCTGTAGATTTACTTCAATTATTTCTTATTTTGTCTCATTAAACAATAGGAAGTAATTTTTCCTATTAATTGTAGGTTAGCACAAGTTATTCCTGTCATTTTAGGTATTGAACAAGTTTAATCACTGTCTTTTCTGCATTGCATTCTCATGTGCATAAATCAACTAATGCTAAGATCATTCAGGTTATCTATTTTGTAATTTGCATTTTTTTTCCCATATGAACTGTCATTCAGACTGTCTGTTTATACTGTCATTCAGACCTTCTTTCAGCCTTTAATATTTCCCATTATGTTTTATGATTGTTTAAAGTTCAGTTTTCTTAGTTTTTGAATTGTGTTGTGTTCCTAAACAACAGTTATATATATATATATATATATATATATATATATATATATATAATTAGGACCCTATTCCAAACCACCTAAAGTCTCTATTAAGTCCTATAATTATTCGTATCTTTCATTCCCTTTATCTCAGTTTTGAAGTTATGTTCCTTTTTGTCTCTGACTACTTCATTCATTACTATTTTAGAGTTTGTTAATTGCATCTCTAGTTTAGTGTACTTCATGCTTATTTAGATTGCATTTAGAATTAATTTTGATAATTCTATTATCTAAAAGGCACATTATTTCTTTATAATAAGATCATCATTTCTAGCACAAGGTTTATCTTCCTTACTCTATATTTACTGAAGATGTTCATAGAATAGGACTAGATTAAGAAATAAGGCATCTTTATTAAGTTTTCTACTTGCTTCTTTATTAAGTTTTATACTTGTTTTTATTAAGTTTTTCCACTTATTAGATTGGTTAGAATCTCATTTCTTGTTTTTATTAAGTTTTTCCACTTATTAGAATCTCATTTCTCAATGGATTGATTGGTTGTTAATAACATATTTTTTCAATTAGATTCATTTGCTTATGGAATAAATCAAAATGTTTACTATTACTTGTAATTGGACACTCCTTAGTTTACATTTATTTGTAGAGGTTAAATTAGACTTAATTCCATTCAATTTCTTTATTTCTTTTGAAAGCCATTTTGATACACCTCCTTCTCCAGTTCCAATCACAATGAATGCATATCCTCAGAATCCTCAAGGAGAATGGAACTAAACAATTTAGTTGAATTATTGTATATTTGTTAATTGTATGTATAGTTTAGTTATTGGATTTCTTAGATAAATTAAGTAGTTCTAATATTTCCTCAAATAATATAATCTCATGTGTTCATATAGTTAGAGTTATGGATTTGTTTTTAGCCTTTCTAATTCATATATTAAGAAGCAGAATAACTAATTAATAGGTTTCACTATAAAAGATAGTTCACTTTCTTAGGATAGTATTATATCTTTTTTTTGTTTATAGAGTAGAGTAGTATACATCGATACTGCTCTAATCTAGTAGTCTTGTCCCAGTCTAATTACCTTAGTAGTTGAATTTTTGGAGTTTGACTCGGTTTTTCATTTTGAAAGATCTTTCGATCTTTTCTTTGTTAAAATATTTTCACGACACCTTAGGTACCCTTCTACCTTAGCATATATTTTGTGTCAACTCTAAGTTTACAAACCTCGGCCGATAATTAAATATTTGGTGAATTAATTAAGACAATAAAACACATTTTTGGCACCGTTGCCGGGGAGTTGTTCTATAAAGTAGAATAAGTAGAATTCCCTTATGAATTTTAGCAATAGGCTGGTGGTGGGGGAGAGGTAAGATGAGAGGTAAGAACCTGCACATCTGTTATAACAGGTGCCCCCAAATCCAGCAGTAATAGTAGTATTGTAGGTTTTCTTTTTAGTTTATCTTTTCATGAACAGACCTAGAGATTCGAAATGTAGATACGTTAGAACTAGTTCCCAAAACTTTGTTAAAATTCCTACTAACATTTACGGGGGGGGGGGGGGCGAACACCCCAACCACTAACTCAGCGGAAATGTATCGGAGAACACAGGTAGGATGTAGTTCTACTTGGAAACCTAAATACTTTAAAGGAGAAGCCATAAAAGATAAAGAAATACTGGCAGGAAGTTCTGAGCCCATTCCTGAAGAATTACTTGAGGGCCAACCTTTGGAAGTCCTTAACCCTCCACTAGTGCAAAAACCTAACAATACCACTTTCTCGTTAGTAGGGGATCCAAACTTTGTTAATTTCATTGATCCTACTCAGGTACAACCTCTCTTTGGCATCTCAAATAATACTGTTATCTCGCAAATTGAAACATCCATAGTAGAACCTACTATTTATGTAGAACCTAATAAAGATACGACTGAAAACTCCTCTTATCGGAGGTATATTTTCCCCAAAAAAGAACATTGGGACGCCCCATTATCACCTCACAAGGAACCTCCTAGGTACACACTCTTTAAGAATCAAATCTACATGGAGAGACGGGAAGAAAATGAAGTTCATGACGAGGTTAGAAATGACGAAGGAGAAGGAGAGAATCGAACTGAGGCTACCTTCAAGTTCCCTATTCTAGACACTGCATATGATGTAAATATGAAGAACATCCCTCCTTCCTCCTTATGTACTTTCTATGGGAAGAGTAATGAATACTCAGACACATTTTTGTTCGAATTTGACATCCTCTGTAGAGCTATAACTATCTACAAGATGCTCACAAATTAAAACTTTTCCCTGCTACACTGAAAGACTCTGCTTTAAGATGCTTCATGGGATTAGGAGAATATAGTATCAGGACTTGGGAAGATATGAAAACCACATTCTTGTATAAATATCAAGAGTATTGCAAACCTAGGGACTCTCAAAACGATATTTTTAAGATACAACAACTTGAATATTAGAGCTTGGAAGATTATATCGAGAGGTTTATTTATACATTACATTAATCTAAATATAATGACCTTCGAGAAGATGCAGTATGAACACTCTTCCTTAAAGGGATCTCAGAAGACTTGGTAGAAAACCTCAATCTCATGGCATCTAGCGATATCTCTCATAAACCTTTTTCACAAATTGTGGAGATGTGTAGAAATTATTCTAGAAGTAGGGGGAAAGATGGGAAAAATCTTCGAGAGCCCTACAATAGGAATCTAAAAGGAAATACCTCCAGTTCTAGAGGAGTCATAAGGATAGAATTAGGGAACCTATTAGAAAACTTCAGAATCGATATTTTAGGAGCAATGGGTTCCCAACTAGACATGTTATAAGCTAAGAAGAGGAAAGAGGAAGAACGTGCAGCAATGAGCATTTTCTGTCAAAGATGTAGGACTAAGAACCCCCAAAGGGAATGCCCCTTGAACAACATCTCTGTATGTCACATCTATATGGATGATCATACGACAGAAAAATGCCCATCGCTGCCTGGGTTACAAGCCATATACAAAAGTGGGGACATTGGTGAAACATCTAGGAGGCCTCCTTGGAAACCAAGAGACCAACCACCATATTAGAATTTTTCACCACAACTCCCACCCTATTATCAACCCTACCAACCACCTCAACAATGGAACACTTCAAGTTGGCATCATTGGCCACTCCAGTCTCCTCCTCCTCCTCATTTAACTCAGCATTAGTATTTTCCACAGGGATGGAGAGGACAAGCATATCCCTAGTCACCACTGGTCTATGTACCTAATCATCCTTATCCTCAGCATTCAACCAACACCCAACAATTTTTTCTAGGGTTTGTGCCTCTAGTTCCCCTTATTGCACAGCAACCTCATCATTTTCAAAATACAAACCCCCCATGACCTACATTGTTACCTGCACAACCGATACCTAACCTAAACAATAAGCGAGCTCAAGCTCTTAACAGCATTGAGTTGCAAACTCTTCCATCTTGTGTCATTTCAATTGTGCCTATGCATGCGTAATCTGGAAGAGTCGTGAGTGATAGACCCAAGTCATCAATCATCATTCATGAAGAGAATGAAGAGGAAGAAGATCCCAATGAAGTCATGAATGATATTCCAAATATTCCAACACATACCCAGGGAAGACTCTTTTCCTTTGTCTAAACTTTGATAGATTTTATATGACCTTTTCTCAATACATATGTTTTTGTTGGGAATAAAACTTGAATCATGTGACAAGTGGTTTTGCAGTTTGATTACAAGAACCTTGTCTCTTTAATCAACCCATGAAATGTTTCCTAAAAAGGGAAGTTCTCTAAGAACTCATAATACATCCTAACTCTTTTTCTTTAAAAACAGGGATTTATAATGAAATTAAAATGTTCTCTATATCATTCCTACCCACTTTATTAGATGATTCCTTATGATTTTATGGTATTTGATTTAGATATGGACATTTATGACTTATCATTAAAACAGTTGCTTAAGACCTACTTTAATCATCATGTTCTTCAAATCTCTATTTTACACCTAAGGACTACTATTTCATCCTGTACTCATTATCAAAATTTGTCTCTTAAGGATTTTTTAGGTAACTCAAAAATAAGTGAAATTTCTGCTTGTGGGGAACATTACTTATCTTTTATGAAGAAGATAGAATGAGAGTTCAAGGAACAACTTTAAGTTATTATCTTTTGACAGGATCTATAATTTAGGCCATTATGCAAGACGTTACTTATAATGTTCGCTATAAAAAATTGAATTATGTGTTTAGCAGGCTTAACTCACTCTAAGTACCAACCGGCTTCCACATATTAAATTTTTTATACGGAGCAAACTCCCTGAAGTACTAAATAGGCTTGCTGGTCACGGGTCTATGCTAAGTAACATCTTTAAACAAGGAATCCTAGTAAGTGCAAGTAAACCCGTCGGGGTACTAAACAGGTTCGCTAGCAGCGGGGCTACGCTTGCATGGTACCAAGATAAACCCACAAGAGTACTGAACATGCCTGTTGGCAGCGGGGAAATATTAGGTAAAAGAGAAATGGTTAATTCATCACTATGCACATGGTTCATCTATAAAAAATAACCTATATATACAAACACACGTTTAGGCCAATTCTTTATCATGTCATTAGAGAATGACTGTAAGTTGGACTTGGAATCAGTTATCTAATTCAATAATACCTAGGATATGATTATTCTAGAAATGCGACCCATATCTATATAAATCTCATAAACTCTAGGGTGAATTTAAAATATTCTTTGGATGACAAGAGATCTTTAAAATGAGGCATGGATGACTAGTTTCTCGTATGGAGTTTTCCGCATCAGTTATACTATCATTATTCGTATGATCTTCCGAAGCACTGTTATTTTTTATGGAAATACATATCTGAAACATCTCCATTTACTAGTTAGTATTTATTTTTCTTACATAAATAATAACATCATATTAGAACTATTTGTTAAAATTATTTGGAAATCAATCAGTTTTTCTTTGATGGCTTAAGGATACGCCATATTTTTGGTTTGGGGGAAGGTTGGAATTGTTTTTACTATCTTAGTGTTTATAAAACGTTTCATTTAATTCTAACAAAAGTGTAGGTGTTTTCAGGATAATGCAATTAGCAGAAGATTGTTTTAATCCATGATGGACAATGCAACAAACGTTTAATAAAGTTGGTTTACATCATCAAATTGTGTGCTGACAGCCCAGAAAATTTATTGCATAATTAGCAACAACCAGATCCAGTAAAGCATATTTTTGAACAGAAGGTCCATATGAAGGGTCGAATGTTCGCCCGATGGAATGCCAAATGATGATATGAATGAAAATTATAACGTTATAGTGGCATGATGTCAAAATGTCTATTTATTTTAATTTTCACACGCAAAGAGTTTAATTAGCTTAATCATACCCATAATTATTAGGTCTCATTCACATGCTTACAAAAGCATTATGATTTCATTAGGGCTCACCTCGACCTATGATTTTGATTATGATTTTGATATGATATGATATCATTTAACTTTATATTGATATGATATGATTATAGGATCTTTTCTATTATCATTTCCCTTACCCTCTCATCAAATCACATGCGGAAGTCGTCAAGTGTCCTATCATCCTATTGATTAGAATTATTATGGTTTTATTCTGTAATAAATAAATCATTCAACCTGTCCAAAGTTTACTTTGGACATGGTTGAATATATCAAAACCTTACGAATTCACCAACGCATGCGTCCTTATGATGGCACACAATTTAAAGAATTGAGCCATAGTGTGATTGGTAGAGCGTGTGAAACCATGGTCTCATGATCATTCACACGCTTAGACATATTACGTTTTAAACCCACGATATTTATCCTTGTCCTCACTTACCTTTGTCTTTGTAGAGCTATTCAGACGCCATTCTTTGTATCCTTTGCAACCATTTCATTTTCACCTCTGTTTGAACAATGCCTAACCGTCTTGAGCCTGAAAGCTATCGGGACTTGTTCTGAGTTCTGGAATTTCAAGAATGTCGGGAGATCTTCTTCTGAACAAGGTGGAATACATTTCTCCACCTTTTGCAGTGATAAGACGAGGATATTTCGCTATGATTTGTGAGAGGATTTGATGTTAAGATGGCCAAGGTTGGTTATCTCCTTTTTCTGGTAATCGAGGAGACCATTGCAATATTGACCAAGATCCCAAGAGAAGGCACCCGTTGGCATAAACATTTGTTTATTCCTCAGTCGTCCTACAATTTCTCTCGCAAGCCATATTTTCAGCATGTAGCAGGATCGAAGGGGTTTCACAGAGAATGGGTTAAGTCAGAATACCTCAACCCTCTAACCATCATCATCTGCCTTATAACCTACGAGGGTAAGTTTACTGTGTTCAAATATTTCTATCTTCGCGTACTAGCACATTTAGTTAATCAACAACTTCTTAATTTCCCATTTTATTTCCTGAAAAGCTTGGAAAAAATGTCAAGTCAAGTTAGGAAGAATACAGTCAATCCTACGGGGAGTCTGTACCACCACAGCCTGATTAAGATCCTTATCATGCATTAATTGAAGGAGAGAAACCAAACCTGGGACACATTTGTGTTTAAGGTCTTAAACCCTCCTTTAAATGTTCGTAAACGCCCTCGACGCATTCATGACCATAAGCCTAGTTAGACCCCTCCTAAAGAAAAGAAAAGCCCCAAAAGTGTGCATATTGATGAAGATACACCAGAAGCAAATCCACATGCCCATTCACCTACCCCTGTCAACTTTGTGTCCATTGAATTTCTACCTGTTCTGCAAATTCGAACCAGGAGCAGCAAGGTGATGTTCAGACCACTATTCAACCTACCATTCAGACCAATCATCTATATTGCATAGTCAAAGTGGGTGGACTTGTCTCTGACTCACCCCTGTTTACATTAACCACTTTCTCAATCGAATTGCTTGAGGCTATTTCTCTTGAGACTGCTTCTCCATATGCTAAGGCAAGGGTTCTGAAAAACAAATTCCCTCCATTGACCTTGAGACACCATCGAGGGAATTAAGTCCGCCTCAAGATTCCAAGTTCCCCGTAGAACCGTCTACTCCTCATTAGCCGACAGTAGACCAACTAACTCAAGAATTGGCACGGTCAGCAAGTCGAAATGAAGAATATGCCAAGATAATTGCTAATCTTCGCCAAAAGAACAAGTAGTTGTGTATACAAGTCAAGGTCGTTGAGGACCTTAACAAGGCCATAACCTCTTTGTGTGACTCTTGTCAGGAGAGGCACACTGTTTGAAAGATACGGGCTAGGAAATTGAAATTCAAATCTCTTGTTTCCTCTGTTAAGTCGAAGGGAGTTGCTGACGTAGCTCATCCTTCTTCCTAAACTTCATTCTTTTTTTGCTCAGTGGGACCTAGCATCTCTCTGGTTTGGGGGAGTGTTGATCTCGATTTTGTCACTATTCTTAGCAGCTAATTTATTATTTTTACATAACTTTTGTTACCTTTTGGTATACTTTCTATCATTCAACTTCTAATTCAACCCCAGGTACGAACATATTTGATTTTTATGCAAGTCTTGGTTTAATTTCATTCTTTCAGGGTTTTATTAGTAATCATGTGATATTTGTAAATGTGTTTAATACATAGAATTGATTTGCAGATTATGGTTTGCAGATGAGCCTCCATGTGGACACGCATCTACACTAAAAATGTACAGATCACATCCATCTCACCATACATACCTCTGATCAATCTGCACACAGTTAGTTGGAATATTCTCAAATGTTTAAAGAACGGAACGGTTTTTTGTTGTTATGTTGTCCACGCATCTTGCTGCTATGATGGTATTTGTTCCAGAAGGCTCAGGATCCTTCCCTCTCCATTTGAAACCATGCTTCATGCCCACATCAACAAATATCCATACGCCCGTAGCCCGCGTGAGGAGAACCGAAGCACAAAGGATCAGGAAGGTGGTTGCGCATTGTCTCCAATCGTCACATGGTTGTTTCATTAGCAGTTAAGGTTGACTATTTTTCGAGCGGTCGACCACTGAAACGGTCGACCTGCTCATCCATGTAAAAACTATATAAAGTCTTCTCCGAGCGAGAGTTGGACTAGATAGTTAGTTGGTTAATCAATCGTCATTCAAAAATAAGCTATGTAAACTCTGTTCTGAATTTAATATAAGTTCTATTTCCAACTATGCATACATGTCTCTATTTTCATGAGTGGTTGATTAATTGAAGAGAAACCCTGATTGCTGGGAGGGCCCCTCAACAACCAACGGTCTCCCATTTCTGTGTGTTTTCATTATTTTCCTTTTTACAGTAATTACATTTCCAGTTTTCGTATGTAGTTTGATTCTCTTATAAATTGATGCTGTTTATTTCCTTATTTCTTGTAACGTGTGATTGTTGTGAGTAATATACTTTATACTGTGTTGTTAACATAGTTTCCATTTCCAGTATTGCAAGTGACCGGTCGTGAAATAGTCATTTCTAGTTTTATTTTTAGGTTGTTTCCTAGTTCTATATTTGCAATTAGATAGAGTTTGATTAGTTTAATGTCTTAAGCTTAGTTTGTAGTTATATTCAATTATGTCAATTCTTGTTTAGCTGTAGATTTACTTCAGTTATTTCTTAGTTTGTCTCATTAAACAATAGGAAGTAATTTTTCTTTTTAACTATAGGTTAGCACAAGTTATTCCTGTCATTTTAGGTATTGAACAAGTTTAATCACTGTCTTTTCTACATTGCATTCTGATGTGCATAAATCAGCTGATGTTAAGATCATTCAAATTATCTATTTCATAATTTTCACTGTTTTTCCCATCCGAACTGTCATTTGGACTATCTATTTATACTATCATCCAGACCTTCATTCAGCCTTTAATATTTCCTGTTCTATTTTATGATTGTTTAAAGTTCGGTTTTCTTAGTTTTTGAATTGTGTTATGTTCTTAAACAATAGTTGTATATATATATATATATATATATAATTAGGACCCTATTCCAAACCACCTAAAGCCTCTATTAAGTCCTATAATTATTCCTATCTTTCATTCCCTTTATCTCAGTTTTGAAGTTGTGTTCCTTTTTGTCTCTAACTCCTTCATTCATTATTGTTCTAGAGTTTGTTAATTGTATCTCTATTTTAGTGTACTTCATTCTTATTTAGATTGAATTTAGAATTAAGTTTGCTAATTCTATTATCTAAAAGGC
Organism: Pseudotsuga menziesii; assembly: GCA_001517045.1. Classification (NCBI taxonomy): domain Eukaryota; kingdom Viridiplantae; phylum Streptophyta; class Pinopsida; order Pinales; family Pinaceae; genus Pseudotsuga; species Pseudotsuga menziesii. The sequence continues at coordinate 445,933 of LPNX010442786.1, forward strand.
ACATTAGTTCTTTATAATAAGATCATAATTTCTAGCACAAGATTTATCTTCCTTACTCTATAGTTACTGAAGATGTTCATAGATAGGACTAGATTAAGAAATAAGACATCTTTATTAAGTTTTCTACTTGCTTCTTTATTAAGTTTTATACTTGTATTTATTAAGTTTTTCCACTTGTTTCTCAATTATATCTATTTCATGCGAGAATAGTATACCTTTAACTTCAAGTGGGTCCATTAAAATAATCTCATTTCTTAATTGATAGATTTGTTGTTAATAACATCTTTTTTCAATTAGAGTCATTTGCTTATGGAATAAATCAAAATGTTTACTATTACTTGTAATTGGACATTCCTTAGTTTACATTTATTTGTAGAGGTTAAATTAGACTTAATTCCATTCAGTTTCTTTATTTCTTTTGAAAGCCATTTTGATACACCTCCTTCTCCAATTCCGATCACAATGAATGCATATCCTCAGAATCCTCAAGGAGAATGGAACTAAACAATTTAGTTTAATTATTGTATACTTGTTAATTATATGTATATTTTAGTTATTGGATTTCTTAGATAAATTAAGTAGTTGTAATATTGCCTCAAATAATATAATCTCTTGTGTTCATATAGTCAAAGTTCTGAATTTGTTTTTAGCCTTTCTAATTCATAGATTAAGAAGCAGAATAACTAATTAATAGGTTTCACTATAAAAGATAGTTCACTTTCTTAGGATAGTATTATATATTTTTATTGTTTATAGAGTAGAGTATTATAGATTGATATTACTCTAATCTAGTAGTATTGTCCCAGTCTAATTACCTTAGTAGTTGAATTTCTGGAGTTTGACTCGGTTTTTCATTTTGAAAGATCTTTCGATCTTTTCTTTGTTAAAATATTTTCACGACATCTTAGGTACCCTTCTACCTTAGCATATATTTTGTGTCAACTCTAAGTTTACATACCTCGGTCGATAATTAAATAGTTGGTGAATTAATTAAGACAATTAAACACCCAAAAATCATTACAGGCTTGCTCACGATACCATATGGTGGAAACAAGAAGGGAATCGTATGGATTGGGAACGAACCCCAATAATTCTCAGGTGACAGTGGTTGGGGTTGCGATTGATGTTGTGATGTGGTCGGGATGGTACTATATGTGACAGTACACAAATCCGTTGTATCAGTCGGCATAGGGGGAAGTGGCACAAACAGGAAAGTGTCCGTCATCGGGGTGTTGGAAAATAATCCTAGGCCAACAACAAATAAGGAAGGAATGGACACACTGTCAATGGTAGTATCAATGGTAGGAATGACATGTTTCGGTGTGGCCGACCCTTGCGTATCGTAGTAATTCAACTGGTCAACAGTCACGATCTTTCCATCATGAGGAAACATCAGAAGTCGAAAGACAATAGAGGCCATGACTGTCATGGCATACATGTAGCTACGTCCAATAAGGAGGTTATAATCAAGTTGGGCATTAATAACCTCGATGTCAATCAAAATTGTTTTACCAGCTAATGAAACACGAACAATCAAAAGAATTCCCTGGGCCTTTGTCGAGAGGCCATCATAGGCACAGAGGGAAGTAGTGGAAGGTCGTAGGGTAGGGGACCCGAGTTTCTGCCAAACAAAGGTTGACATAACACAGGTTGATGCCCCTTCATCAATGATGCATCGATGTATGACCAAATTCCAAATTGAGACCGGAATTTGGAAGGCGATAGTGGACAACATACTGGGTTCTCCTTGATGGAGATAAAATGCGATCAACCTAGAATCAGAGGGATAAACAACATCTAATGCGGATAAAACATTTTATGCTGAGTTGGGAAAGTTTTGAGCACTTCTAGAGTGGACATGGTTGTAAGTGATTGGGCCAAGTTGTCAACAATGCTATAATTTAGGGTAGCTCGAGCAGTTGCATTGTTGGCGATACGTCGTATAGGAAACCGTGGGACTCTAGCTGCTCCATCAGTGGGGGGTATAGGTAAGTGGAGGGGCATACTAGAAGTGTTAGAGGTAGAGGCCACTGATGGGTCAGCGGTTTCTATGGTGGAGCCATAATGGTTACGCTGAGTCTGGAGGTTGACTTCGGACGACATTGTCATGAGGTTATGGAATCCGGTCTCTGCAGGTGGGGTTGCAGTGTTAGATGCAGGAACGGGTGGGGCCAAGGGTGTGGTTGAAACCATTCCTTGGTGTGGGAGGGGTTTTTGGAGCACCATCGGTACAGGACCTAGTGGTGCTAGGTTAAGCTGAGTCTAAGCTGCCGCATTGGTATCATGTTGAGATTCATTCTGGAGAAGTTGTCAGGCATGAGCCATGTGAGGGAACATATGGGTTTAATGACCATAGGTGTTGCATAAATCACCCAAATGATTGGTCTGTAACTAAGGGTTCTTTCCTGGTCAGTTAGGATGTTGGGGGTTCTGTGCCGGTGGGTTACCTTCATTGTTGGTGGGAGGGTTTGTCTGTTGGCCGCCCCCTTGGGGCTGATTATTGCCTCTATTTTGTCCTCATTTTTTATTTCCCTGCCCTTGTTGGTTATTGGGGGCGGGTTGGTTGGGAAGGTTTTGCTGAGAAAAAACATGTCCTGTGGAAACCGAAGGAGATGGGGCTTAAGCCAGAGCAGGTTGCACAAGTAGTGCATAATAGGATGGAACAGCAGGACGGGCTGTAAATCTTTCCATTTCGCCCGAGTATGATGGTGTCGACCAAGTCAGTCCATGGACGTGATGAGTTGGTGCAGGGGGTGCATAGGAGTGGTTGGCTCCAGACTGAGCCATCATCTGTGAGTAATCAGGTATATAGTTAGGTTGGGAAACACCATGGTTGTTACCTGGGTGTGGTGGCATCATGGAAGGGTATGCATAGTACTGAGGGTGCTGTGAGATAGAGCCAATGAATCCATCCGTAGCATGGGATGCCCCCGGTGTATCACGATGAGATGTGTTGGCACGGGGATCATCAAGTATGATGATATATAAATACCCAGACTGGGCGTAGATTAAGTCAAACTGTTGAGCCTTTAAGATGACCTCCTCCTCAGATTGGGGTTTCTCAAAGGTGACGTCCTTGGCTATGGGTGGGAGTAAGGTCTTTAAGAACCAATCAAGGAAGATCCAGTCATCCAATTCGATCTTGCATAGGATATGTCACCATCGCCACTCATGGATGTCGTCTGTTATGTGGGTAGTTGTATTTTGACAGAAGGATAATAGGATCTCCACTCCCTCATCATATCAGATGGGTAGTTGAAAGTATTGGAGGAACATGGAGGCATGTGAGGAGAAATCAGGGTAAGAGGAATGAGGCAGGTCAATGTACCATTTGGAAGCCACACCGATAAGTGTGCATTGTAACAACCTCATTCAGATAAAGTCACCCACAATGTTGTTTGATGAACACCATAAGTGGCAATACATAATATGGTTCTGGGGGTCTTTGCCTTCCTTACTCTCGAATTTGGGTCTGTCAAAGGGAATTTTGGTAGGAATGGGAGGTTAGTTAGGTTGATGACAGATCGGGTCATTCATTAATCTAGCCAAATCCGGCAGGTTAAGACGATCCATGAAGGGGAGGCTAGACCCGAGGTTGGTTCGGGATGGACAATCAATGGTGCCGGTGTTTGTAGGACCATATTTTCCATGCATGACTGGGGGTATTTTAGGTTGACTACCCATAGTGGGGATAGTCGAAATGGTCGTGGAAGGGCCATTTCCCCTAGGCATGGAAGGTGGGATGGTAGGTCCCGTGGTAGTTGGTGCGGGGCCGCTACTAGTGGGTAGCATACCTACAGCAGCATGTGTAGTGGTGGTGGTACCACTGGCAGGGATACTCATGATGATGGGTGGAAGGTACATAGGTCCACCACCAATTATCCCTCCGAAGAAGGAATCAGGATTCATGCCAGCCATGGGGCTAGACGATGCAGTGAAGAGATTAGGTTTGGATTGGTAGGAATCTGAATCGGAATCAAATTCTGTGTATGGCTCTTAGGGTGGTCAGTGATGTCGACAAGGGATTCGATGGTGACAGTTCAAAGAACCAAACTGAGGGGAGTACCCCTAAGGCAAGGGGAAGAGCGTGGTGGAGTAATTATGATTGTAGTAGTAACTGGAGATGAATATGGACCCCAATTTAAATCAACTTGATAATGGTTCAAAAGTAGTCACTTGGCCACCAACGATGTCTGAAGGCTTGCGTATTGGGGCAGTACCCCTCACTCCACGAAGCAAGTAATACTGCTAGCCGCTTGTCCACAAACGACAACTCTTTGGTTTTCCTCACATGTGGGAATCTAGTCAATCCGGTGGGGGTCATTTCCCTTTTCACTTGGAAGGTCCTCTCAATGACCAGCTACTTCGGGGCACCTGTGGTACTCCTCACAATGAGTTTTAGGGCAAAGCCCAAGTACTTCACATAGTTGTTATGGATGAGACTTATGTCCCAAACCGGATATTATTAAGTAAATTTGGCTATTTTTAAGGTTTTGCTCAGGGTCATGAACCAAGCCTATTATCTTAATGGTGTGAGTTTGTGTGCACTGTGTATGAGACGTTCCTTCCAACTATGAAATAAATAAATCACAAGGGACGTTCCTGCAATGAACAAGCAATAGGCTGAAATAAGGCAGGCCTGGAAAGGAAAAGTGGGTCTGAACACAGTATAAGACAAACATGGTCTGAAAAAGGTTCAAGAATTTTTTGTTAACTGACAGTCACATCTGTCAAAGGAACAGACGTGACCTAGGTCACTCTAAATAGGTAAACAGAGGCGATCGACTCAAAAAACAAGGAAGTCACACTTAACAGGGGTTTAGGTGTGACTGGGTCGCTAAAAAAGGGGAGACATGCACGATTGGGTCACACTTAAGGATGAAACAGGAGCGACTTGGCCCTGTGAGGGAAGTCACGCTTTATGGGGCTAAGGCCGCGACTTGGGTCGCACTTAATAGGTGAAACCAAGCGACTGGGTCGCAAATTTTGGGTCATGGTTTCTGGCCTGATAAGAGCGACTTGGGTCCGACAAGAAAAAATAAAAAACTAGGGCCGACAAGAGTCGAGGGGATCAAGCACTGGTGCCGTAAAGGTTCAGATCGACCTCCTGGGGGTCCTATCAGTGACGATTATGGTTAAAAATTAAACAAATACCTGCAAAACTGGGATCCAAGAGGATCGACCAGTGGAGTCTCCAAAACTGTAACAGGGTTTTCACCCCTGTTAAGTGCAAAACCACCATCCTTATGTCAATGGGACAGTAAGCTAGAGTTCATGGAAAACAACTAAAACAACAAACAATATCAATAACAATAAATCAAATAAACTTCTACGGATAAACTAATAAAAGCAAAACACATGAAATTTATACCTTCTTTTTTTTTCTGAAAAATGGGTCACCGTGGTCATCTCGGAATTGGTTTGCCTCTCCACAAACTCGGTCTCCAAGTAGGTACGGAGGATGTTTCAACGTACTCAGTGGAAATGGTAGGGTAACGGTATGATGAAAAAAGTGGGGTGTGAATACTGGAGAATAATGGTTTCTCACCGTACTCACAAAATAAAATAATGAAAAAAAGGGATCAGAATCTTTTGATAGAGACCTTCACAAGGCTTTTATAATATGTTTTTAGGGTTTTTTTTCTTTTCTCTCTTTTATGGTTTTGGAACCCTTTTAGGGTTTTAAGCCCTGTTTAGGGTTTTTTAGCCCTTGTTTGGGTTTTTAGGCGCTTTTTGGGTTTTTTTGGGCTTTTTTGGGAGAGAATGAGGGTAAACCATAGTTGTGAAGATAAAAAATAAGGGAATATGGTAGAAATATGATGGATGTATGTGGTTTAGACCATCCAGAGCTTGGTGAACATTTTTTTGCTGATATATATATATATATATCTTCTTTTTTGAAAATTTTAATAATAATAATATTATTATTATATTTTGAAAAATTTATATATGTTATAACATGTAGTATAATAAATATTACTATTTAATAATAATATTATTATTAGAATTTTTTTTGAAAGAGTGGAATTTAAGGTTTTAAAAAATAATAATAATAAATATTATTAGAAAACTGTTTGGATGGGATAAGAATTAATGGTTGAAAATGTCGTGAAGGAAGAGTGTAAGGCGATCGAAGTGTGGAGATGAGAGTGATGGATTGTAGAGAGGTGTGGTGTGAGAAGTAAGCGCATGCCTGGATGTGTGAGAAGATGAGGGCATCGAGAGGGAGCACAGGAGGTGGCAGGTGGCGATGGATGGAAGAGGCAACAACATGGTGTGGCAGCAGAAGAAGCAGCACAACAGGCTAGAACACAGAGGTAACACAAAGGGTGGCATGGCTGGATGCAAGCAGAGGAACTCTAGTGGAGGGAACTCGCAGGAGGGTGTGGTCTGCAGGTGGAGTGCAGGCATAAGGGTTGAAGACGGGAGCTGGGCATGGATAAGGGGAGTAGGGAGATGGCATTGGAGCATTGGAAGGTTGAGCGTTGGAAGGTTAGAGCATTGGAAGATGGCATGGGTATGAGAACAGGTAGAGGTAGAGAACGTGTAGGGGAAGTCTGAGCGTGGAGAGTGCAGCGTGGTATTGGAAGGGTAGTACATGAAAGGAGTGTGCAGAGTGAGAAATCACGGGAGGGAAGAGAGCATGAGGCAAGAGTGTCAAGGGAAAGGTGAGTATTTCGGGATGGTCACGTGGAGTTTTAAGGGGGTGTACACAAGGATGGGGTGATGTGTAGAGGAGTTCAAGAACATGAGGAGGTGATGGGTGTGAGCATGATACCTCACACATATGGGAGGATTTAGGCATGTGAGAGTTTTGGCAGCGGTGGAAGGATTTGTAGAGTTGCGGTGGATGTGGAGGTGGAGGTGGTGTAGAGGGTCTGTGGTGGATGTGAAAGGACAAGGAGGAGTCAAGTAGTGGGAGTTAGGAAATGAGTGTGAAGGAAGAATGTGGATGAAATGGAGGGAGAAGGTGAATGTATCCAATGGCCTAGTGCTAGTCAAAGACTGATAAACCAGAGAAACTCCGAGAGGATTTGGTTAAAAACCAAAATCAGTGAGACCCAAGGAAGGGCTAGCTCTGATACCACTGAAGGAACAAAGTTCCTCAATAATAGAATAGCCAGTACAAGTAACGTAAGAAATCCATAAATGGGTAAGTAGTAATGTAAAAATGTAATGTATGATAGATAATAAATAGTTACATAGGTTTGGGCTTTATATAATCCCTACATGCACCTTTCCATAAAAGGGCATGACTATTGACTTTAGATAGTATTTAATTAATAATAAATTAATATTAATATTATTTTATTATTTTATTGTTACAGACACAAAGAATCCACATGTTGGACACTCCATCCAAAGATGTGTCCCAAGAAGGACAAGAGGGTCAATCCATCATCCATAGAGGAACCATCCAACGAAGCAACTAAAAAAGAAGGCCATCCACTGAAGAAGGTTGAGATGGAGGACATGCTCTCCTTGTTAACCAAAATGGGTAAACATCTTGAGCTAGTTGCAGAAACTCAATCAATATAAATCACTTGTTGTTTTCTTTCTTTTAAGACCCCATCAAAGGGCACATTTGTAAAAATGTAAAGATATATCATCACTCATTTATGCAACATTGATGTTTTGAGGCTTTGTTATGTTATAGATTCTGATGTAAAGTAGTGAAACAACTTTGATCTTTGTGTATAAAATTTTGGAGACCAAAAATCCTTTAGTGGGGAGGAATGATCTAGGTGGCTCCAAAAAAGCTCAAAATTCAAAATATTTAAATCCTACACAAAACAATACCATTCCATAGGTCTCATCAAGTCGGTTCTAACAGTGCAAACAGGCCATCAAATGGAGACCGCATGTGAAAGTTATGTGAAAGTTATAGGCCACTAAAGTATTTCATGAAACAATAAAAAGAAGGTTGCAAATGAAACCACAAGCTACCATGTGGCACTCCAATAAGAAAGATGATGTAGCACGTGAGACCCATAGTTGATGAGTTAGCAACATACCTGGCACCATGAGGCATGCAAAGTCAACATTCAGTTAATGATGTGGTAGTACAGTTGGCAGGTGATTGGGCGTAGGCATGGACGAATCCAATCATGACATGTGGCATTTCCCAGTTGGTTGGAAATTGTGTTATTTTTTCACAAAAATATATGTGAGATTACCAACAGGGATTGAACCCACGATCCCATTCCTACAAGAAAATCCCTTTACCAATTGCGCTACAAGTAATTCTTGGAAAAAGTATGAAAATAATTAGATTGAAGGCGTTCTTTCTGCGAGGTCAATTTTCTGGGGAATTGTTCCCCAATCATTGTTCCTTTGTCTAATTATAACTCACCACATATTTTAAAATTGTCAGTTTTTTAAATAAAAATTAGCTTATATTGTGATTTATTGACTCTATGTTTTGTAGTTTCGTCTTCTATGAGGTTTCCTCCGACTCGTCATTCTAAGATATTTGGCCCATGGAAAGTTCATAGGGGGCTTCATTTGACCCTCTTGGCGTTTGTTTCAAATGATTTCCTCTACTTCACCACCTTGTTACCACTGTGATTTAGCTACTACAACTATTTGTCCGGTGTTCATTGATAACGATGTGAATTCAGTGTGGCTTTGTGTTATAACACAACATGCCTTGTTGAGGGTATTTTCCAATGAAAAATAAAACTATGTTATGTGATGTAGCAACTAATGCATAGAATATCTATATAATGATTCATGTCTATTATTCCCTTTTTCCTTCGATTGGTCTCAGATGTCAAATGTCAGTAATTTCTATGTTCATTTGTCTCTTTTTCTCATCTTCCATAACTCAAACAAAATTTGTTTTGAGTGGAGTGATAGTTTGGAAAAAGATGAAACTGAGCAAGATGCTCAAGAATATATGCTTCTCCCACCTTGCTCAGGACACAATGAGGCCCTTCATTGCAAAAACTTCACTTGTTCGCAAATAACTTTGATGTTTAGTGAAAACCCTATTTTTTCTACGTTTTGACATGATTGATTAATATCTGGGTGTAGATTCAATCTATAGATAGCATGGAAGATTTCACATGTGGGAAATGCTATTCTTCAAAGGAGATGAACATGATGTCCTTTGTCTCTTTTCATTGTCCAGCATAAAGATGATCTTTGAAGACGAACATGATGGTCTTTGTCTCCTTTTATTGTCCATCATTAGCTTATACGTGTTATGTTTTATAATATTTTAATATTTAATATAATTGTATTTTTTTAATAATAAATAATCTAAATTATTATATAAATTTTTTTATTATTCATTATATATATAATATAAATCATTATTTTTATTAATTATATATATAAAAGATGGGTTAAAAATGTTAAATTCCCTTGCAATATTTTCCAAGAAGATCACTTAACTTACCAATTCTCCCTGATGGAAAAAACCCAGAAGTTGCTTAAACAACAACAACTCATTGTCCTCAAGGATCCATTTCCCAGGGGACAAAATGTAACTTCGGGTTGATATAATATCGTCGGGGAAACTTAAGGTGCCTCTTTATCTAATCAATCCTATATCAACATGGTTTGATCCCACACCTTATTTTATAATAGAGAGAAAAATTATGACCTCGATGTGCCACAAAAAGAGAAACATACTGTTGAAGCATCAACCCCTCTTTCCATTGAAGAGTTGACCGATATTACTCCCAAGATATAAAAAGGTGTATTTAAAAGGGAACCACACAACCCTAACGTACCAATTGCTCCCAACTATTCATTTGTGGAAGCCTTAGCCCAAACACCTCATGCCATGTCCACCTTAGAAGTGCTGCAAAATTGTCCTTCACAATAGAATGCACGTATGGATGCTATAGGTAGTGTCAACTCTATAGGTCTAGTATCTAATTTTGATATGTCTTATGTCTAACCACGCTTGCTGTATCATTTAAATTTCTATATTGAAGTAGTCCATGGGACTAAAAGGATTGGATGAACGATCGTTGATGAAGGTGCATCTACTTTTGTAATGACCATATCCTGTTGGAAAGCTTTAGGGTCCCCTGATTTGGTTCCATCCACAACCTTAGTTACTACTTTAGATGGTAGGTCTTTCTTCCCTCACAGTATTCTACTTTCTTTTAGTATTGACTTGGTAGGGAAAGTAGTTTCAGTTGAGGTTGAAGTGGTAGACACTCCTCTCAATTATAATTTTCTTTTGGGTAGGAGTTGAACTTATTCTATGTTTTCTATTCCATCATCTATTTTCTGGGTGCTTATGTTTCCTCATGAAGGTTAGATGGTTACAATTGATCATTTGTCATTTACCCAAAAAATTCATACAAATAAATCAAAATCAAATATCATGATGATTGATCAGGCTCGTACAACGAATGCGAGTTTAGGAGTAAGAATGTATACTTCACTTATGTCCACATTTGATTTTCCTGCTCCTGTAAATTATATTAGATAAACTAGTATGGGAAACATTTCTTTTACATACGGGGATATTTCTTCAATTTCAAATAATAATGATCCATGGATTTTACCCATATAAGCCGAAACGATAGTGCCTTTATCTACAACAAAGGTTTCTTATCAAACTATTTATGATGTTGTTGCAGATCCAATCATGACTCTTTTTGTCTCTGGTCGGATGTAGATTACTTGCCTACATGGGACACAAACTGTATGTATTCTTTCAACTTCTTAGACATGGTTTTTCCTTCAGATGAAGTCATTTTGGAAGTTATGATAGGACTCGATAAACCTCTGGAATATATGCACCATAAATCCCATTTTCTTCCAGACCAAAGCAGGATAAAGAATCAAGAGTTTCACGTTAGAATTTGTGAGGATATTGATTAGCCTATAAACCTGTTAGCAAAAGATGGAATTTTTGTTGAAGGGAATATGAAAAATATCTATGAAACTAGGTCGATCAATATTTCCACTAAATCTGATGTCATGGATAATATTTACATTGGACCAAACTATTTGTCTGAAGAGATTTCTATCTATACCAACCTTTTTAAGAATTTTGCGACATAGTTACCTAGTCATATGAGGAGATGATAGGTATTGACCCATCCATTGTTGAACATGAAATAAATACATATCCTAATATTAAACCAGTTCGACAAAAACTTCGTCCTGTCAATCCAAGGAAGGAGACAATTGTTAAAGATGAAGTTGAGAAACTCATAAACACAGGTTTCATCTATCCTATTTCGATGAAAGAATGGGTATCTAACCCTGTTCCAATCGATAAAAAGAAATGACTATCCATGTATATATTAATTTTAGGGATTTGAATCAAGCATCTCTAATAGATAACTGCCCCACATCGTTCATTAATGAAATAATAAATGCATGTGCAGGCAACAAGATTTTTTCCTTTATGGATGGATTTTCAAGATATAACTATAATCAAATTAAACTTGAATATCAACACAAGACTACTTTTATCTATCCCTATGGTAACTTTGCATATAGGAAAATTCCCTTTGGTTTAAATAATGATGGAGCCACCTTCTAGCAAGCTATGAAATTCTCCTTTCACGATGTCAAACACATAGTAGAACCTTATATAGATGACTTCCCATCACATTCTCACAAGAGAAGGGACCATCCAACCCATTTATGATTAGTGTTTGAATGATGTAGACACTATAATATTTGTTTGAATCCCCACAAGTGTGTGTTTTGTGTCGATTTGTAATGGTTGTTAGGATTTATATTGTCCAGTAAGAGGATTATGGTCAACCCACTCAAAGTAGAGGTGAATATAAATCTTCCTCCTCAGTGTGCAATTAGACAACTTTAGAGTTTACAAGGAAAGTCCAATATTCTCAGGTGTTTTATAGTTAACTATGATAAAATAACTAAGGGTTTCATGCGCCTACTCAAGAAATATACCCCATTCTTATGGGATGAGGATGCACAACAATTGTTTGATTCTCTTAAAAAAACACTATTATCAGCCCCTTTGTTGAGTCCGCCAGATTACACTAAAGATTTTATGTTATATCTGGTCGCGTCTGATTCTATAGTTGGAATAGTATTAGTTCAGGAAGATGATCAGATCCAAGAGCATGTCATCTACTACCTTAGTCGAGCCCCATAGGGCCTGAACTACGTTACTCTCATGTTGAAAACTGGCACTAGTAGATGTTTATGCTATTTAGAGGTTGTGTCAATACATTTTAATTCGAACAACCACTGTAGTTGCAGATGTAAATCCCTTTCAGTACGTTTTAACCCAACATATAATCGGGGGGGTGGATTTAACAAATGGATCATCATACTCCGAGAGTTTGACCTTGATTTTCAATCCACTAAGCTTAAGAAGTCTTTGGTGTTCGCAGAGCTTATTTCTGAGTTTACTAGTGATGAGAGTTCTAAGATAGAGGATAAATCATTTCGATGAATATGTGGTATTAATTTCCACCTCAAATCCTTGGTATGGATACATCTTGGTATATCTCCAAACTTTGAAATGTCCAACAACCTCTTCACAAGAAGAACAACGGAAACTATGGTTTAATGCTAAAAACTACCTCATTGTCGATGACACTCTCGATAGAAGAGGGGTAGATTCAATTTTTTGTCGTTTCCTGACTCATGAAGAGGTTGAGTCCATTTTGAATGATTCCCATATTGGAGCATGTGGGGGTCTTTTATCTGGGCTAGAAACAACTCAGAATATTTTGCGTGCTGATTATTTTTGTCCCACAATATTTAAAGATTGTGTGGAGGCGATTAAGTGTTGTCATTCTTATCTGCTTTTCACCAATAAAATGTCATCACATTCAGCTCTTTTCCTTCCCATTATCACAGTAGGACCCTTTACTACATGGGGGGTGGAATTTATGACATGCAACCTGGTTTCTGCTGGGGAGCATATACATATTATTGTTTTCATTGACTACTTTACTAAGAGGGCGGAGGTGATGCCTACTACGAAAGAGGATGGTTAAACTACAAACTATTTTTTATTCAATCAGATCACAACTAGGTTTGGTATCCTAAAGTAGATTGTCACTGACCATGGCAGTCACTTTCAGAATAAAATGATGACTAAATTTTCTATTATGCTTGGTTTTAAACAAGATAACTCATCTTTATTTTACCTGCGGGAGAATGGACAGTTTGAGTTCATTAACAAAAAATTGAAAACCATTCTCTAGTAGACAATCAATGCTAGTATATCTAATTGGAATATCATGCTTTATCCCACACTTTGGGCATATTGAATCACTATCAAGACCGTGAAATACCATTGTTAAAACTAGCTATACAATTTTTACCTAAGACTTCAACTTTAGAAGAACGTTTGTTGAATTTGGAACACTTAGATGAACAACACAGAGATGTGATCATAGAAAACGAAGCACATAAGTAACAGGTGAAGAGTCAGTATGATAAGTTTGTTAAACCTAGGGTTTTCTTTGAAGGTGACCTCATATTAGTATATGACCAAGACAAAGAACCTTTGGGTCCAAGCAGTTTTAAATCAATGTGGCTTAGACCCTATATAGTGTCTAAAGTTCTGAATAAAGGTGTCTATGAACTAGTAAACTACGACGAAAATAAGTTGTTGGAACCTAGAAATGGGCTCTACCTGAATAAGTATTACGCTTAAGCTATATGATTTTTCTTGTATATAGTTGTATAGTGTTGTAATGTTTTCTCCTTCTTCGTGTTTCTTATGCAATTCTGGTTGTGTTTTAGATCTTCACAAGTGCTTCATAGGATTCGTTGATGGTGCTAGCCGTCACACTTGTAATCTCGCTTCAGCTACTTGGGTTATTTATTTTCCCACAGGTCAGCTAGTTGCTTTAGGAGGTACTTGTTTAGGCCCCACTACTAACAACATGGATGCATAGTGTTGTTATTGAGTTGCCTTGAGATGTTGTTTCCCACAACATTTTGTGTATTGAAGTTAGACTTGAATCTCAGTTAGTCGTATCTCAACTTAATTGTCATTACTGAGTGAGGTATTCTTCTTTATTTCATCAGTTTTTAAAAATTATATTACTTGGAAGAAAATTTGATTATATTATATATAAGCATATTTCAAGACGTCAAAACACTATAACTTATGCATATGCAAATTATGTCCTCGACTGGCATTTGTATCATACACTATAAAAATAACCAGGCATACATCAGAAACACATGTAAATATGAATTTTTGTATTGTATATATTTATAAATAATTCCAAAATATATAAAACAAGTCCAAGTCGATATATCCAGTCAATAGTACATATCAAAATACAAAACTGGGATCATAATCCCCCATGATGTAAATACTCCTAAGGATAGGTATGAGCCTCAACTGCCTCTGCCACTACCTATTTGTAACAAATGAAACATATAGATACTTTCTGGAGCAATCTCAACCATATAGGGGGGACTCCCACTACATGATCCTACATCTCTATAAGAATCCTATCCACCTGAATAGTAGGAATATCATGAATCAAAGGAGTCAATTTTACCTCAAGTGTCATAAGCATGTCATCAACTCTCCTTGCCTCTATCGATCATACAAACAATCGAGGATGTCCATATAGCCACACTGATCCAATGTCTGCATTCTGATTAGAACTAGATTCGTAAAAATACATAAGTGTGCATATTTACAAACTAAAACTCATAAAAAATTAATATATCAAAGCATAAATTATACCAATCTCTCCCTATGCTTCTATGGGAGGAAGCATGAGTCTAGGATCTCCATGGAAATCTAAGCTTGTATATTGAAATTGCTTGATGGAAGGAACTTGTCAAATCCACCATGCCTAGAAGTCATCATCAAAAGCAACTCTTATTTCTCCACCCCCGTACCTCACCAATACATCACCCCATCTGGTGAGTCTAGGATCACAAGGATGGGAGAGTGGGAGGTTCACTCTCGATCTCATGCGTAGAACCCGCTGAAAGAAAAATGTAGTTAGGATACTCACATAACCAAACTTTGTCTTATTTCCTGTCTTGCAGACAGTAAGTTGCATCTTCATATTTAGTACGAGACCGGTGCACCAATCAAAAATCATGTTTCACAAGAATTATATACCAAGATGAATATAGTTACATGTAGCTAAATATAATGTTGCTATACCTGCAACCCATGTAATGGTAGTAAAAATAACTCTTAGTGGAAAACTTGTGATTTTTGCATTAGCAATTTGAATTCCTAAATTCTGTGCTCCTAACACATAGTAGGTGTTGACATAGTCTTGAATGATCAAATCCCCCATGCCATGAACTGGTATTTTTAAATTTACGGCTACTCCATGACATGATAAACTGGTGATAAAATAAATATCTTCCATGGTGATCTCTAGAACTTCACTTTGCAGATCAAATACACCCTGTTTGGAATCCTAATACCTCACGAATGCTTCCAAGAGTCTTAGTTGAGCCTGCATGTTTGTAGTGCAAAAGAATTTTGGTAACCCACACTGGTGCAACGCATTTAGATTCA
The DNA here is from genome assembly GCA_001517045.1 of Pseudotsuga menziesii. Taxonomy (NCBI): domain Eukaryota; kingdom Viridiplantae; phylum Streptophyta; class Pinopsida; order Pinales; family Pinaceae; genus Pseudotsuga; species Pseudotsuga menziesii. The sequence goes on from LPNX010442786.1 coordinate 461,408, forward strand.
ATGGGTCACACATTTCTTCCCTATCCATGTCCTCATGTTCCCTTTCTCACCATATAATTTCCATACTTGCAAATTTTCACTTATTTTGATTAGCGTTCATAGTTTTATTTATGAACTGCATGAAACGCAGGTGCAGTTCACTGTAAATCGTGTGCCACATGCGTGTGAATTATTTCCCACTAGTGTTTATTTTGTGAACATGCAAGTGCACAAGCCTTCACCCATGTGGGTGTAGCTTCACACTTATAACCTGATACAAAACCCAAAAAAAAAACTAAAATCAAATAAAAATCGTAAGAAAATGAAGTTTAGAGAGAGATTGAATACCTTCAACATGTGCTTTCAAAAATTTTCCAGCAGTTTGATCATGATCATCAGTTGAAGATCTAGGCCTTTTTTTCTCCACTCCAAGGTAAATTTACTAATAACTTAGTTTTTTCACCTTCTGTTACTATTTGTAGTAAAAAATTTTAAATATTTACCCCATTGTCTATAGTTTCTATTAAATTGTTATTATAAGGACTAATGTTAGTTGTTTTATTCCTAGGTCATGTTGGTCAAATGGTTTTTCAGGTTTTATTCACATCAATGGACAAAAAGCTTACATATTGTATCTCACGGACATATAGGATAGGGCATAATCATCTTGCATATTGCATTTATACTTTACTCCATCTTATGTCATAGGACCCACTTTTTCTCCATGGACTGTGACTTTAAACCTCTTTATAATATTCAATTGTCATTGTTCTTCCATGGATTAGAAATTAACCTACATGGGACACCTTATTTAGAACCCTTGTTATCATCATGGAGAGCTTTGTTAGTTTTCCTATATGCGAAAAGAAGAGCCCCATACTCATTTTATTTTGCTGACTACCTTTCATATCAGGCTCCCATTATACATATTTGTTGTTAGGATTATTAATTAATCTTTCCTTGAACACCATATTCTATTTGTCTTTTCCTAGATTTGTAGGTCATTGCCACTTCACTAATGCCATGGGGGACTAATTTGGGGCCCAGCTAACACTCAATGCTCTTGTCTGCTTGAGTTTAGGATCTCCAGGGACCAATCCCTATAATTTATGAACCCACTCTAAGTTCCACCAACAGTCTTCAGCAGTTGACCCTAGTCGACGTTCAATTGTTTCAATTATTCTTTGATTCCAATTAGTTACTTCACTCTTAGTCATCCTAGCACTAGTTTTCACGTTTTAATTAAGGAGGTAGGGCACATTTCCTCACCTACCTACATCTGTTTTTTTTAGAAAACTAGGATCATGGAGCAATAACAATAAACAATAAACTAGATGCAAATATTAAAACACATTATAAGAGAGACACAAATATAACGTGGTTCACCCAAGATGGGTTATGTCCACACATAAATTGTCAATCCTTAATTATTATTTCTTCCAAAACAAATGAAGGAATACAACCTATAGCAACCTCACTGCACTTCCTCTTTACTCTCTCACAGTCTCTCTCACACAATCACAGAGATCGCTTTTACAATGATAAAATACCATACACGACTCTATTACAATGTTTTCCTTTTATAGGGGAATTACCATGGGAAAATACCATGCGTCACCCAATACCATGGGCTTGTAAACTGTTGGCAAACAAACATCCCAAAAATTTCTTTCGGGGGATTCTCCCTGAACCTCTGTTACCCCTAGACCCCCCAACTGGGGGGGTGCCCCCCCCCCCCCCCCCCCCCCCCCCAACTGGGATGATTATAGAGTAAAACTGGGGTACAAACACGACTGAACAATAAAATATCTAAATCTAGAAGATCATGCTCCACAACTAACAATTTCCCACTTGGAGACTGATCACAACAACTCCACTGATGTTGCACTTGCTAGACTATGCTCTGAACCTTGGAATTGGAAAATTTATCTTCTTCACCTTCACACTTAAAGGCCGACAGAAACTAAGTAGGAACTTAGTTTCTCTCTGGTTACTACCTTTGTTAGCATGTCTACAGGATTCTGGCTAGTATGTATCTTTTCCAACTTCGGCAGTTCATCTTCCAAAACAGATCTTATGAAATGGTACTTGAGCTATATATGTTTAGCCTTCAAATTAAAGGTTGAGTCCTTTGCAAGATTAATGTCACTCTGGATGTCACTGTACAACCTTATATTCTATCACTTCTTACCCAATTCCTCCATGAATCTATGTAACCAAATAATGTATTTAATAGCCTCTATAGCATCAACATACTCTACTTCCGTTGTTGAAAGTGTAAAAACCTTTTGCATTTTCTAAATACAACTTATTGTTGTTCCATCTATAGTAAAAACATACCTTGTTGTGCTCCTCCTGTTGTCTTTATCATCTACCATATTTGCTTCAACATATCCCTGTAGAATAGTGTCTGAACCTCTAAAACATAATGCATGAGAAGTAGTACCTCTCAAATACCTGAGAATCCATTGTACTGCTTACCAATTCTCTTTATCTAGATTGTTCATATACTTTCTCACAACTCCCACTGCATGTGCAATATCTGGTCTTGTGCACACCATGGAATACATCAAGTTGCCAACTGCTGATGAATAGGGAACATTGGACATGCATTCTATATGTTCTTGTGTCTTGGGACACATCTCCTTACTTAGTTTGAAATGGCTAGCCAAAGGTGTAGTAAATTTTTCATTCTTCATTCTAAACCTATCCAACACCTTTTCTATGTATTCACCTTGAGACAATGTGAATTTTTTATTTTTCATGTCTCTTTTTATTCGCATACCAAGGATTTTCTTTGCAGCACCCAAATCCTTCATCGCAAATGATTTAGCTAGTTTCCTTTTGATCACATTTATATCCTGCAAGTTATACCCTGCAACAAGTATGTCATCCACATACAATAACAAGATAATATATCGTCCATTATCTAACCTCTTGAAACAAACATAGTGGTCAAAATGGCATCTACTATAATCATGTTCTGTCATAAACATCAAATTTTAAATATCATTTCGTTGAAGCTTATGTCAGGCCATATAAGCTCTTCTTCAACCTACAAACCAAATTCTCCTTCCCTTTGACCTCATACCCCTATGGCTACTGCATATAAATCTCTTCCTCCAAATCCCCATGGAGAAAGGTTTCTTTTACATCTAAGTGTTCAAGATGAAAATCTTCTATCGCCACTAGACTTAAAATAGTCCTAATTGAAGTCATTTTAACAACATGAGAAAATATTTCATCAAAGTATATACCTTTTTTTTTTTGCAAACCCCTTTACAATAAGTATACCTTTGTACTGCTTCTTGCCTCCATCTTCTTCCTTCAAATTGTAAGCCCATTTAATATTCAATGATGTTTTTCATGTAGGCAACTCAACCAAATCCCAAGTATGGTTTCTTACCAACAAGTCCAACTCCTCATTCATGCCTTGCTCCCACTTCTTTCTAGTTTCTACCTACATTGCCTCTTCGTAACATTTTGGTTCACCAGAATTAGTCATCAATAAATAATACAGTGAAGGATAGAATCACTCAGGCGGTCTACTTAACCTGGTAGATCTTCTTACATTTGCATGAGTTTGAGATACCTATTGTTTCTCTTAATTTTCTGGTGCCTTTGAAACTTCATTTTCTTTGATTTCATCGAGCACTGTGTACTCTGTGTTTTAATTTTCCTCTTTCTTTCCTTGCAACCGATCTTTATACATAACCTTTTCATTGAATACTACATCTCTACTCCTAATGATTTTGTTATTTTCATAATCCCATACACGATAACCAAAATCATAAACCTCGTATCCATTAAATGTACATTTCTTGGATTTAGCCTCAAGATTTGTTCTATTTTATTTATCAATATGGAAAAATGCTTCACAAGCAAAAGTTTTTAGAATTGAGTATTTTACATTTTTACTTGTCCATGCCTCCTATGGAATCCCACCATCCAAAGCACTTGAAGGACCTATGTTTTTTAAGTAAACAACAGTATCTATAGCATCAACCCAAAATTGTAAGGGAAACCCTACATGTAATCTCATACACCTTGCATGTTCCATGATCATTCTTTCATCCTTTTTGACACACCATTTTCTTGTGTTGTTCCTGGGGATATCTTTTCTCTATGGATCCCTTTGTATAAATAGTAACTATCAAACTCCTTCTTGTAGTATTCACCTCCATTATTAGATATGAGACATTTCAACCTTTTCCATGTCTCATTCCCAACCAAATCTTCCCACTTCTTAAAATTTGCAAACACATCAGATTTATGTCTAATGCAATAAACCAAAGTTTTTCTAGTTGCATTATCAATAAAAGTAACATAATAACGAGATCCACCGAGATATTGTACATGACTCGGTCCCTAGACATCTGTATGCACAATCTCTAACTTTTCACTCTTATTCTATTTCCCAACCTTAAGCAATTTAACTCTCTTTAGTTTTCTGTAAACAAAGTTCTCACAAAATTCCAAACTTACCTGCTTTAGATCTGGAAGCAATGTCCTTGAGTGGAGAATCTGCATCCCCTTCTCACTCAGGTGGCCAAGCCTATGATGCCACAACGTTGCACTTGTGTCTATGGAAGCTATAGATATGGAATAATCAATATTATGAGGACATAAATACAACGTACCTATCATGTTTCCATTTTCTATTACCAATGGTCCTTTAGCGATCTTCCACCATGTTTTCCCAAAAGTAGACAAACAAGCACTATCTCCCAATTGTTGTGTTGAGATCAAATTTATCTTCATAACATGCATATGCCATACATCTTTTAGCAACCATTCATTTCCATTATTTAACTTAATCCATACCTTACCCATTCCAACAATTTTACATGGCTCATCATCCCCCAATAAAACATGTCCAAAATCACATGGAACATAAACATGAAAGAATTTCCTACGGGGTGTAGCTTGGCATAAATCCCCTGAATCTACTACCCAGTAATCACTAGTATTATCTAATGCAAGAATCAAATCATCTTATAACACATCACCAATTACATTTGCTTCCTGGTTAGTCTCATGTTGCTCGTCTCCTTTCTTCTTTGGAGCTCTGTGATTTTTCTTCAGATGTCCTCTCTTACCACAGTTCTAGCACTCTATCTTTCCCAGTTTGGACTTGCACCTTCCCTTTCTATACTTGCTATGATTACTTGGGTTCCTTCCTCTCTCCCTTTGTCTTCCCCTTCTCTCCATGGTCAATGCATTACCTGATGTCTCACCTATGTTTTTTATTCGCATTTTCTCACTAAGAATAACACTAACAACATCATCAAATTTAAGAGTGTTTGAGCTAGGGACAAAGTTACTTACAACCATTACCAATCCATTCCATCTTTCTATAAATGAGCACAGGATTAGAAGATCCCTAACCTCATCATCAAATTTCACTTTTACAAAACTTACGTGACTAGTAATCGTATTAAATTCATTTAAATGGTCAGCAATAGATCCACCTTCTTACATCTTCATATTAAATAAACGCTTTATTAAAAATACCTTATTGGAAGCCAAGTTTTTTTCATAGAGCTTAGCCAATGCACTCATCACACCCTTCATTGTCTTTTCTTTCAAAATATTTAAAGCCATCGACGAATCCAGACACATATGTATTGTTCCCAGTGCCTTTCTATCAAGAATCTCCCATTCTTCATCCTTCATAGTCACCGACTGTTTTGTTTTTCCACCCAACAGTAGGTATAGATCATTCTGGTACAGATAGTCCTCCATTTGCATCTTCCATAACTAGTAGTTTTGGTTGTTAAATTTCTTGACCCTAAAATTTCCTTCTTCTTCCATTGCTCCCAGTCGAACCAGGATCCCTTCTTTCCTGCAAGTTTACCATCCAAATAGAGCTTTTGGCTCTGATACAAATTGTTAGAAAAATAGGGTCACAGAGAATAACAATAAGAAATAAACTGGATGCAAATATTAAAAACACATTACAAGAGAGACACATATATAATGTGGTTAACCCAAGATGGGATAGGTCCACACAAAAAATTCCATTCCTTTATTATTACTTTTTCCAGCAAAATGAAGGGATATAACTTGTAGCAATCTTGTTGCACTTCCTCTTCACTCTCTCATAGTCTTTCTCACACAATAACAAATATTGCTTTTACAATGTTTCAATACCATACACAACCATATTACAATTATTTCCTTTTATAGGGGGATTACCATGGGAAAATACCACGGGTCACCCATTACCATGGGCCAACAAACATCCCAAAAATTTGTTTCGTGGGCTTTGCCCCTGGACTCCCCAACCGGTAGGGATGGCCCCCCCGGACCCCCAAGAGGGGAAGACGTCCCTTCACATAGCCCAGCTGGGACAAGCGTACAATAAAACCGGTGTACAAACATGGTTGAACAATAACATATCTGAATCTGGAAGATCATGCTCCACAACCAATAGTTAACTGATTGTGAATTGATTCAGTGATCCGAAATTTCATTAGTGAGATCTAGTGGTGTTTTTTTGACATGAAGTTAGTATCAAATTCAATTTGAGATGGTGAATTTGAATCCTCCATAAGGCATTGAAATTCTTCCTGTTATATGATTATTGTATTACAGAGAGATCAATGATAATTTATGTAACGTTATGTTGACCATTTTTTTCTCATGTGTGTGTAATTTTTCATGAATCTATTGATCAGTTTATACTGAATTGTTCTCTCTTTTTCATCCTTCTCTTCACATTTTTTTCATTCATGCCTAAGGATCCTATGCTTCACTAAATTAAACATGGTATCAGAGAAGGTGTCCAGGCCATCTTCAAACCTCATAAAATTCCATTCAATGCACCAGAAGCAATTGGATTCCACATAAATCCTAGTATTCTTTCATTGCTCCCTCTGGATTATGTCTAGAGAATTCCAGCCATGTGTGATGAACCCATAGATAGTGTACATGTCGAAGTGGAGAGCGTTTGAATTGGTTTTATTGTGAATTGAAGTGTTTTGTAATTTTTTTACAGGTACATTCAAATATTTTCTAAAGAATTAGTTGTTTTTGAAGTTGTAAGATCGAGAATTCAGTAGCTTTGACACCCAGAATTCTCACACCCTTCAACTATATTGATTGTGAAACAAGGGTTTGTACAGGGTCACCATGGGTAGAGAGGTCGAACCCCAACGATCTCTTGATAAGTCAAAACATATGAACAAGTTGGATGAAGCATTTGGATTCCTGTACATAGACATATCCAGGGAGATACTCTTCCATATTCATGGACTAAGAACTCCAAAAGAAGTATGGGATAATCTTGAATCCTTGTTTGGAAAGAAGGATGAGCTTAGGGGCCATATTCTGGAGAATGAGATGATAACACTACATCCCAACAACTTTGAAACTATACAATAGTTCTTCTCGAATTTCAAATCCGTTGTCATGCAATGCAAGCACTACAGGATTGACAAGAAGGATGAGCAATTGGTGCTTTCAATTCTAAGAAAACTTGGCCCATAATTCTCAGTATTCTTATCTACCTTTCACTTTGGGATATTGACAACTCCTAATTGGAAAATTCCATCCCTTGATGCCTTCACAGAATATATAATCCAAGAACAAGATAATATAATACAAATGGGAGCTCTTAAAGTCTCCAAGAATTAGGCTCTCTTATATGGGGAGACTAAGAATCAAGAAGCAAAGGGAAAGCAGAAAGACAGAGAGAAGAACAATGATTTCAAGCCTAAGGAGAAGCAAAATCCTTCAGAAGGAGCCTCGGGTTCCAACAAGGACAAGCATAATAAGTTTGACAAGGCTATGTTCTCTTACTGCAAGTGCAGAAATCATCCAGAGAATCTATGCACAAAGAAAACCATAGACCAAATGTCTAGGCTCCTTGAACAGATAAAAAAAAAAAAAAAAAAAAAAAAAAAAATCCTCTTCCTGAAGGACCAAAGAAGTTTGATGCTGGAAACAATATTGAAGAACATGAGATGTTCCATGCTCTAAAGGAAGGATTTTCTCATTGATTTTAGAGCCTCCAACCACATGGTTTCCTAGAGAGAACCATTCACTTCTTTGGATCTCTCTTGAGGACCAAGCATCCATATGGGAGATCACTCACAAATCCCAGCTGTGGGGAAAGGTTCCATTAAAATTGAGCATGGAATGTTCCAGAATGTGCTCTATGTCCCTTCCTCAGAAGCAAAGTTGTTTTTTGTATACCAGATGACACATACTAACTCACCCAAGAGAGTCACATTTTATACTAATACAATGGAGATCTCAGAAGTCTCTACTGGAAATATGATAGCGGAAGGAGTTTCTAATCATGCCTTCAAGGCATATGAGTTTTCTCACTTTCTTCCTAATTCATATCTTAGTGCCTTATTGAATCATGCCAATAACACAAGAGGGATGTGGCATGAAATATTTGGCCACCTGAACTTCAATTATCTACAACATGTGCACAATGAAAAGATGGTTGAGGGATTTCCTCTCATCAAATCTTATGAAGGTGTGTGCATTGGTTGCTTTATAGGGAAGCATCTAGAGCAAAGGTATGGCATTGGGAAGGAAAGGGAATATTCCTACACACTCAAATTGATTCATAATGACGTCTCTGAACCAATTTAGTACAACATCTATGGATGGATCCAGATACTTTCTAACCTTCATTGATGATTGTTCAAGGTGTTGTTGGGTCTGCTTTCTGAAGAAAAAATCCAAGGTATTTGAGACCTTCAAAATTTTCAAATCCTTGCCTGAGAACACTCTCAAAAAGAAGATCATATCACATATATATGATAATGGAGGTGAGTATGTCAAAAGATAATTCCAACAACTTTGTGCATCAACATGCATTCAAATGCAACACTTTGTCCCATACACACCACAACATAATGGTGTAGCTAAGAGGAAAAACAGATCCTTGAAGGAGATGACTACATCCTTCTAGAAGAAAGGAATATTCCTCCATATTTGTGGGCTGAGGTAGTAAATTGTGCTTCGTATATCAAAAATAGAGTGCCCACAAGTCATTGATTGGGGATACTCCTTTCGGAGCATTAATGGGAGATAATCCCAATGTCTCACATATGAGAGTTTTTGGCTCCAAAGCATGGGCCAAAATTCCTACTTACAATAGGAAAACCTTCCAAGCCTAGAGTATAAAATTCATACAACTGGGATATGCAAATGATGCAAAGGCATACAAAATTATGGATCTTGCAACCAAAAACTACTTCATTGAGCACAATGTTCAATTTGAAGAAGATCAGGTACATGATCCACAATCAGCCGAAGAAGAAGAAGGTATAATCCCTTATCTATTTCCATTTGCATATGATGATTTCTTAACTAATGTTTCAGATTCAGAGGATGAAGATCAAAATGATCAAGATCTTGATGTTGAGAATGAACCTCAAGTAGATCTAGATCCAGATCCAACACCTGCTCCCAATAAGATTCCTAAATGGTCCCAACAACTCATTAAAGCAGCTAGGAATAATGCTTGGGAAATAGATGACAGAAGAAGGAGAAAATATCAGTATCAGAATGAAAGTATTGCACTCTTCCATTCATATCCACTTCTCTAGAGAGGTGTTTCAGGATGACGGGGAAATATCCTCAATCATTCAAGTTGGATTTCCATGATCCAATATGGCAAGCAGCTGTAAATAATGAGTTTGATTCGCTACAGGACAACCAAACCTGGGAGCTTGTCACTTTGCCTCCTGGGAGGAATTTAGTTCAGTGCAAATGGATCTTCAAGACCAAGCTAGTAGCTTATGGAACCACAACCAAGTACAAGGTTGGGTTAGTGTAATAGGGGTACTCACAAGTCCATGGGATGGACTACAATGAGACATTCGCTCATATTGCAACAATGGACTCCGTAAGACTAGTTTTGGCCATTGTAACTTCAAAGAGATGGGAGGTACATCACATGCATGTGAAGAGTTACTCCCTCCATGGTGACCTGGAAGAGGGGATCTATATGAGACAACCTGAGTGGTACATTGAATATTCCTCCTTAGTTTTCAAACTAAGGAAATCTCTCTATGGGATCAAGCAATCCCCAAAGGCATGGTATGTCAAGATGGATGACTTCCTAATGTCAAATAAATTTGAGAGATGCAATTGTGATTGCAATGTCTACATGTAGTAAAAAGGTGGATTCTCACTGTTGATTTCTCTATATTGGATGACTTTCTCATTTCTAGTAGCTCTATTTCTAGATTGAGAGGCATCAAGTAATATTTGAAAAAAACATTCTCCATGAATGATATAGGATTGTTAAGGAAGTTCATTGGTACCAAAGTAAATAAAAAATATTCAAGAATCACGATTACAGAATCTAGATATATAGGATACTTTCTCAAAAGATTCCACATGACTGACTGTAAAGTAGTAGCCTTCCCCTTCCTATCCGACATCAGGTTGAAAGAAGGTGGTTCCACACCACTAGTTGATAGTACACTCTACATACAATTGATTGGTAGCCTATTGTACCTCACCTATTCAAGGATAGATTTATCTTATGTTGTGAGTGTTGCTTCCAGATACATGCAAGAGCCACGAGTTGCATTGGAAAGCAACAAAGCGTATCTTGCATTATGTGCAAGGTACGAGGGAGTTTGGGATCCACTATTATGCTGGTGCACAACTTAGATCTGATTAGTTTTACTGATTCATAATGGGATGGTGATAGTAATAACAAGAAATCTACATCAAGATTTGATATCATGATGGAATATGGACCAATATGTTGATCAAGCAAGAAGGAAGTAGGTCTTTATCTCTCTTCAGTTGAAGCAGAGTATCAGGGGGTTGTGAAAGCAGCTATTCAGGCAGTTCGATTGTAGGGGATTTTCACAGAGTTTGGCATTCACACTTCTCCTTCAGTAGACCTATATTATGATAATCAAAGAAAAATAAAAATAACCAGTGATCCAATTCAGAAGCAACAGACCAATCACATTGAAGTCCACATGCACTACATCCAGGAAGTAGTGAATAATACATAGGAGAAGATTGGAGAAATATTCACCAAGTCCTTCACTAAAAAGAGATTTTTATATCTGAGACCTCTTCTTGGTGTAAAGGCTTGATTCAACTATTTTTCTTGGTTTTCCTTCTTATTTTGACAGGGGGGTTCCCATGAGGTTTTTCCCATTTCCTTAGTTTGTTAAGCAATCATTTTTGCATTTAGATTGTATGGGTGACCTTTGGTATTAGTTACCAGGGCCCAAATTGACCAAGTTAGGATTAATGGGGGTATTAGGATTATTAATTAATCCTCCCTTGACCACCATAGTCTATCTGTCTTTTCCTAGCTTAGGATGTCGTTACCACTTCACTAGTGCCATGGGGGACTCATCTAGGGCCCACCTAACACTCAATGCACCTATTAGCATGATTTTAGGAGCTCTAGGGACCAATCCCTATAATTTAGGAATGTACTCTGAGTGCCACCAGCAGTCTCCAAGAATTGACCCTAGTTGGTGTTTAGTTATGTTTAGTTATGCTTTGATTCCCATCAGTTAGTTCACTCTTAGTCATCCTAGCACCATTTTTCATGATTTAAGGGAGATAGGGTGCACTTCCTCACCTACCTACATCAGTTAACTGATTGTGAACTGATTTAGTGATCCAGAGTTGCATTAGTGAGCATTAGTGGTCATTTTCCCATAGTGGAGTCAGTTTGTGTTGGTGGATTTGAATCCTCCCTAAGGTATTCAAATTCTTCCTATTGTATGATTGTTGTATTATAGAGAGATCAATGACAATTGATGTAATGTTATGCTGGCCATTTTTTTCTCATGTATGTGTAATTTTCCATGAATCTATTGATCAATTTAAACTGAATTGTTCTCTCTTCTACAGCCTTCTCTTCACATTGAATTCGTTCAGGAATGAGGATCTTATGCTTCACTAAATTAATTAGTTACCTTTAATCTCTTGTCAGACTCCTTAAATGTGACAAGATTACCGAGTTAGCTTGTTCATTTAAACTCATTAAAGGAATTGAAGGAACATCGACATTGGTATATGTTTAACCCTTTTCCCTGCCATGTGGATTACTTACAAAAAAGGAATACTCTAGTCCACTGTGGCTAGAAGAGTATTCCAAGGTATAGGTTTATCTCTTTTTCGGGATTGAGAGACTAAATTTATGAAAAAAGAACCTATTTGAACTAATGTTTTCTTGTTTCATGCTCTGGTTTAAAACATGAAAATGATTCTGAGCATTCTTCACGCTATTGTTATGCTCACTAAACTTTAAGACAAAGGCATCTATTTTACTGTTTGTTTCCCCATACTCACAAATCAATGGAACAACATGAGTGACCTTTGTTTTCCTTCACACTCATTAAACTAAATATTTATGCTTGTTCTTGAAGGAGAATTGGTATGGTGATAGTTTAGCTCTTTTTTGGACCTTGTCAACTAACTACAAAAGAGGAACACCTTATTTCTCTTGAACTAACATAGTTCTCCTTTGGATTGTTTTACACTTTTTCAGACTTTGGAGACTAAATTTATGAAAAATCCCCCCCCTAAAGTCTTCTTTGGCATTTTCAGACTCTCAAATGGTGAAAACACCACTGAGAACTCACTAATCAAGGCTCATAAAATCCACAGATCGGTATTTTATCAAGCATTCTTCTCTCTCTTCTTTGAGCTTGCTTAAAAAATGAAGAAGGTCTCAAGTTTGCTTTCTTGGACTCGTTAAACCTATACAGGAAAGATATTCTTTAAAAAAAAAAGAGAGAAAGGTAAGGGAATGACCTCTAAAATTCATCAGTTGTTTGACAGCAAGGACACATTTTCCTTGAACAAATTACTATTTTTTCTACCTTTATGGTTAGGTTCTAGCTTTTGGCCTTAGATTTACTGTTGACTTCTCATCTGTTTCCCCTTTGGTTGGTTACTCTTCCAACTATATGGGGTATATGTTAATGTCTTCTACATTACAAATTTATATCGGTTGTATTTCTTTATCCAAAGATTCATCAATCATTATCATGTCATACTCACTGTTCAAGGATCTTTAACCCATGTTGGACATTCTGCAGTTTGCCTTGAATTTTCTATGCCTGCCATCATATTCTTTCATAACATTCCAATCTTCTAGTTTAATCATGTGCGTTGATGAAGGATTCATTAATTCCTTCCTTCTCACAAGTCCCTTCCCATCAACTTCAACTCATCTTACTCTGGGAAGAGGACTTAGAGTTATGGATTGTACCTTGGGATCCACTTTCATTATCGATGATATCCCATGCATTTGTTATCGGTTCACCTTCTAAACCGATAATCTGACGGTATCCTCCATGTTCGACTTCAACTCACTTATTCACATGGTTATAAATCATACTTATGATTGGATTTGGATGAATACCTTAGGCTTTATATAACAATGACTAAGTTGCACAATATCATGTCAACCTTCATGGCATAACTCCAACTTTGAAGATCTATCTTTGTACTTATGTGGCTACGATCCACTTTGTAAACTACTTGTGGCCATTTGGTCCTTTTCAAATTATGTATATGTATCAAGAATATCTATATTGTATTGGAGCTTATTTTCCACATTATTGAACATGACATCTTATCAGTCATTATCTTGTAAAATGACCTCCTATTTGTCTGTTTCGGGTACTTTGTTGCATCCTTGATTCTAGGTTCTCTACATTCCTCTTTTCTGATGTAGTGTATTTTGGCCATAATTTTCCCTCTGAACTCATACATTAGGGGGAATTTGTTATCCATCGAATCAACACTTCTCTGTTTGAGTGACGATACTAAACTTGATGTCACACAAAAGGACAATTGGATTGAAGAGCCAATTTTTTATAGATGATCATGGTTCTAATCACTCATTGTTTACTCCATCTTTGTCTCTTTTTGTCATGGGATTAAGGAATACATGCGTGTGTAAGTATAGTAACTCGCGTTCAACACGCTAGTTGATTGTGTACAATTAGCATTTTTCCTTAAAAGTTGTACATGCAGGATGTTTAAGGGAAACTTGCATGTCACACGTAGGTTTCATTTTTGCCAATAGTGTGTCTCTCAAAAATTAATTAAAAATAAAAAGATATTAATTAGAAGGTGGTTGATTTTGATTTTGTAACTTCCCCACCTTCCCCAACTACTTTATCCTCACAACTTCTATTCTCATTTTGTCATAAAAAGATGAGAGAGGCTAGAAGCAAAAGGGAGAACACCTAACCTAAAGTTATGCTGGAGGATTTTGGTTAGAAAATAGGAGCAATAAGACTTAGGTCATGGTTTCAAGGAGTCAATGTCATAATAAGGTATAATTGTACTTGTTTCAAGTTACTTGATTAATAAAGAAATCTTCTGTTTCCATTAAATTGTGTGTATGCTTTTGATCTTTAATGAATCATGTTGATCATAGATTTTGACTTCAATGTTAAGTTTTAGTCTCTTCCTTATACATGTTTCAGATTTATGATAGTCAAGAGTGTTTGAGGAAAGTATATTTTCTTGCAGGTCTTGAAGCAGTAGATTGGAGATTGGATTGAAGGAAAGCATAAAGCTAGGACCAACCTTCATAAATAATGTATATAATCTTTATCACTCAATCCCTTTTCCTTTCTCTTATAGAATTTATGCTTGGTTTGAGTCTAGTTTGTAGTTGTTTCAGTCTAGATATAACCCAGTATGTTGGTATCCTCTACAACCCCAATCATACGAATAACTCTTAACAACACTCCCTGCCTCTGAAATTTATTCTTCCTCATTCTCTTTTGCTACTACCTCTCTTGTAATGGTCCTAGAAAGCAGATTCTTTGATTTGTGAGTAAGGCAGAGAGTCTCTAGTAGGCTCACTAGTCTTCTTTCCAAATGCTTTCTCTCTTTATGCGATCTTCTCTACCATGGTGTCAAAGGGGAGATATTTGAACTTATCACTGGCTTGATGTGATTCCAAATAGTTTGAATGGGTTGGATAAGGATATCTGACAAATGTTGCAACTGGAAGATCCAATTTCATACCAGAGGCTTGAATCTTGTGCATGATTGCTCTAATATCATATGCAACCAGCATGGGGTCATTTATTTAACTTCTAAATTAAATAGTTTCAACATTAGTCAAATCACCTCCATTTCAGAATGTGAGTCATAAAATTCCTTCAAAGTTTTTAAGGATTCAAAACAAGACTTTGCGGGCTATATGTGTTGACTTACCTCTTCGCTAATTATAGCAATAATCATTGTTAATGCTTTCTTATCTTTGGTCTGCCATATATCCAGTTATTTTTATGATGTTGGAGGGTTTGGATTCGATGTGATGGTTGCGCCAACATCTATTTCAATGGTTTTTCCTCCACATATTACATCTGGCACTAATCATTATAGATGCATGTAGCTTTAATTTTTTTGAACCACTTAGAATATTTGTCCTTGCTAGTGAGGATTGTTCCAACAATGGGTGCCAATGAATGCAACTTTACTTGCAATGTTACATATGTTAGTTGCAATCGAAATTTGTTTTGGGAAGCAAATAAAAGAAGCAGGTCTAAGTAGAATTACAATTGCACTAGATAGAGACAATGTCTTCAGTATTCTTTATTCACTATGTAGGTCTAGATGTCTTTTCCATAGTATTTACATCAATCTAATACAACTTTTCAATAGTATACAATTTATATGGCAGTACACAAATTACAATGGCAATACACAATTTTGCAGCAATACATAGACTTCAAAGAAGGTACATAGCAAGAAAAACACATCGAGCTTCACTTACATATTGAATGTAGCAACAAACATAAATCTCCATAGATAGTAGTTTTGTTCACAGTCATTCTGCAATGATGCATTCTTCGCCAATAATCAATACATAAGCAATCTTTAGCAACGTGGAAGAGTCATGAAGATAACATTATTCATGTCTTCATGAGATCATGGGCATTGATGGTAGATATCTTCTTTACAAGAATCTCACAGACTATTCAACGAGTTGTCGGAGAGAGCTACATAACTCGCAACTTATTGTGAAGGTTACAAATCTCTGAGGAAGGATCTCTTCACAACTTCACACTCAAATGGAGACTGAACACCAACAACATAGACTTCAGATGTTATGAAGTCACCAATTTAGATTTTTGGGGAGGTCACAATAGCCAACTGGAGAACGCAGCTCCCAAAAGGGTAGCCTTCATGCTCTCGGGCTCACTAGAAAGTGGAGTTCATAGTCTTCAAATGTGTCGGTCACATAGGATGGATTCACATTGCTTCTGTTACATAGCTCCACCACCTCACAAAGTTGGTCTCTAGTCATAATGTTGAAGAGTTCAAAGATGATTCAATGCATAAACTGTAAAAATGTGAGTGACAGACCAAACAAGTGTCACCGGATTAGGAAATTCATGGCATTGTGAAGAGTATCATTCTTTTCAAAAATGAATTCCGCAGACTTCAAAGAAACTTCAAGAATGAAACCTTCACTTCCCCTTAGGATTCAATGCTCTCCCATTTAATTACGTCGATAGGCATATATATCTTAGAATTTTTGGGTGGACTACCATCTATGATTTTTCATCTACATACAAGAATGAGACAAGTGTATTGTCCAGATTGATTCTATGGGCGTCGTCCAAAATTAAACGAGAATGAGACAAGTGTATTATCCATATTGATTCTATGGGCGTCATTCAAAATTAATAATTAATAACTTCAAAAAAATAAAAAAAATAGTTTAATTAACATGTGATAAGTACAGTTAGTGATAGTCGTAAAAATTGAAATTAATCTTCAACTATTCGATTATTAGATACAACTACGAGCTTAACTCCATCTATTGTGAGATACAACTATTAACTTAACTCCAATGATTGTAGAACTATTAGAATAAATTCAACTCTATTCACAGTTATATTGGATAACTATTAGCTTAACTCCAATGATTCTACAACTATTAGCTTACCTCAACTCTAATCACTTAATGCTTAGTCCAAGTGCATTTGGCATCTAGGAGTGTAGCTAATGTGTAGTCATGTAAGAGTCGAACTCCTAATAAAATCATCTGAACTCCTAATAAACTCCTCCAAACTCGTAATAAACTCCTGCATCTCTTAGTTGAGCATCTAGCTAATATACAATCTGTATTACATGTTTAGGTTTTCCATAATTCATAATTAATAATTTAGTACAAAATTATTAATTAATAATTTCAAAATTCATAATTGGGCGTGGTCCAAAATTTATAATTAATAATTAATAATTTCAAAAAAAAAAATTTAAAAAATAGCTTAGTTAACATCTGAGTTCATGATAGTTGGAAAACTTGAACCTCAACTTCAACTATTTGATTATTAGATACAGCTATTCAATTAATATGTAACTATGAGCTTAACTCCATTGATGATACAACTATTAGTTTAATGTCAACTCCAATCATGACTTTTACTTTAACTGCAATTGTCGATATATTAATTTTTAAATTAACTATTAGATACAATTACCACTTGAAAAAATTAAACTTCAACTTCAACTATTCTATTATTTGACATTTTTGTTTGAGATTTGGGGTGGAGTATGACCTATGTTTTTTCATCTGTGGACTATGGGCTAGGATGAGACAGTGTACGGTCGAGATTGATTCTATGGTAATCATTCAAAATTAAAAATAAACATTTTTTTACCGGTATCTAGTTGATGAATGGACAACTGGTAGCAATGCATGGATAACTCATAGCTGATGAATGTATAACCAACAGTTCATGGCAGATAACTAGAAGAATGTGAGATAAAGAAAAACATAACTAGTTGATAAATGGATACCAAGAAAATGTTGGTGATAATGTGTAGCTAGGCATGGATAGCTCACACTTGAACCTCTTTAACTTAAATAATATGAGGAATAATTATTTTTTCCAAATTTCTTCCATTCCAAATTATAACTATATCTTAACCATTTGATCCCTATCAATGTGATCGAGCCACAAACTATGTGGATGTGCTACATTTGTTATCTAGGAGTCTAGCTAATGTGCACTAGTGTAACACTTGAACTCCTAATAAAATAGTGGGAAATCCTAATAAATTCCTCATCTCTCATTTGGGCATCTAGCCGTCGTTCAAAACTCATAATTAACAATTTCAAAAAAATAAAAAATAGCTTAGTTAACATGTGATAAGTACACTTCTTGATAGTTGGAAAAATTAAACTTCAACTTCAACTTGGTAATTAAAACTCCAAGATGATGTACAACTATTGGATTATTAGATACAACTATTAGATTAACTCCAATGAGAAACAATTTTCTTGACACGAATTAAGTAACACCTCAAAAAAATAAGCACAACACTACACAACAAATTCTCCAAGGGCTCTAGATCGTATTACAATAGGGCACTATTTGATGTTTTGGGAAGTGATTTGTTAAGAGTTATCGAAGAATCGAGGCAGAGTGGAAAAACTCTTGTTGTTTTTAATTCTACTTTCATTGCCTTGATCCCTAAGACTGATTCACCTAAGTCTTTTGATGACTTCAGACCAATATCTTTATGTAATTTTATATATAAGATCATTGGTAAAATCATTTCTACTCATATCATAAAGATTTTGGGGATATTTATTTCTAATGAACAGTTTGGGTTCTTGCCTCAAAGACAGATTCATGAAGTTGTTGGTATTATTCAGGAAGGATTACATACTATACATAGCAAGGGTTTAAAATCGGTGGTTCTAAAAATTGATTTATCAAAAGCTTATGATCGTGTAAATTGGACATATTTATGGGTAATTATGTCTAAAATGGGTTTTTAAGTACATTTTATTACTCGGGTGATGAGCAGCATTACTTCTGTTTCTTTTGTTGTATTGATTAATGGGGTGGCTTCAACTTTTTTTAGATCTGGTCGGGGGCTTAGACAAGGATGCCCTCTGGCTCCTTTACTTTTTCTTATTGTGGTTGAAGGATTGAGCAGGACTATTATTTCAGCTAAATTTAGTGGGGCTTTTTCAGGGTATCTCTTTTGGTAACAATATTATACTTTCTCATGTTCTATTTGTGGATGATATTATTTTGGTATTTGATGGTTCTGAACAGTCTTTATCAACATTATATGAGGTTTTGATGGTTTTCTGTAAAGCATCATGAATGGTTATTAATGAGAATAAATCATCTTTTTATTATTCAGGATTGGATGAATCTGAGTTGATTTCTTTATAGAATATATTTTCTTTCTCTGATGATAAAATTGAGCGTGGTATGAAATATCTTGGGTTTCATCTCAAACCTTGCAGATATCTTTTGAAAGATTGGGATTGGCTTATTACTAAAGTGGAAAAGAGAGTCAAGAATTGGAGTTTTAGATGGTTATCTAAGGGAGGTAAACTTATTCTGGTGAAGTCTGTTCTTGAGGCCATTCCGGTATACTAGATGCATTTTTGGATACCAGTTGGTATTCTTGAAAGAATAAGGAAGATCTGTTTCAAGTTTTTATGGTCTGGCAACAATGACAATACAAGTTTACCTTGGTCTTCATGGAAGGTTTTGGAAAATCCTAAATCTCTGGGAGGTTGGGGTGTTATAGCGGATTTCACCACACTAGGTGAATCACACATTGTATGGCCTTCCCTTGTCCCGCTGCAGACTCATTAGCCCCTTTGGACCACTTTAT